>CM042077.1:5601560-5992560 GCA_023509865.1 Trypoxylus dichotomus
TGTATTATACGTGTAACTATAAATGTATTATTAATTAACTAATTAATTAATTGATTAACAAGAAAATCAGCTATTTTAAGCGAAGATGAACTTCTAAAAAGATGAAAAATTTACCATTCTAACCACGTGCGGTGGAGGAAAAAAATAAGCAAAATTTTTTAACTTATTTGTGTTATATTAATATCTAACGTTTTAACTAAAAAAAAACAATTAACGTACTTTTATTTATTGTACTTTACAAAAATAATACGATGCTTTAAATTATTGCAGCAATCGAATTGTTCAAAGTATTGTTTATAACGTAACACAAGAGAAAAATTGGAGTTATTCAGTTTCGGGTCGTTATATTTCCCTCTATTGACGTATTTGATCACTAACACTAAAAGATTATAAGTTCACTATTTCTGGTGTGAGGAGTTTTAGGAAAATTTATATTTTTGATTAAAAATCCAGCATATATCCAATTGGTTTTAATTCATTTTAAAGCTAAGTGTAACGTTCCAAAATGGCGACCCAGTTTTCATGATGATGTTGCAAATCTATTTTGAGTGTTTCAAAGGAATCTGTTAACTTTGTTTAAGGCAAATTTTCAGGGTCATCTATTTTTTGACAGATTAAAGTAGGCATTTCTTACTCACATTTTTCATTGTGTAATAAATGGTTGGAAATTCACCAATTATGGTTATGCAGAGTATTCTGGATTATGCTTTTTGTTATCTTAGTACTTCTGGGGTATTGGCGTTTTAAACTTTACTATCACAGGAAAAAATTAAGGACAAAAGAAGCGATCTCCTTTTTTATGAAATATTGAACAATAATTATTTTTCTGTACAAAACAGTAATTAATAGAAAATTGTAGAACCTAGAAAATCATTATACTGAGAACACACATGTTAGTGCCTCGGATTTTTTAAGTGTAATTAAGCAATTTTGGGGTATCTAATCCAAATATGTCGTCAGATTTG
The DNA here is from genome assembly GCA_023509865.1 of Trypoxylus dichotomus. NCBI lineage: Eukaryota > Metazoa > Arthropoda > Insecta > Coleoptera > Scarabaeidae > Trypoxylus > Trypoxylus dichotomus. Next base: position 5,602,526 of record CM042077.1, read on the forward strand.
TTCTATCAGATCGAGTTTTCGAAATTCACTCTTTCTGCCATATTTAGGAAAAATTCGTCAAAACTAGATATGTTTTGTTATGTACGTAACTTTTTAAATATTACTATTTGGTAACTGTTAATTGAAACACAAAAAAATGAATAGGATATGTATTATACAACTTTCAATCATCACATAAAAATTTTCTTTTAGAAGATTACCTTGCGTGAGGTTTACCGGAATAGTTCTCGGTGAAGATTTCAGCAGTAATCGGTCATCATATGCCCACCACAATGCTGATGTATTTATTAAATCTTTCCCCCTATCCCTCACTAACATCATCTAAGTTTTCTGCAAAACGATCCTAAGTGGCTGTAAAGGTAACGAATCTTGATGCTCATGTTACATCCGAGTGTGTGAAAGTTAGAAAGCATCTGTTCCACTAAGAAATTAATAAATTTGACCCTCTAGAGCTGCTAGGAAGAAATTCTAGTTATTTTTGGAACCACTACACCAGAAATACCCTAGATCAGTTCGTATTTTACATGCACCACGACAAAAGATGTACAGCTGTGGCCATATGTATTCGCCACCCTTTTTGGTTTTTTATTCCGACGAATATATAAGAAATAAAAGAAAATTGATCGATGAAAATGTTTCATTGTGAGCGTATACAGATATATACAGATATTGCTTAATATTTGGTAGCTCCTCCCTGGGCTTTTATCACCGCACGAATTCGTCGGGGCATAGTGCTCACTAAGTTGTAGCACTGTTCGGGGATGATTTTATTCCACTCTTCGAATGTTTTTGTTTTTAAGCATTGCTTTGTGGTAGATGAGTATTTAGCTACATTTCGCTCTAAAATGTACCATAAATGCTCAATTGGCGATAAGTCCGGGGATTGCGCCGGCCATTCCAGGACCCGCACGTTATTTTCCTCGAACCAGCGCATTGCTTCGCGAGATTTATGGCACGGTGCATTATCTTGTTGGAAGTAATACTCTGGCTCATCATTATCGAATAATTTTAACGCACGGTTCCAGAACTACTTCCAACATGTCGATGTACGTCCGACTGTTCATTCGGCACTCGCAGACGAACAGCTCTCCGACGCCTGTTGCACTCATGGAACCCCAAACCATTATGCTACCACCCCCAAACTTGACAGTCGGGATGATACAGTCTGGATGGAAGGCCTCTCCTCGCCTGCGTCGCACGTATTGAGGCCCAGGTTTACCACAAAGCTACCAACAAAAACATGAATACTGTTAGATTTTGGAACCCATTAAAAAGAATAAAAACACTGTAGATACCAGGAACTGAATACAGAATACCGCAAATACAATAATTATGTATTACTTACCTCAATATTTGACTCATCCGTCCACATAACATTGGCCCAATTGTCAATGGTCCAGCCGCGGTGAGTTTTAGCCCACAGCAGTCTCTTTTTCTTTTGTTGCGGAGACAACCGTGGTGTTTATGTCGAGCTTTGTATCCACCTAAATTTAATTCACAAAGGTGTCTTCTAACCGTGCGAGGAGAAATAGCAACATTATGTAGCCGGAAAAGCTCACTGAAAGGCTGTTTAGACCCTTTTTTCCGGTCTCGCAAAGACATCCGCTCTAAGTCTCTGCTAGTTGTCTTCCTTTTTCGACCAGTTTTCGGTTTGTTTGTCAAAGATCCACTCTCTTTATAGCGTATTATCGTCATTATAACTGTCGATCGCGCACATTTCACTTGTCGGGCAATAGCAGACACCGACAACCCTTGCTTTTCTAACACCACAATTTGTCCTCGCTCTACCTCCGTCAATTCGCGTGTTTTCGGCATTACTTTTTACTGTATACTATCGTATTACACGGACAAAATCACAGACACAATATCTTCACTCTAACTAGCTCAACCTTACTCTTACAACTTTTAAGAAAGACTGAAGAAAAGTTTTTGTCAGGTGACTGAGTTGGTGTTTTCACCGTACTGCGGCAGTTATATAACAATAATTCCTTGTAAAATCTAAAATATCCTATGTGTCAAGTTTCCTGGCACTAGACACTAAATTTTGTTTAAGGATGTAAACCTGTCAATAGTACCGTCAACAAAATGAAGGTTTCGAACACCAGCAATAGAAGCACAGCCCTAGATCATTACATGCTCACCTCCACGTTTAACTGTTGGTTCTAAATGTTGCGGTTTTAATTCTATATTCTTTTTCCTCCACGCCTTACCCTTCCCATCTGAAAAGATTAAATTTGCTCTTATAGGAGAATAAAACATTTCCAGAAGTCGAAATCTTTATTTTGATCATGTAATGCAAACTGTAAGCGATTTCTTTTATCCTTCTGACTTATAAACGTCTTTTTTTCCTGGATATTCGTCAGCTTCTTACCAAATATCACTGCATCATTTTCACTGTGAATCACCATATATTTTCTCCGACGTTTCGGCTTCTTTTTTCGGGATCTCAACTGGTTTTCTTACATTGCTTACTTGTCTCACACAACAATATACTCCAACCTACATTACTTTGAACAATTCTAAACATTTTAAAATAATTTCTCATTCAAAACAAACGTGATATAAATACTATCGATTTTAGCGTGAAAGACTGTTGATTAACATTCCGATTTTTTTTCACGAAGAAAATAAAATAAATAAGGATGAAATATACTCGCAAACGTAATGCTTAAATTGCACTATAAGTAAAAGACATGGATTCCAGAAATTCCTTTTTGTAGGTGTACTTTCATTTATAATCATTTTTTTTTATAAATAATTTTAATAAAAGATAATTTCGTATTACAAATAAGTACTTAACAAATTATTATGCGTATATACATATTGTTTAGGTAAGAAAACGAGTCAAAAAAAATATAAAATAAAAAAAAATAAATGAGATACCTTCTATCGAAATATTTTAATTGATTTCTACACAAACTCTTACGTAAGTTTTCTTTATTATCTCATTAGTTAATTATTTAACATTAATTCTATCAAGTTGTGTGTTACTTTGAAAAAAGAAAAAAGAACATGAAGCGATTTCGTTCGATTAAATAAGAAATCGCGATAATAATCTTCGAGTTTGTGGCCATCAACCTATGTATAATGTCTAGCAATTCGGTCGTTCAGTATTCATACAAATTATATATTATTATATAATGAAATAATTGATAATTATATTATGTACATATTTATAAATATGATAAGACTATTATTATAAATATTAGGGTTCGTTAGAACGATGAATGAGATTGATATGTGACTTCCATAAATGAAGTTTTACGTTTGATTAGACACTATTTATTATTATTAAAAGAGAATAATAATTAATATTATTATTATTATTTAATAAGAGATACATTCCAAAATTTATTTGATTAAAATGATGACGATGACTATCCCTTATTTCTATTACCTTCCCTCTGAGTGTCGGACGAAATAGAATAACAACAATTATGTAAAATTTGAAGAACGATCTATGTATAAAAAAAAAATTGAACTATATATTACAATAAGAAACCGATTCAAGATGAAAACGCTATATAAGGAAATGGATAAAAAAAAAACAAAATCATAGCGTCGTTGTACTCTGTGTGAAATATGTAACAAAAAAAGATTCAAATATAATTTATAAAAACTGAATTTGTTGTTTTATTTACTCAAACTTACAAATCTATAAATATAAGATGTCTCATATATAATCCGGAACTGGCGCTCTTCTTGTTGGTTGCTTTGATTTAAGGCCCCGTAGTTTTTTTTTTACGATAATTTGAAGTTTCCGTGTGCGTGAGTACTATTCCAACATTAAAGACTGGTAGTCGAAATCACGACCTCAAGAAGAAGATGTATGCGATTACATCACAACGTCTGGACGTTCATGGTTCTTCTAAGAACCAACGCTGAACGTGGGACAAAACCCGAGAGAATAACAAGACATCGTTACCCGCGAAACATACGCTACAACACACACACATATACACTAGGGTGACAGAATAAAATAGACACCTACTAATTAAAAAAAAGATACTATTCTACACATTTATTTGTGTGAAGTGCTGCGAGTCGTCGTGGCATAGAATCTATTAAATGATTAATGGTGTCTTCTGGAATATTTAACCACTCTTCTGTAACAGCTGTTACGAGTTCTTCTTTATTGCTGGGTTTTCAGGGTCGTTTCGCCATATTAGTCTGGATTATGTGCCAAACATTCTCTATCGGATTCATGTCCGGTGATTGGCCTGGCCATGGTAAAATTCGAATCCCCTGTTCCTCTTTCCATTTGGTTGTTGTTCTTGCTTTGTGGCAGGGTGCTCCCTCCTCCATAAAAGTGGCGTCTTAGATAAAATGGCGTTGTCGAATATCGGCAGTAGTCCTTCTGTTAATATTTGGATATATTTTGCCGTATTTATATTTCCGTCGCAAATTACTAATTGCGATCTTCCACCATACCATATCGCGCTCCACACCATGATGTTCACACCGCCGTATTTCACCGTCTGATGCAAAAATTTGTCGTCCAATTGCTGTGACGAACGTCTCCATACCCATGTACGACCACTATCACTGAATTGGCAGTATCTGCTTTCGTCTGAAAAAATGAGAGACCGCCAAAATTCTTCGGGCTTCGTTCGCATTTCGATTGCCCAAGCCATTCGGCGCCGTTTTTGAAACGCCGTAAGGAGAGGTTTTTTCTTTGCCACCTTTTTATACATCCCCACACTATGGAGGTATCGCAGAACGGTGCGCTGACTTTTATGTGAAGTTGCCTCAAGCTCAGCTGTACTTTTTCGCGGTTCTCTTAACACTTCGCGCACAAGCACCCTTTTACTTCTTTCAGAAAGTCCGTCATGACCTGGTCTCGGCTCCACTGTTGTTTTTTCCTTGCGTTTAAATTGTGTAATCACACCGTTAACTGTGGACAACAGAATATTAAAAATTTACTTATTTCACGTTGCGAAGCGCCGCGTTCACTCTGGCCAACGATGCGACCCCGGGTGAAGTCGCTAATATCACTCGAACCTTGTAGGCGTGGCATAGTTGTAACGATACTAAACTATGACGAATTCCTTTCGATACATCTACCTCTACTCTAATGACAAGAGAAAGTTCTTAATTCGTTCTTAGAATTTAGCTGTTTACATATTTATACCGCTTTACCTGGTGTCTATTTTATTTTGTCACCCTAGTATATATATATATATATATATAGATATTATGGTGGAAAATCTCAGGCTTGTTAATTTTTATAAACGGGTTCTTTGATTTAAAATTTTAATCAATTTAATATAAAAGCAAATTTTTATTACTAAAAATTAGAAATACAATATTTGGTTGGCCCCCCGCGGGCTTTTATGACAGCTTCAATCCTTTTATGTAAACTGGCGACTAACATATGGCAGGTTGAAGTCGGAATGTCCTCCCACACTCTTTCAAGTATTGCTTTTAATTCTTGTTTAATTTCGTTTAATAATAGCCCACAAATGCTCGATAAGATTTAGATCCGGGTTTTGGGATGGCCATTGCAAATTTGTCAATGTTCGCTTCCCGGAACCACGCTAAACTTGCAGCCGCAGTGTCGCGTGGTGCATTATCTTGTTGAAACAAAACTTCGTAAGTATTCATTGCGAATAATTTGATAGCGTGGCACCATTGGAATTCCAAAGTTTACAACAAAAATGGACATAAGATTAATTTGGATCTATAAATGTGTCAAAAGTACAACAGGCATTATTAGAACATGTTATATACGGAGTTTGGTATCAATGACGACATTTGGACGTCAAAGTGACGTGATTGTATTTATTGGGGAGGATCGAGAAATATGTACTTTTTCGCCCATAATTCTTATTACTTATGAATTTTTGGAAAACGAAAAACCACAGACACAAAACACCACATTATTTTCAGTCATCATTTATTCAATATCAAAAGCTACACAACTTTAATATACATGTACATTTATATAATATAATTTAAATATAATAAACTCATATTATAATTATCGTTATCGTATTCCTACAAAGTACAATAATAAAAACTTTGGCAATATTTAAGTCGTCGAGGTTTAAAAATTATACATACAAATAAAAAATATAGTCTAACACAAATATGAACAGTTAATAAATCTTAAAATTAATGAAGATGAAAAGATTATTGACAACTTTAGCATGTTTATATATATATATTTCTTCTATAGAATAATTGCAGACAGATATTTAACAATTCGGCTGAATATATTTATTTAATATTTAGATAATTTGTCATGTATTTAGTATAGAGTAGTAGGTAGGTACATATAACATTTATAAGTTTTACTCTATTTGTTTTAGATTTCAGTCTTGGTACAGCAAATTAAATTGTTGCTTTAAGTACTGTAGTTGCTAATACATAGACATATCTTTTGTTTATATCTGGTAGAGGTTTAAGGCAGTGAAATCTGTATATTGTACATGTTATATACTAATTCATATTTTATAAAAAGCTGCTTTAAATTTTACTGAAATTTCATACATACAGTGTGTCCGTAAACTATTGCACATCCATACTTCAAATAAATTGTTTTAGATCAATATTACCTGTCTGCAGTTCAAAATCTCTTTATCCTTCGAAATTTCTATGTTATGTTATGAATTCTATTTTTAATTACATATTGAAAGGGGTAATTTTTTCCTTGCGAATGAAGGTGACCAAAGATTTTAAAATAAAGAGTACAAAGCCAATTCCAAATCAGTGCTAGATATATACGTTGTCAAGATGACATTGCTTGTCAATACCTTCGATTGGTTAATCTCATTATGAAAACAAATGGTGGGAGATTCTAATGATGAGGGAATGGTGACAGGTGTTAGAAATTTGAAGCATGTCAGGAGTTCAATGGTAAGTATCCCATTTCAAGAAGAACCATAGGATGTTAAAAAAGGTGAAGATGTGATTAAGTGGCGGAAGACATAAAGCTAGATGTGCTTTCTTCACTTTCATAACCAAAATTTAAGAATATTCATACTTCACCAATTTTCTTAGGATCTTGGTAATTTGTAGGTCATCACACGACAGTCGCTGAATCGTAGACATTTTTGCGCGGAACTATTCCTAAATATGTAATTTAATAATAACAATTACTAAACAATGCTGTTATCTTTTCATTAGTAGATAAAGTGGTAGTGACGATGTTTTAATCGAAAAAAAAATCAAAGGATAAAAGAATTTCGGACTACAGAAGACGTTTTGTTTTGAATACTAAAATTGACCTGTTTAAATTTTATGCTTTGCGTGCATTAGTTAATAGAGACAGCATATACCATTTATAAACAATTGACAATTAACATTTTTTTTCTCTATCTAATATCTTGATTTAATACTTGATTCTATACGTAAGTACACACTTTCTCCTTTCTCTGAGCCATGTTCAATTTGTTTAAACTTTTGCGTTTAAAGTAATTATTTTCTTTTTTTTTGGCACATTTATCCTCAGGTCTCGAGCAAAATCTGAGGTTCCATTAGCACATATCCTTACAGCTACCTAGGTTAATATAGCTATTTGCACCAATATACTTAAGACCTAAATAAAATAAATAATTCGCAAATATGCGAAATAAACGTTGAAAATTTATAATTTTAAAGGAGTTATGAAAATTCATGCATAGAAAATTAGATCACATTTATAATGGACTAATAGCAACACTAAAATCCTGTACGTTTAAAAGAGTTAATCGAGTCAAGTTAAAAAGAAAAAAGGCATATAAAATAACGATCGAATTTGATTTAAATTTATACGGAATTTCTTTAGGGTACAGCGTTACAGATCCGTTTACACTTTCATCTTCTACACTGCGGAGTGTCGTCCTATTTCGGTTGGTTTCGTGCGGACTTCTTTGCCGTCGTATTCCACGGTTAATGACTTCTTTTCATCGATGATCTGCGGACTACGATTTTCTGGACTTAGCGGTTCTCTTTCGCTTCTAAATAAAAGACGTATTAGATTTGAACATTAATATTAAATAAAATGTAACAGATGGAAGCCAAACAAAGCCCGTCCAAATATCATTTCAATAAAATACAGTGCCATTCATAAGATAAATTTGGACATCGAAATTAAAGCTAAAATTTTTGGGTACATTTTGGAAAGTCCAAAAGATTCTGACTGGCGCTGAATATGCATACAAGGTTGTTCACAACAATTTCACCTAATTCACATGTATCGTAGTAAACTCCACTCTACACGAATTAATAATTCTTCATTTCTGAACTTTATAAAATGAACACGAGATGGCGGAAGTGTTAGCAGTCGTTTGAGTTCTAAACGGTCCGCATCTTTGTGAAACATAGAAGGTTGAAGCTTTCGAATGCAAGGGATTACATCTTCCACAAAATATTGCTGTTCGATTTTAAAATTCTGAAGTGAATTTTTCATTTAAGATGCATTTTTTTCCATTGTTTTGACTTTTTTTATTGTTTCTGAAAACTCTGTTCTCTTTAAGCAACTTCTAAGCAAAATATGATCATAAAAAAACGTAATCCAGAGGGTCACGATTTCCTTTTGAATTATTCTTTATGTCGGTTGTAATTACATCTAATCTAAATACATAGGGTGCCTTTGAAATAAAATAGAAATGTACGGAGAATGAAAAGGTATAATAAGGTAGAACACAAATCCAAAAAATTTTGTGTCAATTATGACGCGAACCTCAGAATTAAAAAGACCCTAGGAAGTTATATATATGCCGTCTATAAATGTAGAGTATGTATACGTAGCACATGCATCCAACCAAAATCGCCTAGATACACTTAGACTGCATACACTGCAATAACACAGCTGTCGATGTTATAAAAACTGCAAGATAACACTGTCTACCTTTCAAACGGCTTGCTAGAAGTTCAATAACATGCCTACGTACAAATATTTCGGTTGTGAATAATAAAAAAAATGTGTTAAATATCTTTAGCATTTATTTTCTCGCGTCTGCGAAGGAATTTTCGCAAAATATTTTGGATTTAAGGCTAATAAAATTAGATCTTTCCAATTTTCATACTTTTTCATTTTATCTCATGGACGCCCTGTATACTAAACAAAGAAAGCGGTAAAACAAATGAGTATCAATGCCTGTGACATGCGTTACGATTTTATGAAAAAAATGTACACCTTATGTAAATATTTCTTCTTCCGATGGTTATGTTTATGGAGTGGCGTTACGTACTTAAAATTTTACTGCGTATTTGTGAAGAACCCTGTATACATGTTTTCCTAAAGAACAGAAGCGGAAAATTGCAGCATTCTTTTTTTTCCAACATTGTCCAATTCATAAATAACATGCTGCGTCTTGTATATAAGTCAAAGTAGGTTGTGATATTATCACTAGTGGGAATGAAGATTTATATAGTGAGCTGATGCTTTTTAAAATAAGTGAATTTTCATTCTGAACTTATAACAAAAAAAATCGACTTGTGCCTTAGTACTTGGATTTATGTATATATGTGAGGATTTGGACTTCTATAAAATTACAATTTGAATTTGTATGTAGTTTAGTTATTAAAAACCATCAGCTGACAAGAATATTTTTTAAACATGCAATTCGAAATGGCATAAATAAAAATTCACACTGATTTTATATTGGAATTGCTTCAAATTCACGTCAATTTAAAAAACAAAACATGCATAGCAAATATATTGTACTTTGTAAAAGAAATTATTGCCAACATGCTAAACTTCAATCGTCATTCCGATATACAATAGTATGAATATATTCTTTTATAAATTATAAAGGTGACGTCTCTAGCGCGAAGGACAAATCTAACACATGGGCTCAAAAGTCCCGGGCCTAACAAAGAAAACACGGTTTTTTTGGTTCAAAATTAGCTTTATTCATCAACGTAATCTCCATCAAGAGCAACGCAATCATTCCAGCGCCGCTCTAACATTTCAATATCACTTTTGTAGAACGATTTATCTTTTGCCTCAAAAAAGGCCTCAGTTTCGGCGATAACCTCTTCATTCGTGCGAAATTTCTTACCGGCGAGCATTTTTTTGAGGCCTGCGAACAGCCAGTAGTCGCTGAGAGCCAAATCTGGTGAATACGGTGGATGTGGGAGCAATTCGAAGTTCAATTCATGTAGTTTTGCTATTGTTTTGATTGACTTGTGACACGGTGCGTTGTCTTGATGAAACAAAATTTCTTTCTTTGCCATATGCGGTCGTTTCTTTGCAATTTCGGCCTTAAAACGCTCCAATAACGCTATATAATATTCACTGTTGATGGTATTTCCTCTCTCAAGATAGTTGATGAATATTACACCACGCACATCCCAAAATACCGAGGCCATAACCTTTCCAACCGATTATTGTGCTTTTGGGCGCTTTGGACGAGGTTCACAAGTTGCTGTCCACTCAGATGACGATCGTTTTGATTCCGGAGTGAAGTGATGGATCCATGTTTCATCCATTGTCACATATCGACGCAAAAATTCCGGTTTGTTACGTTTAAACATGGCCAAACACTGCTCAGAATCATCAACACGTTCTTGTTTTTGGTCAACAGTGACCAAACGCGGCACCCACTTTGAACATAGCTTTCTCATAGTCAAATGCTCATGCAATATAAAGCCAATACGTTCTTTTGATATCTTTACGATGTCAGCTAACTCACGCAACTTCACTTTTCGATCATTCAAAACGATTTTGTGGATTTTTTTGATGTTTTCTGGTGTTATCGCCTCATTTGGACGTCCACTGCGTTCTGCATCATCAGTGTCTCTACGACCACGTTTGAAGTCAGCAAACCAACGTTTTATTGTTGTTTCTGATGGAGCGGAGTCCCCATAACACTTTTCAAGCCATTGCTGCGCTTGAACGGTATTTTTTCCCATCAAGAAGCAGTGTAAAATTAAAACACGAAATTGTTTTTGATCCATTGTTTTGAAAATAAGAAAAGTAGCGTGACTCTTAGCACAATGACTCACAAACTAATGAATAGAATATCATGAAATTTTAACAGCTGTCTTTTGAAGCTTAGTACTAACTGAGAGAAAGGTGACTGTAATAAAACTAGCGTCATCTATGTGTTAGGCCCGGGACTTTGTAGCCTATGTGTTATGTTTTTAATTATAATGTACCCGAAATTAAGTTTGGATAAAATTCATTCGAGTGCATTTAAATGTGTACGAAGCAGATTTTCCTCAGAGGTAGAAGTCCTCTTTGAAAATACGGGTTCAAAAAATACCGAACGCTACAAAAATTTAACGCTTCTGACCAATTAACACGTTACTGCCCTTCGGATAGATTAAATCTTCAATTACTGTGACATTTATTCTATAATAAGTTTTGCACAATCAGGTTTTAGGAATAATTATTCATCTGAAATTATGAATAGAGATTTATTACTACTCTACTCAGAAGAAAGATTTATCAATGGTTCAGCTCAGCCACAAAAACTGAAATTTAATGAGATTTCTAACAGCAAACGGATTAATTCTGGCATACCGCAGGGTACAGTTTTTGGGCCACTTTTGTTTATATTGTATATGTATGAACGATATTGTAAAATTTGTAAAACATTGTCATATAAAAATCTTTGTAAATGAAATTGTGCTATGCATTTGGGGCAATTTAAGTAATACGGCGCCAAGTTTGATCCCTTTTTAATGTCGCAGTTTCCATATTATGCAATATATTGCCTGATTTATATTTTTTATATAGGATCACCGGTTTCAATTAAATTCCTAGTGACCGTTAATATATTCACACTACTGTATATACATATATATAGTTCGAACTTTAAGCATCATCACATTTACAAACACGAACGACATCTTACTCTGGAGACGGGACCAATTTTATCGGCTGGGGCAAGTTCAGACTATTCGGGTGCGCCGGGGCAGCTTTGTAACTGCAATAAGGCAGCGGAAATCGCCAACTGTATAGACTAAAATAATCCAACTACTGTATCGTGTGTGGTTTTGTAAAACTAACTTAAAGGCAATCGAAGAAAGTTACAGAGAAAGTCACTGCGGTCGCATAAGGCTGTGAGATAAACAAGCGATAAGTTCTCTGTTTCGGTTATTAGAATGGAAGATTGTGCAATAGGTTAAAAAAATATTGAAGCAATAAATTATACGAAAAAGAAAAAAAATATAGAAAAATAATATGGCGGAATTGTAAGCATGTTTTGACGAATCGGTGTGTTGTTGTGGACGACTAATCAAATAAATTAGCGTACGAGGGCGACCTGAAATGTTTCCGGAATCGACAAGAGAAGCACGGTATTGGTGTATTTTTTATTTTTATTTTTCGATGTAGTCTCCCCTCAAATGGTCCAGTCTCTTGAAGTCGTTGGAAAAGTAGGATGTTTTGAGGTCTGTAAAATAGCCATCTGTAGCGGCGATGAGGTCCTATTGAGGCAAATCTCTTTCCTTCCAGTGCTTTTTTCAGGAAAAGATTGCTGGAGGGCTAGATCCGGTGAATATGGAGGATGAGAGACTAATTCGTGGCGCAATTCATTCAATTTCGACACGACGATGCGGGATACGGTACATTGTCGTGGTGGAAAAAGTACTTTGCTCCGTGACTGTCCTTGCCTTCCGCAGATAGTCGATGAGGACCATACCTCAGGAATCCCAAAAAATGGTCGCCATAACCTTTCCGACCGATGGAACGGTCTTTGTTTTCTTCGGAGCCGATTCGCCCGAAAAACTCCTTTGCTTCGACTGTTCCTTGGTCTCGGGTATGTAGTGGTGGATCCAAGTCTCATCCACGATTACGAAACCCACGAAGAAATCCTTTGAATTGCGTTGAACCCTGGCCGAATAGTTCTCCGAAACGAGCAGTCGATTTCGTTTTTGTTTTGATGTGAGCAAACGCGGTACCCATCGCGCCGAAAGCTTTTCCATGGAAAAAAATTGTGTAGGATGTGGCCAACGCCTTCTACTGAAATGTCTGTTGTCTGCCATCTGTTTCAGCTTCAATCGGAGGTCGGCTAACACGATATCATGAATCTTGTCGACCATTTCTTCGTTGGTAGCGGTTTCTTGGACGTCTACTGCGAGGTAAGTCACTTGTGCTTGTGCCAGAAGCTAATGATCGAAAATGATGGAGTACATCCGCCATGAACCTCTAGCAAAATATTTCGAATTTCCGTGACCATTTTCCCAGCCATTCAGAAGTGTTGTATCACTGCACGAATTTCGATTTTATCCATTTTTGCGAAACCGTCTGACTTGCTACAAAAAACGCACTCTTAAACAATAACCATTGACAGTAGACGTGTGAAATTTTGACAGTTGCCGACCAATAAATTCACTTCAACCTTCGTGCGCCATCTCTTGCTGATTCCGGAAACATTTCAGGTTGCCCTCGTATTAGTTTAATTAGCGTATTAGTTTTTGTCAAAACGTGCTTACAAGCTTTTCCTAAAATATTGGAAAAGGAAACAAGAAAAACCAAATATGTAAGTGTAACATATTAAATGTGATGTTAACATCCGCTAAATAAGCTATCATCGCTATTATATAATATTGTGGAAAAAAAGGCTTCATAAAGTTAATATTCTAGAACATATACCTTCCAAGTTTTGATTCCTCTTCGTCAACCCTCTTAGACCTTGCGCAGTCGCAGCAGAATGCCAATATACCGGTCCTATTCACGCAGAAGCACGCTATATCCACCAATACGAGAACCACAACCACGCATGCGATTACGATGCCTAAGATCAAACCGCTGCTTAAAGCTGGACCGTCATTTGACGGTATTGCTGCATCCAAACCTGTATCGATAAACAGGAGAAACAAATCGATTAATTTAGAACTCACGCGTGTAATGTAGTGTTAAAGAAGTTTTAGTGCTATGTATGTATACAAAAAAACAATGTACAAAAAATAAAAACGGTGTTATATAGAGAACAGCCATGAAAGAGTGTCTTGTATTCTTGGTGAGAGTATAGAAGAAAAGAGATCGATTCTTTTTTATTTTCTTTTACTTGTATATAAAGCAGTTTTGTGGGTATTATTATGTAGAATATATTATAGTAACTATACCAAGGCTATACATGTTTCTTGCCGGCGAAATTTTCCATTAAACGACGTGTTATTAGGACGCACTTTAAACGTGTTGTGTCGTCTCTGATTGTACTGTTTGTCGCTCCACATTCGCGTTTGTAGCCGACTGTTTGTGTGTTGCATATTCGTGACTCATTTTATGGTTTAGTTCCGAGATTGCTGTGTCGTAGTAGAGCCAACATGCAGGTAGTAATTTGCTTACCAAATCAAATCGTTATTGAGGTGTAATTTGTCTGTTAGCGTACAGTTGCTGTCAAAAAGAATTGGATAGATACTACACATGTTATTACGTCTTATTATATGGAATAACCAAGAATTGTTAGATAACATTTAAGAGAGTAAATATATATCATTTATATATTTTTTATTTAGTCTCATTTAATTTGATAACTTCCCTTATACAGTGGTGGCCATATAATTGAGAAAGATGCATATGTTAACAGATTTGTTGCGTTTGCTTAAGAGTTATTGAGAAATGGTGTGAGGGCAATCCCAAAAAAAAGGTCTCCTATATTTTTAGATATACAAAGAATCGTTTCTTTTCTATAATTGCTACATCACTTTAAAGATTGAAGAATGCTTTATTTTTCAACATAATCGCCATTTCGGTCGATGCATCTTTGTAGACGCTGTGGCAGTTTTACAGTGCCCATATCATACCAGCTTCCCGCCATCCCCTTCAGGAAGCGTTGAACCTCATCTTTCATCTCATTATCGGAGCAGAACCGCTGCCCAGACAAATGTTCCTTCAACTTAGGGAACAGGTGGAAATCGCTGGGTGCCAAGTCCGAACTGTAGGGTGGGTGTGTGATGATGTTCCAACCAAAATTTTGCAGGAGATCGACGGTTGACGGGCGTTGTCGTAGAGAATGCTTACACCCTTGCTCAACATCCCTCTTCTCCGGTTCTGAATTGCTTTTCTGAGTTTCTTCAGTATTTCACAGTGCCTGTCAGCGTTCACTGTTGTCCCAGCAGGCAGAAAGTTTACCAACAGTACCCCCTTCCTGTCCCAAAACACAGTTGCCATGACTTTACCGGCAGATTGTGTTTGCTTGAATTTTTGTGGCTTGGGCGAAGAGGGATGCCGCCACTCGCGTGACTGTTGTTTTGTCTCAGGTGTAAAGTGGAATGCCCAGGTTTCGTCACCCGTGACAATCGAGTCCAAGAAGCTGTCCTTTTCGTCTCCATAGCGGCGAAGAAATTCGCGGGAAGAATCAACCCGTTGCCGTTTGTGGTCTTCTGTCAGCATACGCGGCACCCATCTTGCACACACCTTCCGATACTGCAACTTTTCCGTTAAAATCCTGTGGATGGTGCTTCTGGAAGCCTCAGGAACCAAAATGCAGAGAGCATTCAGAGTGATCCTCCGATCTTTACGCATGAGTTCCTCAACTTTCGCGATTGTTTCATCGGCAATTGACGGCCTCCCGTTCCTTTCTTCGTCATGAATTTCAGTACGACCGGCTGTAAACTCTCTACACCACTTGCGAACGTTTTTGACATCCATGCACGACTGTCCATACACTTCCGTCAATAGGCGGTGAATTTCAACCGGTTTAACCCCTGTTGCGTTCAAAAATCGAATAACTGCGCGCTTTTCGCATTTGGCGGTAACGTTTATCGGGAGCTACATTTCGAATGGCTACCAAGCCAAGACAGCATCCGAGCGAAGCGCCTGCGTGCTTATGTGGTAGCGGAGAAGGCACCACTAACAACAGTGTTGCCAACAACCGTATTAAAACTTTCTCCACGTCCCCAAAAAATAGGAGACCTTTTTTTGGGATTGCCCTCGTATACTGTATTCTGAAATAATTTACTAAAATAAGAATAAACCTTAAAACATCGTTTTTAACTGTATGACCACTACTGTATGTGATTACGTTAATTCAATAGAGGGTACGACATTGTAACTTTCTTTTTTCAAAGGTAAAATATATATACGACGGTGGATATCTATGTTGTACTCCTGTCCCCTTGCAGTAAAACTACAGTGGCATTATACTTTTTATTTTTGAAAGTACTGTTTCCATCTGTCCATTATTGCACTACTTTCAGTTAATATATCTCCGTCTTTCTTCTGGATAATTCTGCGTATATTGTATGTTTTGCGGTCGTATTGATTTTAAGAATCCATAAAACATCTTTCGATTTTCTTCAGTATTATGCTCCATATTTGCCCCACATTCCCTCCATGCTTTATTTTTGTTCTCTATTACTAGATGTTCTACTTTTTTTCTTTCATTTTTGTATTTCTCGTAATTATTTGACATTTGCTCTAGTAAGTAAATTTTCCATATTTTTTTCTTCATCTTCGTATGCATTTTTATTTCCTCTGTCCACCACGCTGTCTGTTTCCTTGTGCCTTTTCTCCTTACTTTGCTTGTCCCCTTTGTTGCTATTAGTAATATGTTCTTACAGGTGTTCCATACCTCTTCTATAGTTTGGGTCTCTAGTCTTGTATTGTATTTTCTATTCGTTCCATTACTTTTTCTACATTCTTCCGCATGGTAAAAAAAAAATAAAAGTATGCACATATAAACTAGGAAATAAATTGAAAAAAGAAGGTTTCAATGACGGACCCTGTATTTACAAAACCCTATTGTTTGAAAAACTGCGCCGGATTTAACGTCGATGCAAATATTTATGAGATAAACTGTATATGTCAACGTAACGTAATGTAATTTAAATACCATCATATCTAACTTTAATATAGACGTGTTATGCATGAAAATAATATTGGTTTAAAAAATTATACACTGTACATGTGCATATAATATCAGATATCATCTACGTTGTGCAAATACAACCTTGGCCAATAACATATAACACTTTATAATGCACAGGTATAGCAGTAAACTCCACTCACACAAATTTATTAATTATTCGGAACGCAGCGTTTCAAGAGCACGTGGACTCCTATTGTCAACCGTGTTACTGACTCAGTCGGTAACGCTGCGTTCCTAATAATTAATTAATTTGTGTGAGTGGAGTTTACTGCTATACCTCTGAATTATATAACTCCACAGTCCTTGCAATCGTTATTAACACTATAGATTTCTGTAACTACTTGAACTCTTGAGTTCATCGGATTTTAAGGAGACACGGAAGGCCAAGTCTTTGTAAATTCGATTTATTATATTTCTGCTTGAATGTAACTGTTGAGATTAACGAGGTATTTGCGGCAAGACCTTCACTTACTTTAGTGTTATTTTCATTGGAACGATCACTACGTGAATGTGGTGCCATCTATAATTCATTAACCGATCCGAAAAATTCAAATTTTCGAATTGCTCTGTTCACGATTTAGTCATTAAATAATCCACAATTAAATTATCGGCTCATTAGATTATATATGCTAACTATAAAATTTTTAGGTTAAATCGTTGAAAAATGAGAAAAGAGCCAACTGAGATGTCTCTTACAATTGATAAAATTACCATAATTTAAGTTATCTGAGACTTATCTAAAAAAAAATCAAGATCCTCAGTATTTTTGGCCAAGGCTGCATATAAAGCTAGGAGTCTAATGTCTAAAATAAATATTTGTGATTATATTCAAATATATTAGGAGTGACCTTATATAAAGTTATGTAATGCTCATTCTAAACCGTTATATTATTTTGTCTATGTTATTCCAATTGTAGAAATGTTTCGAAATTTCTACGACGTTTTCTATAATATATTAAATTCTAATTTTTATTATTTCGTTATCTTTTCCTTTCAAAAACATGAGGAGTATACTTACTAACTGACTCGTTTTCACCTTTTAGAAAATTAGCTACAATCTAAAATGTCGTCGCTTAAAAAGGAAATACGCATTCAAATTACCTAATTTCCTTTTAAACGCGAAAGTTTAAATAGGGATCGAACAGGAGAACAACAGTACAACAGAGTAGAACAATAGAAACACGCTGGTCGAGATCGCTGGCCCGATAAGTCGCGTAACCATTATTCGAAGTTGCTGGGCGGTATTTTGATTTAAAAATTAGCCTTCCATAAGGTCTATATCACCGTGATGTTAATGACATAACAGTTTCGGAGAAATTGTGTATGTACAAAGGAAGTGTGTAGGTAGTATAGGTAATACAGCGGAGACATAAAAAAATTATACGATATGTAGTATACAGGTTGAGTCAAAAATAAATTAAATCGGAATTCTAATGATTGGTACGATAGCAAAAGTAAGTACATCCAGTGAAATTTCCATGGTTTCATATAATTTTGTAATATAATTTATTAACGACAATAATTGGGAATTATCTGGAATTTTACTAATCTCACTGTAGATGAAAAGGTATGATATTGTCGTAAAGGTATGAAGGATAGTTTCACAGACGTAAATTAATATTGTACGATGTCACGATTCTTACTGCGAATTATAATTTAATAGTGAATATGAAAAAGTCTGATAAGCTATTAGCAATAGGCCAAGGCCAGGATATGTTCCACACCTTCTAGGTTTCATTCTTCAATTCATGGAATTCTTCAATTAGGTATTTGAAGAGGAAAAATTAGAATATTGTAAAAGATCCATTAAGCAAGGATCCCGAACCGGGAAACTCGAAAAATTATAAAGCTTTGGGAAGTTATCTATTGGGCTGACGACAAAGTAATTGCAGGTTTTAGACGTAAATGAAAGTAGAGTTTCTTTTGAATGACGTCTCTCAAAGTTACAATTATATAGTTTTGGTATTTCCTAAAAACCAAATTAAGTGCATTTTTCTATGAGATTTTTTGGTGTGTGTTCAATTTTAACATAAAGAATAAAAACGTTCATATTTGGACTTATTATTCCTGAAAACGAAAGAAAGTAACACAAGCTGCTAAAAACTTAAGCGATGTGTATGGTGATGAAGCTCTAAAAGAAAGACAGCGCCAAAAGTGGTTGATAAATTTCGTTGTGGTGATTTTTCACTCAAAGGATGAACCACGAAACCTATAATTGATCCGAATTGTCATATTCCCGTCCCAGATATTGCAGAAAGATTAAATGTATCCCACACAACTAAAAATCGTCGTAACATATGCGATCCACTGAAAAACTCCATATTTGGGTTCCTCACGAGTTAAAGGAAATTCATTCAAACCAACGCATTAATATCTGCGATTTGCATCTCGAACGAACTGAAATTGAACCGTTTTCAAAACGTATAATTCACTGGTGATGAAAAATGGATAGTTTACCATAGCATCGAATGAAAGCGGTCATGGTCTAAAGAAAATCAACCAGCGCAAACAACATCGAAAGTTGAAATGCACCAAAAGAAGATTATGCTGTCACTTGGGTAGATTACAAAGGTACTGTATATTTTGGACTGCTTCTTAGGAACCATACGATTAATTCAGGTGCGGATTGTCATGCAATTGGACAAATTTAAACTCTGTAATTCAAGAAAAACGGTCAGAGTTTTTGGATCGTAAAGGTGTTGTATTTCACCATTACAACACTAGGCCACACACATCTCAGGAAATTCGCCAAAAATTACTGACGCTGGGAAGTGATGTCCCATGTTGAGAGCCTTACAGAATTCTTTGAAAGGTAAAACCTTCAATTATGATAACGTTGTCAAATTGCACCTAATTCAGTTTTTTTCTGATAAAGACCAGAAGTCCTATGAGCGTTGGATAATGAAGTTGATGAATAAGGATATAAGAAAATCGTCAATTATTTTGTTGCCAACCCAATAGTTATCAATAAACATTTTTAAAATTAATTTCAACAATGCAGGTCTGGTACATGGCCAACCAATTCCTATTACCTCTTATTAACCCCGAACAACAACCTGTAGAAAAAATACACGTGGAATTGCTATATTTAACTTTTTTTTTTCTTGTCTACGTAATAAAACCCATTCGAACAAACAATTTTTGTCTTAAAATTTTTCTTTGCCTCTTGCCGTTAGCAAGTTACACGCATAAATAGTATAGAAAATTTCACGTTTTGAAAAATTCATTTCATACGTGATCTAGATGTTCCAAAAGCTTCATAGTTTTGTAAATTTCTGGGTTTAGGATCATCCCCTGTAAATTGGAAGCTGCAGATGAGACTTCTGAGGATGTCCAAATAACTTTTTCATCATTTGGACTTATCCATTGGGAATGAAGAAAGTGACTGGGAATTAAAAAATATTCTAGATTTTAAAAGAAATACTTTTTCACACTTTTGTTAAATGAGTTAGTCTGTTGAAGGAGTTTAAAATTTCTCAAAAAAAAAAAAAAAATAGGTACTTTTGCAACCTTTTATGTGGAACTATAGAAATTTCTCTGGGAGTATGTAGGTGTGACTGATTTTATATCTCTGCTGCAGTATATGAATAACATTAATACATTTACCACGAGTACAAATTTCAAAATTAAACGACATGAATAGCCTTGTTTCTTGAAGCGTGATGTTCCTTGCAATTTTTGCGTGTAATTATATTGGTTGGAAAAGCCAGGAAAGGCTAACGAATGTTTTCAGTTCCATAAACCTGCTACAATGGAAATTTTCAGGAAAACTTGCGGATTTCAATTTTCACGCATCTAAGCGCAGATTTTCCAAAAACTCTAGAACTATTTTAGAATTGTATATCAGCAATGGAAAAAAACATATTTTATTTCAAATTAATACTAGAAACCATGGTGGAAATTTCGTTCGACAGACATTCGTACACCTTTCCTTTAAGTGTGTGAAATTCCAAAATTTTATCACCTTAACCCCATCCATAAAACCCATATAAGTATTTCTCTAAAAGTGTCTTCAAACACCAAATTAATTTTCTCATTTCATTCGAGATGATCCAAAAATTTGAGTACTGTAATGCAAATATAATTTGGCATTGAAGACCATGGTTTACTGAGAAAAATACGCAGCAGGTGCTTAGGTAATTTGTAAAAGCATCACATACAGTGTGTATTGGTGAAATGTAATTAACATCATATTTTTACTTCATTCTTTTCACAGTTAGTGATGATTGGAGGATGATTTTTTTTTTGCGAATATGTTATGTTAATGTATAAGTGTTATTTTAAATGCATCCAGTAGATCGAGTTAGTGTCGAGATAAACGTTTAACTATGTTAATGTAAAGGAAACGAAGACTAATTTTATTACTAGTTCTAAAGAAACAAGCCGACTTAATCAATTAGCGAAAGCAAAACAAATCTACAAAACCTAAAGCAAATCAAAAAATCCGTTTTTATTGTGTGTAATGATAGTAGTGGGGGAACCAAATAACATGGTCTGTTAGATTTGTACGCCAAAGGAAAAAGCACATACAAAGCTGGAGCGAAATTAATTGTAGAACGTGAAAAAGGAACCAAAAGAAAACAAAAGCCAAGTGCGTTAATCTTAGTTAATGCGGTTTCTACCTTGGAAGGCTATGGTTTAACGGAGCCTTAAAGTAGAAAACAAAGGAATGTTTACGTACATTTCCACGATGGTGTCCTTATTGTAGGGGGATCGAAGAATAGAGTTTTTTTACTTTAAAAAGTTTCTCTTAGATTCGTTTAGTTTTTTTTTTTTTTTGATGGAGAACTGTCTACAACGCACGCACATAACAAAAGCAAGTTTTCACTTTTTCGTCTTAAGCCACTTGACAAATCACTTCACAAAAGCACATATATATTTAAAATACTTTCTAGTCTTTGAAAAAAAGGAGTATAGTGAAATAAGGAATTATTGTACAATGTTTTCGATAAGGCAAAAGGTTACCACTCAGGTTTATCTCGTCAAGAGCATTTTTAAGCGACCTTCGGAATTGGACCTCGTCATGATGAGATATAAAAATGAAATAAGAGTAAGAGGAAAAAGAAATAAAAAAAAAATAAATAAAAAGAGAAAAAGAAGAAAAGAGAAAAAAAAGAAAAAGGAAAAATGAAAAAAGGGGCTGAAAAAAAGAAAGGTGGGATCTCACCTTTCTCTTTTTCTTTATTTTTTTTTCTGTCTCCCTTCTCTCTTTATTTCACCTTTTTGACCCCTTTTTTCTTTTGTTTCGTTTTCTTTTTCTCTCTTTATTTCTTTCTTTCTCTTCCTCTTATTTAATTTTTACATCTTATCACGACACGGTCCAATTCCGGGAATACTTCCCTTATTACTGACTCTGGCCGTGGAAACCTACGTATTCAAGAGCATTTTTGTTGATAAAATATCGCTTAAGTCGTGTATTAACACATGGGCTGAAAAGTCCCGGGCCTAACAGATAGATGACGCTAGTTTTATTGCAGTCACCTTTCCCTCAGTTAGTACTAACCTTCAAAAGACAGCTGTTAAAATTTCATGATATTCTATTCATTACTTTGTGAGTTATTGTGCTAAGAGTCGCGCTACTTTTGTTATTTTCAAAACAATGGATCAAAAACAATTTCGTGTTTTAATTTTACACTGCTTCTTGATGGGAAAAAATACCGTTCAAACGAAGCAATGGCTTGAAGAGCGTTATGGGACTCCGTTCCATCAGAAATTTTTAACAAACCATTTGTTAGTTTTAAATTAAACCGCGTCGTAGTTGCATGAGACTGCTGACGTTTCGCTCTGAATTGCCTGGAGCTTCTTCCAGGCTGCTGTGGAAAGAAGCGTTACGATAGCAGCGTCACGACAGGCAGGTGGACAGAAGAAGTTCCACACAACCGAGAGTGAAGCGCCGATAGACTCAAGCAACAATGACACGGTTTCAACTCTTAAATTCTTTAAAACAAAGCAAATGCCGCGAAAGTCTACAACAACAAAGAATTTGTATCGGTATTTATTAAAGTGAATACTTATTTAGTCCAAACATTCTGCTAAATTTATATAAAGCAAGTCGTACAGCTCTCTTGCTTATCTCGTTAGATATTAATTAGTTCATAAATTGCTATATGTGACGACTGCATAAATTACAGGTTCAAGCAATATTCTAGTTCTAAAAAGTGCTCCTATCAAACACAAACCTAGAGTGGCACCTTTCACTGTAGTATAGGTTGCTACATCAGATTGTTTTTGAAGTTACTGCATCATATCTATTCATAAAATTAATGCAACATTCTTTATTATACGAGGTACGTCTTAAACTATTTAATTGAATATATCTACAATTTAATATTGCCCCAAACAGACATATTGTATCCAGAACTTGATATATTTAACACATGGGCTGAAAAGTCCCGGGCCTAACAAAGAAAACACGGTCTTTTTGGTTCAAAATTAGCTTTATTCATCAACGTAATCTCCATCAAGAGCAACGCAATCATTCCAGCGCCGCTCTAACATTTCAATACTACTTTTGTAGAACGATTTATATTTTGCCTCAGTTTCAGCGATAACCTCTTCATTCGTGCGAAATTTCTTACCGACGAGCATTTTTTTGAGGCCTGCGAACAGCCGGTAGTCGCTGGGAGCCAAATCTGGCGAATACGGTGGATGTAGGAGCAATTCGAAGTTCAATTCATGTAGTTTTGCTATTGTTTTGATTGACTTGTGACACGGTGCGTTGTCTTGATGAAGCATTTTTTTTTCTTTGCCATATGCGGTCGTTTCTTTGCAATTTCGGCCTTCAAACGCTCCGATAACGCTATATAATATTCACTGTTGATGGTATTCCCTTTGTCAAGATAGTCGATGAATATTACACCACGCACATCCCAAAATACCGAGGCCATAACCTTTCCAGCCGATTGTTGTGCTTTCGGGCGCTTTGTACGAGGTTCACCAGTTGCTGTCCACTCAGATGACGATCGTTTTGATTCCGGAGTGAAGTGATGGATCCATGTTTCACCCATTGTCACATATCGACGCAAACACGGCCAAACACTGCTCAGAATCATCAACACGTTCTTGTTTTTGGTCAACAGTGAGCAAACGCGGCACCCACTTTGAACTTTCTCATAGCCAAATGCTCATGCAATATAAAGCCAATACGTTCTTTTGATATCTTTACGATGTCACTCACGCAACTTCACTTTTCGATCATTCAAAACGATTTTGTGGATTTTTTTCTGGTGTTACCGCCTAATTTGGACGTCCACTGCGTTCTGCATCATCGGTGTCTCTACGACCACGGTTGAAGTCAGCAAACGAACGTTTTATTGTTGTCTCTGATGGAGCGGAGTCCCCATAACACTTTTCAAGCCATTGCTTCACTTGAGCGGTATTTTTTCCCATCAAGAAGCAGTGTAAAATTAAAACACGAAATTGTTTTTAATCCATTGTTTTGAAAATAACAAAAGTAGCGTGACTCTTAGCACAATAACACAAACTAATGAATAGAATATCATGAAATTTTAACAGCTGTCTTTTGAAGGTTATTACTAACTGAGAGAAAGGTGACTGCAATAAAACTAGCGTCATCTATGTGTTAGGCCCGGGACTTTTCAGCCCATGTGTTAGTTGACAATTAAATTTTAACCTAAAATACTGGGTAAGCTTTGAAAAATAATGTTTTCATGTAAATTAGTGGAATCTATCAATTATCTGGACTGACCATGAATTGTTTTGAACAGCATATTCTAATTGCTAATCATTAAAAGAGATATTAAGATTTTATTAGCAAATTTTGATGACATTTAAAGAGTGTAGTTGTTTCCTTTTGAAAACGTTTTAGAACTTACAAATAGGTTATAGTGCAGTAACGAAAACTCACTGTCAATAAGGACTGGGGAAGAATCAAGATAAAAAATATATTATTACTTATGTACAAGTAGATATACAAAAGAAATAATTTAAACCTCCTAGTTAAATTATTTATTTATTTTTCAACTGTTTTTCGAGAGCATATAAAACAACAATTATAATTTATTTATATTAATTACCGTTATATAGTTCGTTTTTTTTTTCGATTATATACTTCAATTTAATTTCTTTTTCCTTAAATATAATCTTTTCTTTTTATTATATTTAATTAAAAATAAACTTATAAACATTAGAATATATTTTACATAATTTTACACCATAACTAAATAAGTAATTTATATTTATATATAATAATAATATTTATAATAATCGTAATAATAAATTGATATACCAATAATCTTTTAAAATCGTAACCGTATAGAAATTTTGATATGAACACCAAATTCTTAATGAAATTATAGCTTTTTATACAAAAAATGGATGTCAGATTTAAAGAGAATGAACAATATTATTGATAAACAAATAAATTAGTGTCAGTTTGACTTTTTTCTTTAACTTATAGTAAGAATAAATGATACAAAATACTTTCTTTACACAATAGTAGAATCTATACAACGTATATGAGTAACTGTCGTAAAATAATGTAATAAGAAGGATGTGAAAATAAAAAAAGTCAATGCAAAACAGGGGAATATATATATATGAACAATAGAAAATGCGATTATTATCTACTACAACGATGGTAAATACAACGAATACATGCTTTTTAATTTAAGTAGCTAACATAATTAGAAACAGTTGCTAAAATAAAAACAAAAAAGGTTACACTACCCATGTTTAATAACACGTTATTAATAATATAGCAAACAGCTTTAGTTCTTCTTTTCCTTGTTCATTTACAGCTGTCTTTGGATTTAACAGTTAATATATATTTAACTAACATCATTTAGTATTTTTGTCGTAATATATATAATAATTTTGGCAGCATTCTCAGTACAACATGCAAAAAGACAATCAACTCAAGCACACACGCATTTCATTCACAGTTTATTTCCTTAGCATTACACAGTTAAAAAACATTTGCGCACAGTTAAGTATACTTAAGATAGATAAAGTGAAAGATAGAGATGAAAGAAATAAAAGAAAATTAAGATGGGGATGATCAATAAAAACGGATTTAAACGGAAATGAAGTTAAAATATCTACGAATGGAATTGATGATTCTACTTTGGATTGGAGGCTGGATAAAGGAAAAGATGGCGATGCAATTCCATTCCAGATCCAATGGGAAATATTATTGAAGGTGTTTATTGTTGGAATACGGTCTGAATACTGTTATAGTGGAATAATGAAGCGTGTTAATTATTCCGAGCTGGCTTTGGATTGCTAAGTTTCAAAATTACGTCTCGGAGAAATGGTTAGGAATGTTATGCAATATATAATACGATATGGTCTGGAATGGAACTCGTCTTATTTGAAAATAACGTAACATTCGGAAATATTGTTAGAGGCTGAGAAGCGTTCGATTGCATGCTAAAATATTTACAATCAACGAAACGCTTATTAAACAGAACACTAAACGGATTATCTAGCTCCTATTTGAGGCGAATCTCTTGCTACTGCAAAACTAACTTCTGTGCTAGAAATAAATAATGACATGAACAGAAATAAATGGAATGTCAACTTAAACGAACGAAAAATGGAGTGGTATTACGGAAAATTAATCGGCATTGCTAATACTTTCTGCTTCATGCTACTGGGTTCAGTTAACTTCTGCGTTTTGATTTATTGTTACTCGAATGCTTAAAAACAAGTCGTAAAATAAAATGGAGAAATAAAAATATAGGTGCTCTATTAGATTGTTACGATCCAAAATGTGATATATATATATATACAGGGTGGCTTCTATAGGAATAAAGAATCTTATGGGAATCTTCGAAGTGAGAAAAATGTAATTAAATGTAATACTCTTTGGTTTACTGTAATTACTATTCAAGAATAGAATAGAATAGTAGAACCATCTTGTAGCTTCTTTAACTACTCCTAAGATTCCCATATATTTTCTTCCGCATTCTTGTTTGGCACAAACTATTTCAGGTTAAGGTCGGACGATTTTGCTTATTAAATACCATAAAAATCGTTAAATATGTTGGAATATTCTAATGATTGATCAGGTAGCTTGATCTTTTTGCTTATTTATAGTAAGTGGTTTTTATCAATGACCCCAATTTCTCAAAGTTACACGATTTTTATAAAATATGCAATTTAATTCATAATAAAAGATCATTTAAATACATCTAGATAATTAAGCGAATTCTCTCCATGAACTTACGTTTTTTGATTTTGATAAATATCAAGGAGCAACAGTAATATCCTACTTATAGTAAATGGACATGAAAACGTGTTCGAGTCCCAAAGTAACTCGGAAATAAAAAGAAAACATTTTCAGATACAAAGAACCGATTTAACATCTATGTCTTTGATTTTTTAATGTGTAATGGTCAAAATGAAGAAGTGCTTTTGGTTGGACTCTACGTCTATACGGTTTTGATGCACGTCCCACTAAACATTTAGCAGGAGAATTAAATTAGTGGTTCCGGCAATAAAGATTATATTGGATAATTTTTTATCGTAATATATGCAAACATGATCCTCACTCGCCGACTTAAATTCTAGGTGAAATCTGAAGCATACTTACTGCGATCCCCTGTTTTTTTTTGTGATTAATTCGCAACGTAGAAGACGATCATTTTTATTCACACGTTACTGAGGTTAGTTCTTGTATATAATAATTACGTTAACATTTCAAAGATAACATCTGAACGTCTTCATTTCAAGAGCGAAAAGATGCATATAGAAAATCCCATGGAATTGGCAAACAGTTTTTGATATTGATATCGTTGTCTTTGTTCCTTGTCAATCTAGGCGTCTATGAATTGAATAATTTCTCCTTTTTTCGTAATAAAATCATCCCAAAGAAAAATGTAAAATATGAGAAATTACTTTGAATAATTTAATTTCATTTTAAAAAGCATTTTAAAGATTTTAATAATTGATTTTAATACACAATTTTTAGCCTGGGAAAGTACTAGATTTGCTTTGACCGGTGTCGCCAAAATTTCCACAGATTTCAACATATTTCTTTCCACAAAAAGTCTAGCATCATATTTAAGAACAGTGCAATTTAGAACAAATAAAGGGGTCAATAATACTAATCGAAAATAAAACAAAAAACATGTACTGTATAATACAGGGTGTCCATAAAATAAAATAAAAAAGTATGAAGAATAGAAGGAGCTAATTTTATTAGACATGTACTGTATAATACAGAGTGTCCATAAAATAAAATAAAAAAGTATGAAGAATAGAAGGAGCTAATTTTATTAGACTTGAATCCAAAATATTCTGCGAAAATTCCTTCGCAGATACGACAAAAACATTGAGAAGCATGTTAATGAAATCTTGGTATGCCGTTAGAAAGTTACGACAACTGTGTTATTGCAGTGTGTGCACGTATGTATGCGAGTTTGGTTAGATGAATGCATTAAGCATACACATTCTGCATCCATAGGCGTCACATATTACAATTGCCTGGCTTTTTTTTTAATTCTGAGGTTTGCATCGTAATTGACTCAACATTTTTTAGATTAATGCTCTATGTAATCACACGTTTTTATTTTCCGTACTTTTCTATTTTATTTCAAAGACACCCTGTATAAGAATAAAGTTTATAAAATCTGCAATACCTTTATAGGCATAGGGAAATATTTGTTAATGCGAAAATATTTCCCAATTATTATACTGAATAATGTTGCTGCTTAAAGCTGAACGCGTTAATAAAAGACGTTATAACATTCCAATTTGCATTAGGTTAACTGAAAAGTATAGTAAAATCTGATAATTATCTGATGATACAGCTGGCAACAATGGTTTCCACTAGAAAGCTTAAAGTACCGAGCTTTAAGCTTGAATATACCTAAACAGGTATCTTCATTTATAACAGAACGTTTACTATTCGATATATCTTCTTACATCTCCATATTCATGAAACTCTTTCCACACATAATAAACATTGATAATTCAAAGGATTTTTTTTTAATATTTCACTGATAAAGTCGTTAAATAAATACTTCTCTTTCAGTTTATTTACAGTTATGCATTTGTTAGTATTTCTTATCACCAAAAAGACAGTATAACATCATGTCAATGCTTCTTATTATATTTTTTTAGATAATAAAAGAAGCTATTCTACTAGTTAGATGCGAATATGTATAGTGTCAAATGGAGAAGTATTAAAAAATATAATTAAATAATTATAAAGTAGCAAATTACATATCTTTTATAATTATATCTACATAAAACTTGTATTTTTATTTCTATTCAAAATATCTATAGCAATAATAAATTTTGTTCCCATAGATAATGATGACGTAATACGAGATTCTTTAATTCTTTAATTGGGATCTGTACATTGTAAAATTGTGAAACCCAATATTGAATCTTGCTTTTATTAGATAATATACATAATAGATATTGTTTAGATATTATTTGGCAAAATGTTAGATGTAAGTTTGTTAATAAAAAGATATAACGTGTATACTTACCATCAATCATATAACCAGTAATAAGTAGTGTAAATTTTTTATTTTATTTTTTACAATTTATTTTACGTGATAATTATCTGAGCAGGCCCTTCTTCTGATCCATGAGACCCCTTAGCTCTTATGCAATTTAGAAAAATAGTTACATTCTTAATTTGACCGCGAAAATATTAAATAAAATTTTCCATTTTGCATATTTAACGATCAAAAAGGTATTTAACCCAAAATCCCTCCTTAAACGAAACAATTCGCGACGGTATGAGATGAAATGGTGTTCGAAAAATAAAAAGAACAAAACTATTTGATCATGAACTATATGGGACATCCAGCACATCAATCATTAGGTCATAATACACATTACAAATAGATTTATTTAAAATTTAAGATATACATATATACATGTAATAGATAAATGTTTGTTAGAAAAAAAATTGGCACCATATTTTCCATTTTGACTTGTCCTACGAAATCAACCACATGATATTTATTCTTACATATTTCCTTTCTAAAATCGATGATTCGTTTCCTCTTATTAACTTTATTCTTATCTTTTATCTGGTTAATTTTTAGAACTATATCGTCCCTACATATACAAGTATATATATATCTTTTCGAAATTTCTATCATTTATTTCGTTTTAAAAACCCCTGTATATCAATATACCTCTTCTTTGTACAAAAAAAAAAGAAATCGAAATGTCTTTTGTTTGGTTGTCGTCGTTTTCCTTTCTATTCAGAGCTAAAAAGTCTATTCTTTTTCGTGTAGCATCTCCTTGTTATCCGTGTTAATTTCCTATTATTGTTACTTATTCAATTACCTACTAAAAACTCTTAGTTATTCGGTTTTATATTTGCGCAACACTAATCGTACGTTTGAAGCGCACACAGAGCTGCGATTGTCATCACAGCGCGCAGTAGCAATGAGGGGGTAGCGGTACACGTGGGACCTCCGCTATATAGACCTACTAAAGTTGAAATTTTTCGATTAAAATTCACGTTCAAACTTAAGAGGTGTTAATTTCATTACGTGTAAGACAGATAAGAAAGGTAAGAAGGTGGGACATTCACACGAAGTTAGATACTCATTCGCAAACACGTACATACGTCAAAATTTGATGCTAAAACGCAAGTGATAATAGACTGTTTCTACGAGGTGTAAGCGATAAGTTAAATTAGATTGTGCGGAGTATACCGGTGTTTATGTCTGATATACTAATGCAATGAATGTATGTTCTATTGGGATTTTACTGTTATACTAATATCGATGGGACCAACCCAAGATTTAAGATATTTTGACATGCTTGTCACTTCAGGTTATATCAGTTACATTTATATTTCGGTTTAGGTCTGTAAGAAGTGCTTCAAAGAAAGGATTGCTGCAGAGAAAGAACCGCTTCAGAGCGCAAAATTCCATCGAGAAACAGCGATGCCAAAATGGTGGAAGTAATGGAGAGGCAAGGCTTCTAGTATTCCAGTTAAATACTACTCAACAAAAAACGTCTGCAAAGTATATATCTTATAAGTCACCAGTTACATAACTGAGGAAAGTTCAAGCGATGATTAAATTCCGAGGGCAAGCTGATAAATTCTGTAACTAACTATGGGATGGCGCTGTGCGAAAGCAATCTTTGACGCAATTGTATAGCTTGTTTCAGTGGCATACTTGTTAAATTTCATTTAGATTTGTCAAGTAGTTTGTTGTGTACACTTTTGGCGCTTTTTAAAAATGGACGATATTGAAATTTGCGCCGTGATTAAATACCTGTAGAAAAAGTATTTTTCGCCCAAAGAAATTCATGCTGATATGGTAAATGCGTTAGGTGAGAATGCTCCTTCTTTTAAGGCTGTTTGTAAATAGACGAATGAATTTAGAAACGGTCCCCGAAAGGAAGTGTGCAAAAAATTTTGAAATTTGTGGAAGCTGATTACCGGTCAACATTGAAAGGTATTGCTAAGGCTACAGGTATCTCCAGAGAACGGACGACGTACATTTTAAATATGAAATTTGACATGACCAAGCGGTGTGCAAGGTGGGTACCGCGTTTGCTCACACCACCGCAAAAACACAAACGCGTGGATTGTTCTACAGCCATTTTGGAGCGGTTTCGGCAAAATCCAATAGATTTTTTGCGCTAATTTGTGACTTACGATGAAACGTGGGTCCACCACTACACACCGGAGAGTAGGCAGCAATCAAAACAGTGAACTACACGTAGTGGAACCGACTCCAAAGGAGGCCAAAATCATTCTATCGAAAGGTGGTGGTTTCCATTTTCTGGGATGCGAAGGCAATCATGCTGATCGATTACTTTCCAAAGGAACAAACGATTACTGTACGACACTATTCTAAACTTTTGGATACATACAAAGATTGCTTTTGGATCGATTGAAGGCAGCTATCGTCGAAAAAAGACCCGGACAAAAGCAAAAAAGTCCTTCTCCATTAGGAGAATGCGCAAAATTGGCCAAATTAAAGTTTGAAGCGCTTGAGCATTCCCCTTATTCCTCAAGCTTAAGAAACACTTCGACGGTTTGAGATTTGCTTCGGATGAGGAGCTGATAGCTGCTGTGGATAACTATTTTGAGGAGCTCGAGAAAAGTGAGTACTGTGAAGGCATAAAGAAACTTGAGCATCGACTAAATGAGTGTATTGATCTTGATGGAGATTATGTGGAAAAAAAAACATTTCATTGAAATATTGCTATTTCCTATGATTTAGTTACCGAAGTTTTCAGCTTACCCTGGTATAATCACGTTCCTGCCATTCAATTGCGCATCACCTATCCAACCCATGGACTAAAATGCGATGCGTTTAACCAAAATCTATTATCGAAAAATTCTTTTGGTTCATATTCTTGATATTTCAAGGGTTTTTAAGAGCAGCAGTTTGAAAAAATGCCGTGTATTCCCTTGCCAATGATGCAATAGAAAGATGGAAAAGAATGATGTCACAAGAAATTCAGAAATTTGAAGAAGATTCTGATGACGACATTGCATTGCCGATTCACGAGAAAAGAATGCTATCTACTACTAGATGGACAGTAATTTTCTGGAATTGGAAATACGTTGGAGCAAATTAACGCTGATAATCACCAACCCACAAAATTTGAAACTAATGAATGGGTTGGGGTTGAGGATCATTTACTATAGGATAGTGATGACTAGAGACCGAATTATATGCAAAGTGTAAAACTTTAATTTAATTTATTTATTATATTTTACGTCTATGTGTAGATGTCTTACACTGATTAAAGTTAATTAACGCTAATTAACTTTAATCAGTGTAATGCATCTACATATACACGTAAAATATAATAAGTTTTGCATTTTGCATATAATCCGGTCTCTGGTGATAACAGTTCCTTCGAGTAAAAAGTTGCAAGATATTATTTGAAAGTTAAATATGAGGAGACTATTAGGAGTTGCGGAGGGAAACAGAGCTGCATTAGACAGTTTGATCAGAGGCTAAACCGAAATGCAATCGCCAAACAAAATTATCAGTATCTAACATAATTTAGCAGCATCGTGTTTTTTCGATGCGTTTTTAAAATTATCAGTACTTTTTCAATATATTTATTTTCAACGACAATCTTGAAAGCTTCACTCGTGAATTTTCATTGTTGTATCACATTTTCTCGACAAGTTAACATCAAAATTTTGACGTAGTTTCATTAAACAATACTACTTTCCCTAAAGGAACTACGAAGAATACACCATGGATGTCATTGTTAAACTAAATGGTTAATCTAGACTTCTCGCAGCCATATATTTGTTGCTTGTTGATACGTTCCGAATCACATTTGATCATGCACACATAAAGGAATAAACTTATAAAAGATATTACTCTAAAAGAAAATGCTCGTGTCACGCTCTTTCACGCATACTTCTACTCGGTTACTCTCTCTACCCTAACATACATGGAAACGGTCCAATTTCACACGAACCAACTGCGATATGTGATGATGACGAACGGGACAAAATACAATGTGCTGGTAGCGATTCGATGAGCTACGGCTCTACCGCCGTACACCGGCTGATAACTATAGTACTGTTCCTTACCTCGCGCTGTCTTTATTCTAATCTCTGCTGGTGAACTCAAACCTATCGGATTGTGAGCGCGAAGCTCCAATTTGTACGTGGTGTCCGGCACAAGGTGCTCGAGGTCGTAGCTTTGGTGTTGGAACGAGACGTTGATCTCCGAACTGCATTCTGAGGTGGAGTCGATCCATTGGCCGTCCTTAAATTGCGTCTGAAAGGAAAGAGAAGATATAGCTATACGATACATATAAAATTTTGACATCGATTTATAAGAGTTTACAAACGGTGATTAAATAATTGGTATTGAGCAGTGGACGACGTACAGCTATCGAAGACAGGGAGGAAAATCTCACTAGGATCTCCATTGTTGCAACCATCATCACATAAAATGCTAATAACGATAGCAAGGACTGATCGTCGACTGAACAGTCGGTAACACGGTTGACAATGAGAGTCCACGCGCTCTCGAAACGCTGCCTTCTGAATAATTAATTGATGTATGAGGAGTGGAGTTTACTGCTATATCTAGGAACAACACAAAATGCCAACGCAAGTAAGGTAAGATGAGGGAAATGGGCGTATGGATTATTTGGGCGGTTAATCTTGGTATAAAAACGCATCTTATTTTGAAATGGTTTTTTTTTGTAAATGTTACTGGTTTTTGTGTCTACTATCGATAATAGATATCTCGATCTTTCTAATTTGGATATTTAGATTTACAGTTATTTTCAAGGGTTATATTGGGTTTATAACCTTAAATAAAGTGCCTTGCTAGGTTTAAAGAGTGACAATCTTTTTGCGAAAACGGTATGTATATAACGAAGTTGAATTATGTTAATTTACTTTGGTGACGCATAATACTAAAAGGCCTGCCAATAAAATTTAGAAAATAATGTAGAGGTTAAAACACATCGGGGAAAATGGAAGGTACCGGAATTGGGGAAATGGGTGGAAATTAACTTGTTTTATATTTCATCCCAGATCGACATGCTACCAAAGTGTATTACGAAAATATCCTAGAGACGTTTTAATTGTTGCTATGGAAGGAGCAACACATGGGCTGAAAAGTCCCGGGCCTAGCAAAGAAAACACGATTTTTTTGGTTCAAAATTAGCTTCAACGTAATCTCCATCAAGAGCAACGCAATCATTCCAGCGCCGCTCTAACATTTCAATACCACTTTTGTAGAACGATCTATCTTTTGGCTCAAAATAGGCCTCAGTTTCAGCGATAACCTCTTCATTCGTGCGAAATTTCTTACCGGCGAGCATTTTTTTGAGGTCTGCGAACAGCCAGTAGTCGCTGGGAGACTAATCTGGCGTATACGGTGGATGTGGGAGCAATTCGAAGTTCAATTCATGTAGTTTTGCCATTGTTTTGATTGACTTGTGACACGGTGCGTTGTCTTGATGAAACAAATTTTTTTCTTTGCCATATGCGGTCGTTTCTTTGCAATTTCGGCTTTCAAACGCTCCAATAACGCTATATAATATTTACTGTTGATGGTATTTCCTTTCTCAAGATAGTCGATGAATATTACACCACGCGCATCCCAAAATACCGAGGCCATAACCTTTCCAGCCGATTGTTGTGCTTTCGCGCGCTTTGTACGAGGTTCACCAGTTGCTGCCCACTCAGATGACGATCGTTTTGATTCCGGAGTGAAATGATGGATCCATGTTTCATCCATTGTCACATATCGACGCAAAAATTCCGGTTTGTTACGTTTAAACATGGC
The DNA here is from genome assembly GCA_023509865.1 of Trypoxylus dichotomus. Taxonomy (NCBI): domain Eukaryota; kingdom Metazoa; phylum Arthropoda; class Insecta; order Coleoptera; family Scarabaeidae; genus Trypoxylus; species Trypoxylus dichotomus. The sequence goes on from CM042077.1 coordinate 5,637,510, forward strand.
CAAACACTGCTCAGAATCATGAACACGTTCTTGTTTTTGGTCAACAGTAAGCAAACGCGGCACCCACTTTGAACAGAGCTTTCGCATAGTCAAATGCTCATGCAATAATAGCCAATACGTTCTTTTGATATCTTTACGATGTCAGCTAACTCACGCAACTTCACTTTCCGATCATTCAAAACGATTTTGTGGATTTTTTTGATGTTTTCTGGTGTTACCGCCTCATTTGGACGTCCACTGCGTTCTGCATCATCGGTGTCTCTACGACCACGTTTGAAGTCAGCAAACCAACGTTTTATTGTTGTTTCTGATGGAGCGGAGTCCCCATAACACTTTTCAAGCCATTGCTTCGCTTGAACGGTATTTTTTCCATCAAGAAGCAGTGTAAAATTAAAACACGAAATTGTTTTTGATCCATTGTTTTGAAAATAACAAAAGTAGCGTGACTCTTAGCACAATAACTCACAAACTAATGAATAGAATATCATGAAATTTTAACAGCTGTCTTTTGAAGGTTAGTACTAACTGAGAGAAAGGTGACTGCAATAAAACTAGCGTCATCTATGTGTTAGGCCCGGGACTTTTCAGCCAATGTGTTAATTAGGAAAAGAATCTATAATATGTAATTAATCATTTACATTGTTGCAATATACTTACAACACAATATCTGATGACATAATGATCGATAGGATCCCCGTTGTCGTGAGGAACCTTCCATCTAAGCTCGTAACGATCGGCGTAAGGACTATTCACCAGGATATCCCTAAGTCCGGCGTTCTCCTGCGGCACGAAGATCTTGGGTTCAGTCGGTACGGATCTAGTAGGCATCGTGTATCTCTGATTTCCTCCTCCGAATCCTCCGATACCCACGTCGTTGGTAGCGGCGAACGCGAAGTCGTACGTCCTCTGCGGCGTTAAACCTTCGATAATGTAAGGTGCGTCTGAAAAGAAACATGGAAACGTGATGTTGGCATTTTCGATATCTCTAACCGTTTCCGAAACGTTTACTTACTGACACTCCAAGTGATATTCCACGCCCTATCCCATGGCATTCCATCCAGTCTGAATCGCGACACGAATGTCCGCAGTGGTAATCCTGTCTGATCTGCCGGTCCCACTATATTGAACTTGATCGTCGTAGCTGTTACGGCTTCTATGGTGACCTGTTGTACCGCGCCTGGTACTTTAGCTTCGCGTAATTCTAAGAATGTGCTCGCTGTTCCGAGTTTGTTAGACGCGATGCATTCGTATCTGAAACAATGACGGATGTTGTTTAATGGAAATTATTTTAATTTCGGCAACTTTTGGCTACCATTTCGTATCATACCAATTGCATATACGAGGGTTACTATTTATGTATCCGGAATAATAAATAAAAATAAATATTTGTCATTAAAAATGGTTCTATTGTTTTTCAAAGTATTCTCCGCGATCATCGATACACTTTTGCATACGTATGAACCAATTTTCATAGGAATCTTTTCCATTCCGATTGAGGTATTTCCAAAACATGCATTTTGAACGCATCAACCGCTTCTTCTGGCGTCGAAAATCGTTGATTAATCATTGGTTGCCAAATTAGGGCTGCATGGTGAACGACCTATCAATTCGATGCTTTGACCGGTTAGATATTGGGCCGTTTGGGTCGATGTATCAGACCTCGCATTCTCATGGTGAAGAATGATCCTAAATTGGTGGTTATTTTTTTTTTATTTCTTCAAAGACTTCTGGCAAACAAATGGCTGCGAACCATTCAGAATTGGCCGCTCTATGATTCTCTAGTGGGACTGTGACACAGCTTCGAGGTGCTTCTGGCGCGAACCAGTTTTGGATTTGACTCATCTCGGGAGACCCATACTTCTTCTTCTTCTAGTAGTACCTATCTGTTTTGGATGTTGGCTACCATGCATACTGTTTTAACTTTGTTTACTGCTGGTCGGAATAATTCAATCGTATTCATACCGAACCAGGTTCTGAGATTTTTCAACCAAAAAATGTGTCTTTTATCATTGCCCCCCTTTCCCATAATTTTTGTCTGTAGAATATTCTGCAATAGATGAAATCTGTTCTCATTTCTCATTATGTGTTCCAAGTATTGTTGTTTCCGAATTCTCGCAGTATTAACCACTTCTTTTTCTTTTCCGATCCTCCTCATAACTGCGATGGTTGTTGTGTGTACCGTCTACGGTATTTTTAGTATCCCGCGATATAACCATAGTTCCAAGATACTACACTCGTTCTATCCATTTTTAATTTATTGTGAGATGACAGTTGTCAATTTTTTCTTTGCTAATGACCATTAATTTTATCTTTTTGGTGTTTATGTTCAGACCGTACAATTGGCTGTGATATGTTATTCTATCCATGTTATTGTAATCCTTCCAAGCTGAAAATAACCGTACCGTCTGCATAGTGGATATTATTCAATCTTTCTCCATTCAGGAGAATTCCAGATTCTGTGTTCTAAAGATTCCTTGAATATTTACTCTGAGTATATATTAAACAGTAATGGAGAGAGAATGCAACTTTGCCGTACACCTTTTGTTTGGTTTGTTTCTTCTATTGTGTCATTCCCGACTCCGATGAAAGCTGATTGATTCCAGTATAGATCAACTATTATCCCTATATCTTTGCCATCTAGGCCCACGTTTTTCAGAAATCCTACCATGCTTTGGTGTTTTACTCCATCAAATGCCTTCTGATAGTCAACAACACACGCATTCACACCACAGTTCATGTCCCTGCACCGCTGAAATAATACCTGTATGCTGTATATGGCTTTTCTTCTACCCACTGCATTTCTGAAGACCCATACAGTCGATTCCTGTTTACTTTCAGCTCATACGCATAAATCCATGATTCGTCACCTGTGTAAGTGTTATACATGGTTTTTAATGCACCATGATTGTATTTTTTGAGCATTTCTTAGCACCAATCGACACGAGCCATTTTTGAGGTATTGTCAAATTATCCGGAATCCAACAAAATTTTTTTCACTACTAAATGTTCGTGTAAAATCTTGTGCATGTTTATCATTCTAATGCCAAGGGATACCTCAATCTCACGGTACGTCACATGACGATCTTGCTTTATCACTTCGCGCACACACTTCGATTTTGAACGACCTTCATTAAATTCCTTTCTGAGTGAACAACGGTCACGATAGAATTTACCCCAACGATATAGATTAGATGGTGAGTAATCGATATACTGTTGTTGAGATAATCCACTAAACAACACAAAGAGCATCCGTATGGTAAAACGTTCTAAGTACGTATACACTCAAATAACGTTAAACTTTGCGATGTATATGTCAGATGGCGCCTAGCAATACCATTGTTGCCAATACCGGATACATAATATTTACGTATGAGTAGTTGATGGTAAATTTCTGGGGGATGTATTTGTAAATTTGCTAAATTATCTAACTTACCTTCCATAAAACGTTGGGTTGTTGAAGGGTGTCACTAATAAGCTGGATATGGGTCCTTTTCCTTGTATTTTAATATTATTTCTCGTACTATCCAGTTCGATATTATTCCATTTCCAAATGATAGTCGCGTTTGGAATCGATTCAGCTATACAAGTCAAATTTCCAGGCTTATCCGCCCATGTCCAGACCGGCGGATAGTCCTTGGTCCTTTCGAAAGTCGGTGGGAATTCAACCGTTATATGACCATTGGTATAAGCCTTCTCCACCTTATTCTCGGCAATGCACTCGTACAAACCGTCATCCTCGCGGACCAAACGTCGAATGATCAATTTCGCGAACGTTTCGCCTTTCTTTTCGAAAACTTCGTTTTCCAGCTCCACCCTGCCATCATCGGGTTGGACGCCAAGCGTAAAGGTATCCTGCCGATTAAGTTTTCTGAACGTGACGTAAGGTGCCGGCCTCCCAGACGCTTTACATAGAATCTCTGCTTCCTGTCCGACGGGCCTGGTGATATTCAACAGTTGGTAAATCTTCGGTTTCGCTAGGACGGTGATGTTCACCAGTTGCTCGTCTCTACCACCTGGATTTTTAGCGACGCATTTGTAGGTGGAATCGTCCGCACTTTCAACCTTCGAAATCGATAAAACTCCGGTTCTAGCGTCTACTGTGAAGCGATCTTTGATCGAAAGGTCTTCTCTAGTATCTTCGCGGATCCATGTGTAATTCGATGGAGGTTTGCTGGTGGCTTTGCATTCGACTCTTGCTTGTTCACCTTCGACGATCTGCACGGGAGCTATCGGCTGTAGTTTCGGGGGTATCAGTACCTCTACCTATGAAAGAAATTCCACAAATTCAGCTAAATTCGATGTACAGATGAAATCATGAAAGTTTGTAGTTACATCATTGTTTCATATGTAAAGTGAAGACAAGTACTATATCTAAAAGTCAGAAACATACGTATACACAAGCGAGATAGAAGTATATAACATAGATCGTAGCTACTTAAGGTATACGTCCATGTTTGATTCTGTATCAATGCGTAGATAAGGGCTTTGGAAGTGGTTACTGTAATGCATGCAACCCTAATAATTATAACAGAGATTACCGCTCTGTTGGCATTTGGCATCTGCTTTTTACTGTTTATTCGGGCTTCCTTAGTTCTAAACGTTTATTTTTATTTAATTCCACTATTTCGTTTTGCAAAAAGTTCTTTCCAGAACCATGATGAAGTAAATTGTTTAGTTTATGGTAAGTTTTAGATGGTAAAGAGGTATACGAAGACTTAAAACATTTTTTTAAAGGTTACACTTCGTGTTGCTGAGATTTAGTCGTTTACTACTGTATTTCGAGAAGGAAAAGCGAAATGGAAGTCCTCTAATTTCTGTTGACGCGGTCCATGAGGTAAATTATTGTTGGTTAGCATTAAATCAAAGTTTACATTGTAAATTGTAAAGAGTTGCTTCGGGCAACCTACAACATAAAACAGAAGAAAGAAACTACACCTGTTGTTCCTTCACCTAGTACTTCAACAGTTTCGTACAAGTCGAGATTAATGCCTAAAACAATGGTGGTGGGATGTTGCATGCAGGTATCGGTGTGCAACATTCCACCGCCAACGGTTACGTATCAGCAAAGCGGAACGGTTATGGATCAGCAAAGCGGAGCAGAAATGGGATATATAATGAGAAGCAAGAGACAATTACACCAGTCTTTAGAAAACCTTCTGAAGAAGGTGACAGCATGATCAGCGAAACGTAAAACAGTGAAAACACGACAAAACCCGAAAAACACTTCTACTATGGACGACGGTCGTGAAAGCCTACACACAACTATGCAAACTTGAGATTTGTGTCAAAATCAAATATAGATCATTACAAAGTGGGATGAAACTCAACTAATTCCCATAACCAACAATGACGTAACTAAAAAGTTTCGTGGTTTTCAGTATACATAATCATCATGGACTGTTTGTAAAGATCTGGCCCAAATTTTAATGCATACCCTCGAAGTCTGTAAAACGTAGAAAAATTTTAATAAACTAATCAACGGTCACTATAGTTTTTCAAATACCTGCCTGGAGTACAAGTAGAATAACTTATTTTTACCATCCCAAAGCATGCATTAGAGTTTAGACAACACACATTAAAGCGGTCTGCACATTTATACATATTACGTACCCTAATCACTCGTTCACCAACTTTTCCGGTCGACGGCACCAGCGCTCTACAAGTATACAGACCGTCATCAGACTCTTGGGCATCGTTGATACGCAAGCCGTCAGTTTCGATGACGTAGCGACTGTTAGAGTCCAGCGTTAGCCTTTGGCCTTCTCTCAACCAATCTATTATCGGATAGGGATCACCGTTTACTATGCAGATTAACTTGTGACTGGTACCTATGATAGGGAACTGTTCCGCTGGAACGTTGGTCCACGTAATATCCACTAAAATCAGAATAAAGCAAATATTATTGTTCATATTTCGAAAATTACTGAAAGTAGGAATTTACATAGATAATGAAATCACTCAATACAACATAAGAGTAATCGACTACATACAGAAACAAAAAACGTACTAGGAATATGGAAAGAATACTATGAAGAAAAATTTAATGCAATAAACACAGGATAAAGGATAAGCAGAGAAGAACTGCACCAACAACAAGGAATAACAGAAGAAATAGAAGAAGCTATACAAAAAATCGAGGTAGGCAAAGCAGGCCGAAATAATGGCATATCACCAGAAATGATCAAATGAAAGCAATTGCAAGAAATAGAAGAGAGAACTGGAATCCTCATCCTACACCTGAAAAGCTATAAGGATATGAGAAGAAAAAGAAGAAGTTAATATCTTGAGTTGTAGGATTTTAGGAATCGCTTTATTAAGATTAAAAACACTACTTACTGATTATCTTCAACGTTACTGTCGCTGTTACCAGTTCCGTCTTCGCATAGCTCGCCCTGCACGTGTAGCTCCCCTCCATGTTCTTCCGCAGCTTGTCGAATATCAGCATGATCCCGTTCTCGTCCTGCAGTTGCTGCAAAACGCAAACAAGTTTTTGTAATTTAAGTTCGTAAGCGCTAGCTCGTTAGTATTTCGGGCGAGGTGAGATGTCGCATCGACCGCAAAGTCGGGGGAATGCGCGACGGCGGCAGGCTACGGGTTTTCCGCTTTAATTTCGAGGACAAGGAGAAAAGTTAGGACGAAGTTGTGTTGTCTCGGTTACCGGAACGAAGCGACCAACTCGATTTTGTGTGGCGCTTAACCGCGGGAAACTAGTTTTTGAAGAGGGAAATTCCCCCAGGCGTACGTGTTTCTTTTTCCAGGGTTAACTAGATTTTAAAAGTGTCAACTTATTGTAAGAGATAGAGCATGTAGGGAAAGTTTAACTTTGGTAAGGTTTCGTGACAAATAATACTGTTGTAGAGGAATTTTTTCCTTATGCGCTGCTGTTTTTGTATACAGATTCTGAAACCAATTTTAAAGTTCCTCCGTCACGTCAGGATTTTGAGTGAAATATTATGCTTAAATACTTTTACAAAAAGATGAACTGAAAGATGAAGAAACTGTTAATAAAAGAAAATAATTGGAAGTTTCGACGAAGTATTGAAACCATTGTAAGTAAATGCAATTGGAAACTTCCATCTTAATTAAATAATTTCTAAAGGTGATATAAAATAAAATAATGAAGAACATTGCAAAGAGTGAAAGCGCTTAGACTCCATGTTACCTGCAAGGACAGATTCTTTTTTATGAATATGTAGTGCGGTCTCTCATATATAGACTGCTATAACCGCTAGTTTAGTTAGTTAAGTTACTAGGCTCCTGCTATTGCACGAACAGCTCCTTTTTAAATTTAGGTTTCCACGTTAAATTCAAGTCATTATTGCATGAGTCTACCGACGTTTCATTCTCAGTTGCATGGAGCTTTTTCAAGGCTGTGAGAAGAAGTACATATTCCAACAGCAACGATATGCAGCAGCCCAGAAGAAGCTCCATATAACTAACTCATGTAATTACCATGGGGTTTCAAGGAAGAAACCTAAATTCCTCTAATATTGACTTGGTTTTATCTTCAATCCTTTTTTTGCAACTATTCAAAATGATGGAGTTGTTGCTTTTATAGATGATGATATGGAAAGCTTGCTATATTGTTAATAAATGATATGAAATAAAACCGGTGACAAAACGACTTTCTGCGGAAATGGTAAAGTGTTGTAATCCACAGCAGAAATTCTACTTTATGCAGTTTTTAAGCATATAAATCCGCATAAGTTGGAGTATGTCGTCGAGATATGAGGCACATCAGTCCAGTAATACATCTCTAGAAGCAGAAACAGAAGAAGAGAAAGAAAAGGTACAAGCAAAAGAACCATAAGAAGAAGAAACGGAATACTAAGGCGAATAGAAGAAGAAAAGGAAGTAGAAGAATGAATAGGAAGAGGAGGAAGAAAAGAGGTAGAAAAGGAAGGAGAAGAAAAGGAAAAAGAAAATGATGAGAATGGAGAAGAGGCGAAAGCAAGAGAAGAAAAGGACGCAGAAGAATGAAAAGGAAGAGGAAGAAGGAAAAGAAGCAGAAACGAAGGAAGAAGGAGGGAGGGAAATAGAATTAAGAGGAAGAGGAAGAAGAAAATAGGCTGAAGAGTAAGGAGATGAAAAGGAAGGACAAGAAAAAGAAAAAGAAAATGAAGAAAGAGGGCTGGAAGTAAAAGAAAGAGAAAAGGGAGAAGAAGAAAAGGAAGAGGAAGAAGAAAAACACGCAGAAACGAAGAATGAAGGAGGGAGAGAAAATGAATTATGAGGAAGAGGAAGATGAAAATTAATAGAATGAAGTAGGATAGGCCGAAGCAAAAGGAGAACGAAAAGAAGAAGAAAAAGAAAAGGAAGCAGAAAAATGAAAAGAAAGAAGAAGAAAAAGAAGCAGAAACTACGGAAGAAGGAGAGATAGAAAGAATTAAGAAGAAGAGGAAGAAGAGGAAGAAGAGGAAGAAGAGGAAGAAGAGGAAGAAGAGGAAGAAGAGGAAGAAGAGGAAGAAGAGGAAGAAGAGGAAGAAGAAAGAAGTAGAATAAGATGGAGAAGAAAAGGAAGGATAAGAAAAGGAAAGAGATTGAAGAAAAAGAGGCGGAAGCAAAAGAAGGGGGAAAGGGAGAAAAAGAAGTGAAAGAAGAGGAAATTAAAGAAGAAGTGGAAGAAGAAGAAGCAAAGTAGAAAGGGAAACAAAATAAAGAAAGAAGTAGAGGAAGAAGAAGTACACCAAGCAGAAGAAGAAAAGGAAATAAATGAAAGAAGTAGAGGAAGAAGAAGAATAACAAGAACAATGAAAAGATGAAGAGGAGGAAAAAAGAGAGGAATAACAAGCAGGAGGAAAGGTAAAAAGAAACAGAAAGACGGAGAAGTCGAAAAGAAATAATACAAGAGGTAAAAATCAAATACAAAAATGCAAACCTACCCCGCAATAATTTCAATGAAAAAATTTAATCGTGATTGACGATTCACCAAAATAAGCTATTTCAGTCGTCAATCGTAAAGAGAACTAATTTAACTATTAGTATTTAATTTTTGTTAATTTATCATTAGTTCTGAATAGGAACACATTTTGTTCAATGCAGTGTGCTTGATGTACAATAGATATGTATATACATATACAGTGCCTATTATTAGTTATATTATGCGTAAGTATTTTCTATTCGTATCGTATAATTAAGATTTATATAAAGTCACAATATAGTCAGAATATAAATTATTGTTGGCTATTATTATTCTGTTAGGTTTGAATCGCACTGTATTTCTCTTTGTACCAGTTTGTCCATTAAGTAATTTGTTACACGTATTATATTCTATTCTTGCATATCTATTGCTTTGTAAAATCTTCTTTCACTTATACTATTATAATGTAATTTAATAATTTCAACTATAAATTTAGTCTTAAGTCTATATTTCAAGCAGGAACCCCGTTCATCACATTTTTCGTTTAATAAAGTTTAGTAGAATTTTTGCTGTCTTTGTGCTGCATTACAGTACCTTAGATATTTCAATAGTTCAAGTTCGTGTTTTTATACGCAGCCCCGGAGCTGTAATAATTAAAAATTGGACTATAAATAAGAAGGGTATAAATAACGTATAACAATTTTTCCAACGGTAGGATGAATAGTTTAGATCTTACGAGTATATTGTTTTTACCCAAAATTTTTACCGTTAATGTTACCAGTGAAAAACGTAAACGTATTACTGCTACAGCGATCTCCTTTTGTTCAATTTACTACGACTCCAGCTTAGTACAATGGGTAAGGTGACTTTACGATGGAAAAAGTAGATGTTTTCGGTATAAAAACAACCGGCTTTATTAATGGTCACGTCCTGGGGGAGTCTAATTAGTCTTCGACGATGAAACTGGAAAGTTTTTAACGAGCTACGGATGGCGGATGTTTTTACTAGACGTCGAGAAGACTAATCGATACTGGGATAATGTTGAAACGGTTCAGTTCTTTCTTTCACGGACATTTTTGAGTGAAAAAAGAAAATGGGTTGCTTAAAATTTAGTTTAGGGAGAGTGTAATGGTAATAATTATTTAGGTATTTTGTTTAGAGTTTGGTACTAATAATAAGTACGATATGTACTCCTTGTACGAGGGAGACCTAAAATGTTGCCGGAATCGACACCAATGCCGTTGGGCGTCCACCCAGAAGCTGATGGTCGAAAATGTTGGAGTACATCCCCCATGAACCTCTAGCAAAATATTTCGAATTTCCGTGGCTGTTTTTCTAGCCATTCAGAAGTATTTTATCACTACACGAAATTCGATTTTATCCATTTTTTCGAAACCGCCTGACTTGCTACATAAAATACACTCTTAAACAACAGCTGTTGACAGTAGACGCCTGAAATTTTCACAGTTGCCATAAAAGAGGTTGCCTTTGCCGACCGATGAATTTCCTTCAACCTTCGTGCGTCATCTCTTGCATATTCCGGAAATATTTCAGGTCGCCCTCGTAATAACTCTAGAAAATAACTTGAGCATTTAATTCTGATTCTTAGAAGCGTCTATTAGTCACAAACTTCCTTAGATCTTCTTAAGAAGTTCTACGTTGTGGGATATAAGTTGAATAAATAGAAAAGTATGTAAGAGATGGGAAGGGTTCGGGTGATAACTAAATTACTTGAAGCCAAAGTAAGATAATTTAGAGCAACTAACACGGTTGCCGCTCCCTTTAACTTTTTTTTTAATACATCCCCACTTTCTAAACGTTATAATTACCTGTATGTAGATGCCTTGTCTTATATCGGTATTTCGAATAACTTCATCCCTAGAGTCTACCCATTCCAATTGCGAAACTTGGTTCGAATCTCCTATTTTGAGTTTGCAGGTAAGAGCCATACTCTCACCCTCGACTCTGCTAAGTTCCTGGCCACGGGGTTGGATTTCCAAGGCTGCAGATTCTTGTCCGCATGTCCCTGGAAAAGAAAAACGAGAATTTACTTTAGAAAACTAAAATATGTCCAATAATTTACAAAGAGTACATTGTACATTGTAGATATGGATAAAGCAAATAAAATAGAGATTTGGAAAGGACTTGATTTCGTTTTGGTTTTTGTAGAATTCCAAATTACCACACCAATATTTCTTAAATTATCTTTGAAATATGAAAATACAATAATGTAGATGTAACTCGAGTTCAAAATTAATGCATCACTAGAAATGTTGCTTCTTATCCTTTTCTTATTGCCATCACTATTTACTTTGGCATTAGGGTAATATAAGCGAAATTAATCAATCAACTAGTTATTATGTTCTGGATGGAAAATGCGTTTTCTGAATTCTATGAGAACAGCATGCTCCAATTTTGGCAAATCCATTAGGACATATGACATCGGAGCGAGTCTCAAACATATACGATTGGGCGTGTGAGGTGGTCGCTCTTAGATTTGAACTTGGAGAATACCGACTTCATTTAGATGAGGCGATATGATACCTTGCACGATGTCGCTTGAAAATGAAAGTATTCTCTAGATAGAATACTGTGTTCATGGAATAAGTGCCTCCCCAGAATATTTTTGATCCACCATCAAATGGAGGTGAGGTATAGAGCAAACTTTCTCCAGATTTTCGCCATACTCTACCATGTAGATGTGGAAATTTTAGACACTCTTTGGTGTCTTGGTAGTCTTCAATAATTCACTGTTTATGATTTCTATTGAATCTTAATCTGCGCGATCTATGATCTGAGGTAAGCACCGGTACAACAGTAAGCCTTATACTTGCCAACTCTGGTTCTTTTAGCAGAAGCAGAAATTTAAACATTTCTAACAGTTTTAAGTTGATTACTTAGCTCTTTACTTGCACATTTTTCTTAACACTTGTTAACGGAGGAAACGCTAATCAATTCAAGTTGTGATTTTCGCCTTGGCTACACTTTCTGCGGTGTTATTCGTTGTCTTTGAACTTCGTTGTCGAGTGATTAACACCTGACAAGTTCTCCACATAACGCATACTTCTTACCTCTTCTAGTAAATCTAAAGACGTTACACATTCATCATTGCTTAAATGACGTACTTGCCTCATTTACTTTTAACTAAGTAGTTACATATTTACATCGCAAATTAATTTACTGATGTTGAACAAGAGCTTATCATACTAGATTAATTAATTACTTAAGTATTACAGATAATGCAACATCTATTAGATGTATCTCCAAAAACGCTGGAACTATCGTTTCGACATTTTGTCGAGAAATATTATGGGTATCAGATCTATACCCTAGAAATTCATAGAAGAATGATTTTATATTTATAAAACAACTCTCAAATTGTCATGCCCAGTTTGGCATTGAAGTAATTTTTTCATACATACATATGTGATGACACCACCATATTCATACGAGGCGAGCCCAAGAAGTTCGTGGACTGTACGGTGGATGGACTATTGACTGAAAGCCATGCTTCTGCAGAGCTGCCATTGCAACTTTGCTCTTGTGAATCGGCGCATTGTCTTGCAAGAGCAGCGCACCGTTGGTCAATTTTCCTCGACGTTTTCCCTTGATGGCCTCCTTTAATTTTTTTAATATCGCTGCGTAATATTCTCCGGTTATGCTCCTACCTTTTTCTTTGTAATCAATAACATCCCCTCACAATCCCAAAAAACAGTAGCCATCAACTTTCCAGCCGATTCTGACACTTTGAATTTCTTTGGCGGTGGTGTTCCCTTTTTATGCCATTGCATGGACTCCTGTTTGGACTCAGGCTCAAAGTGATGAACCCATGTTTCATCTCCGGTAACAATCCGCTCCAAAATCTGTGCAGGTTTGTCTCCACATAGCTCCAAAAATTGTTTGGACGTACAGACGCGCTGCTGTTTCTGCAGCGGCGTGAGCATTTTCGGTACCCACCTTGCACTAACTTTTGTCATACCCAGGTGGTCATGTAGGATACGCAAAATGGTGGTATCTAATTCTCCAACCAATGCAGATAATTGTTTTTTCTTCAAACGGGCATCTTGCAGTATACATTTTTGCACTTTTTCGACGATGTCTGATGTGGTGGCCTCAACTGGTAGTCCAGAGCGGGGCTCGTCTTCAATCGACTCCCGACCATGTTTAAAAAGACCATGCCGCTTATAAATCATTGATTTACTAGGGCACTGTCCCTCATAAACGGTTACCATTTCATTCAATATGGTTTGAGCGTTCTTTCCTTGCTTTGTAAGGAACTTTATCACAGCACGGTGTTCAATTTCCTCCATAGTTTCAGTTTTCTTCCGGATTGACTTGTTTAGCAGGCAACTATTCGTAAACGACTGACGCTATAGGGCTGCAACTTAACTTATATACTAATGATGAGTCGCCAATCAGAATGACACCTAGCGAGCGCCCCTATTCCCACTCCGTCCCTTCCATTCCACGAACTTCTAGACCTCCCCTCGTATGATTCTCAGCAAGACGATGCTAGTAATTTAAAGTTAATCGGTTTCATATCCCTCAGCTACTCCTGTTCGCTGAACATCAAAATGTCTATGGAAAGTTGTTTAAGGTAAATTGCCAGTTCGTATTTCTTGTTTGTAGGGATGCTTTGGCGTATTATCCTCAGATTAGGTTTAAAAATATTCTATTCGAGATTGTTTGAAAGTATTTCGAGTTGCCCAACGTTGTTTTTGATTATAATACTTTTCAGAATACACTAAACAGAATTGCTCCAATTTTTCAACAAACCAGTGGTGTCGACATAATAGTTGATGCCCCAAACGCTTTAACACGAACTTTGAGTTATCGGGTGGTTTTTATTAGGCAATTTTCAAGAAAGTCTTACATATCGTAGTATCACAATCTTGTCTGCAAGGAATTCTCGATATAAACAAAGTTCCAATATTGTCGTCACTGTGCACGTTTACATTTAAGGTTATAAATTCAAAAAGTGGAAAAGTAAGGTAAAATGTCTTCTAGTTTTTGGTTTATCGATTAGTGGATTGATTGGTTAATAGATATTGTCACTAAGTTGGATGCATAGCTTGCCAATTTTAAAAATTAAAATATCCAAAGCGAATTGGATATACACGTCAATCATCTTGAAGATTTATTCAATAATATACTATATCAGATAGCAAATCTAAGTTACTGCAAATATTATCTGAAACAAATAGCAATTTCAAGACTTAACTCGTTGGAGAAAAGATTTAAGTTCAAACCCGACTTCAAGCAAAGATACCACGGATTTATGGCAGAGTACCAACAATTAGGACACATGTCATTACTAGAAGATGATGAAGATGAAAATTCTTATTATTTACTTCATCATGGGGTATTTAATGAAGCAAGTCCTACTACAAAACTACGAGTTGTATTCGATGCTTCAAGATCTTCAGTTTGTTGGGCCTACTATTCAAGAGGAGTTATTTTCAATGATACTGCGGTTCAGAGAACATAAATATGTACTTTGTGCAGATGTTCAGAAAATGTACAGACAAATCTGGATTGTCCCATCTCAACGATTTTTTACAGCAGGTATTGTGGAGAATGGACAAAAACCGCTAATGCTCCTTTCCCAGCAACTCGATGTTTGAAACAACTTGCTTTAGATAGTCAAATTACTCATTCAGAAACATCAAAGGTTATTGAAACAGACTTTTATGTTGACGATCTAATAACATATTCAGTTACTTTATCAGTAAAATCATTCGTATGCTTGTCAAAAAATATATATTCGAGCACCCTGTATAATTCAACGCAACTGCGATTATGCCATTATTTCCCGAATTCCGTATTCAACATGCGTCGTACTGATTTTCTCCGTAACTTAATTAAAAACGCTGGCCAAGTAAGAATGGAAGAAAGACACAAAATAACAACGAGAAAAAAGAAACGGAAATTCAAACAAGAAACAATTTGCCAGCTTTTTATACAACACCGATTTACGGATACAAGTCACGTAGGGCCTCTCTGCTTTGTCAAAGGAAATATGCATTAATTTGCATTAGCTCTACGACATTCTTCTCGTCTGGTTTTTTATTGTTTAAGTGCTCGGATGTCGCGTGCGATTCCAGACAGATGTCGCAACCGTTCTCACTGCCGCAGCAACTGGATTCTCAAAAGGGAGTCCCTGCGACGCGCGTAAAAACGTTGAGTGCGTTTTGTTGTAGTTGTTCGGGCTTGACGACGATCCGAAGGAGCAGGCGCTCGGGGAATATCCGTTGATAAAGACTGTTTGGGCGCTTGGGAGACTCTAGACGCTCGGTCGGCTGCCGCAGTTCGCACGTTAACCGGTCCGGGTAGTCGGACAACTTGAGACGCTTGACCGACACGTGACTTTAATGACCTGCTAGTTGGTCAGTCTTTTCTTTTGGATAGGGATTATCCGTACTACATTAAAAGAGCTGCGTCATGTTACTCTAATGAAAGTGAAATGGAAGGTATTACATAGTTAAAAGGGATTTTGTGAAAGGGAGAAGGTTTTCTTTGTCGCAATGTGGATGTAATTAATTTTTTTGTTCTGATATTACGTCAGCTTGTGCTTTGACCTCAAATACTACACCGGTAATGCTAGCGGTACACACTCAGCGAAATGTCCATGATTCTATGTGAACTTTTGAATATAATATTTGGTTTTCTTAATATTTTTGGCAAATTATACTACGAAGTTAATGTTGAACTACCAAGAAATACAAATGCAAGAGAAAATAACATTAAAAAATGATTACATTTTGTAGAAAGAATACAATAATGGTAACTGAAAACTAAATAGATATATATAAAATTTATAATTCTTTCTAAACTTAAATTATTAAGAAGTTATACGAGAATACAGCTGCGAGCAAATGTTATAGGCACCCTAATTAAACATGTATTTCGCGCAGCAGGTAGCGCTTCTTAGAACAAGGGTACTGCGAACCTATACCTGGTCGTTATCTAAAGTAGAAATTCCTAGAAAATATAAATTACCAAGCTACATAAGAAGAGAAATTAAAATTTTTAGGTTGAGTAATATATTGTGCGTAGAGAAAGAAACGTCGTTTGTCGGTTTCAAAAGTTCATTTAGAGTGTGGACCTTCTTTTATAAGTTTGTGTATACACAATATGCCAAAAAAGCCCCAAATATCTGAGGCTTTACGAGGCCAGATAACTTTATTGCACAAACAAGGATTGTCGCAAATACATATTGCTAAGACAATAAAATGTTCGCGTTGTGCAGTGCAAAACACAATTAGCCGCCAAAGGACTGGAGAGTATCATAATCTACCCAAGAGCGGTAGAAAACGTGTAACGACTGTGCGAGAAGAACGATTGATAGAGCGTATCGCGCTCCGGGATAGGCACAAATCCGCGATAACGATTTCTGCAGAGCTCCGCGGTTAACGAGACGCAAAAATCTCCGTGCATACGGTAAGAAGAAGGTTAATTGGGGCGAATTTACGTGCCCGGAAACCGCGACACAAGCCTTTGCTGATCGAGCTACACCGCAAGCAATGCTTTACGTGGGCAAAGAAGTACCGACATTGGACTAGATAACTGGGCCAAAGTACATTGGTGCGATGAATCTAATATAGACGTAAGTGCTTAAAAATATTTCATAATCCTTGCAATATACGTAATTGAATTCAGCGCCCCTACTTTTCTCGCCAAAATAGAAATATTCGAAAAGTTAACGTCCTTCGTTTATTCTGTGCAGGTACGCAGCGTTTCCGGAGCAAGTTATGTTCGGAGGAGGTCCGGCGAAGCATTTTCCCCAGAGTGTATTTTACCTACTGTTAAACACAGCGGTGGAAGCATTATGATTTGGGGGTGTATGTCTGCACGAGGTGTAGGGGAAGTGCATGTGTGCGAGGGCCGCATGAATGGGGCACGCTACATCGGCATGTTGGAAGAGGTTCTCGAACCATCAATTGTCAGATTTTATGATATGGACTCAGAGGAGTATTACTTTCAGCAAGACAATGCCCTTTGCCACATGGCTCGACCTGTAATGAAATGGTTTACTGATAACCAAGTGAAGATTTTGGACTGGCCCCCAATCGCCTGACCTCTCGCCTATTGAAAATCTATGGCATATATTGAAGGACAGGGTTCGTAAATACAACCATGCCTCTAAAGAAGCCCTAAAGCAAACAGTGTTTATGGAATGGGCGTCTATTTCCCCAGAAACATGTTACAAACTGGTAGCTACTATGCCTAAAAGAATTAAAGTTGTAATAAAGACTAGAGGAGGCAGCATTAAATACTGATTTATTTAATAAAAGAACCTTATAAACTGAATTATGTGTTTTTTTTTAGTTTTGAGATTCTCGTCTTATCGTAACGTTAAAAAAGTTACCCTGCCTACAACATTTGCTCGCAGCTTTAGTGTCATCTTGGTTAGAATGGATGCAGGTTCGTTGTACACATAATTGCGTGTTTGCCTACAGATTGCAATAATGCATTTTCGAGTGCGTGTATTGAAGTAGTACATAATTATTTAATAATTCAATTATTATTGAGAACTTTTAAGTAGCATTATTCTTACGTTGCACCGATAAATTTTTATGCACCAAAATACGTAAACTAACAGTATAAGGAAAACTGCTATTCTTATCGTAGTAACTGTGAAAACTATTGAAAGATTTGTAATGTGCTGAAATCATCCACTTTCTTCATGAGAGCAGAAGCTTAATATGTTAATCAAAAATTGCAATGAACGGTGCTAAGGGGTTCTTACTTATTTTGGTTCAATTTTCTTCGATTTCATAAACCCTTTGTTTTACAGCCACAAAGCCTCTTCTACAATCTGCTTCTACATCTAACTTTCAACAAAAGCACCACGAGTAGTATGTATTTTCGGGCTCGTAGGTGTATGTCAACATTTCGCCAAACACTGCGGCTGGCATCTTCAGGACGAAGTTGACGGTTGTGTGGTTGTCGGAGTAATGGTGAAAGCCTAATGTTATTAAAATAAAAAGTACCGCGAATTCTGTTTCGCGAAATGCAGTTTTGAATCAATAGTCAGTTCAAGATTCTTCGTACTTTCAGTCACTTACAGTCAAATTATTATGACGGATTAATACTGCCTCACGGTGTTTATGACTACTACTAGAGAGTGGCTGGCAGTAGATTCTAATTAACCCTGTTAAAATCTGGGGCGGCATGGAAATTAAAGAAATAAAATTTTCGTCTGGAAATATAGGCATCTTACGAAATGGATTGTTTAGGTCATCATAGGTATTAAGATACAGGTAGTCAAAAATCACAAAATTAATATGGTTGATGTTATAAATTTTGCATCTTAAAATGGAATCTACTTCGAAATGGAATCTTCCTCCCAGTGTTTAATGGGGTTAATTAAATAATAACATAACTTTAGAAGAAAAGAACTACTTAAGCGAAGCCCTAATGTGATGTGGGAAATTTAAAACTGGTCTCATCAGGATGCAAAAGCGCATAAATTACACATCTTAATGTATAATAATAACTCTTCGTGACAAGTACTATTATTTATGTGTTAAACGTTCCAATCCCTTCTGCATGCTTACAAAAGCCATTTGTATACGAAAATACATATGTATAAAACAAAATCGCGTTAGATACTAACACAAGGCTTATCTTAATCGGATTAAACCACTAAAATTGTATAACTAATTCCAATTATTGTATTCTAAATGACCGTGCTAATAACCCAGGGCTATATTTTCCGGATCGTAAGTAAGTCAAACCCCTTGCAGATCGTTAGGGATATAACCACAGATTATATATATCGATAACTGTTATAGACCCTCTGAAGCCGTATTAGTTTGGGATGTGGAGATAAATTAAATTCGAATTTGCGTTATCTATTAAAATAAATTAATAATTTTCGTCACATAGAAGCATGTTAAGGTTCTTGAATCTTGTTTAGATTTTAGATGTGAAACTATTGTTTTTGTGATTGTGGCAAACAATATTATGGTTATGAATGTCATTTTTTATTTTAAAATAAAAGAACATACAGTCGCGAGTAAATGAATAGGCACATTAATTCAACTGTGAAAGAAAGTATTTATTTATTTGTATTTTCGAATAAACAAAAGTTTAAAATAGGAAACTATATACTACAAACTACGGACAATTAATACATAGCAATAAATTGCAAAATATACTTTATGATACAAAAACACATGCTAATACAAATTATTCCATATGTAAAATGCGAGCATTGAAATAGGTACACTGGAATTTCGATACTACAATTAATACTTGGTGGGATACCCCTTTGCTTTAATGACTGCCGCACATCTCCTAGGCATGGAATCAATGAGATGCAGACCTCCTCAACACATCGAAACAGTTTTTCGAGGTTTGAAATATTTTTATCCCGAATACGAAGTTTCACATCTTGCCACAAGTTTTCGATTGGGTTTAAATCGGGACTACAAGAAGGCCAATCAAGAAGATCTACATGATTTTGTCGAAACCAGTCCTTTGCAATCTTAGCTGTGTGCTTGGGATCATTTTCTTGTTGGTACTTCCAAAGTACGGACAAATGGTCCTCCGCATATGGCAGCATAACGTTGGATAAAATATCAACATACACATGTCAGTCCATTATTCCATTAATTTTATGCAACGGACCAACTCCTGTATAAAACATACAACCCGAGACCAACACATTTCCTCCAAATCCTTCTACTGTTTTTATTGTATGCTTAGGATTCATCGCTTCATTGGGGCCTCGCCGTACATATCTTCTGCCATCCGATCCCGTGCTATTAAATTTTGACTCGTCACTAAACAATACAAATTTGCACTGATCTGCAGTACAATGCAAATGATTTCTGGCAAACTGTAATTTTTTCATTCTATTTGTTTTGCTTATAAGCGGTTTATGTCTAGCAATCCTACCATGCAATCCGGCTTCTTGTAATCTTCATCTGACTGTACATACACTAATTGGTCTATCAATCTCTGTAATTACCTCTTTGTGTATATCTACCGCCGTTTTTAATGGATTCGCACGTGAGAGACGTGCTATGTGTCTATCAATGCGAACCGTCGTTTTCTTAGTTCTTCCCTGTTTAGGACTTTTTTCGCAGGTTCCGTATTTTTGGAAACATTTTATTTGATTAGCAATCATATTTTTCGATACAGATACTTGGTTAGCTATTTCTCTCAAACTCAAACCGTTTTCGTGAAGTGTAATTATAATTTTTCGAAGCTCGGACGTACAATGTTTTCCACGACCCATTTTTAAAATAATTTAGTCTGTGGTACCGTGAAAATTAATTATTATGCGTTCTAATATAGAAAAATCTATTTCGTGTAATTGCGTTTTAATAATATAATATTAAGTTACTTCTAAAAGAACTTAAAGAAGACTAAATAAAATATTATGACAACTGTCCCTATTTAAATGCTCGCTTACATGAGACCGATCGTGAGAAATGCAAACATAACATTTTAATACGTCTACCACTCTCTTTAAGTTCAGTTGTTTACTGCTAGTAAGTGGTTGACTGGATAATCTTGATATAACAATCCGAAAACGAGTGGATTTAAATATGGAAAATAAGATTCCTTTTGTTTCTACTCTTCTTCAGCAGAATATGCAGAAATACAAAAAAAATACGGGTTACCATTTAAAAAACGTTATATTTTTGATGTTAGATATATCAGAATAATAATAATGACCATATGATAATAAACAATAATAAAAAGATTTCAAAATTTCATTTAAATTTTTAAGTACAGAACACGGTTAAAGCTGGAAATCTACTAAAACCATCATATCTTCAATATATTCATGTAACGTGTTTGTTCCATCCATGTCATCTTGTAGTTGAATTTATTAGAAACAGTTCTACCCAAAAAGTTTTTAATAAAGTTTTTAGTGGTGTCAAAAAGCACCCCCAAATCTTTGACAGATATTGACACTTGCAGTGGTGTTCCTTTAAGGTTATAATTGTAGATAATAGCTTACTGACGCTTAGTAAATCTCATGGTAGTGCATTTAGATATATTTAAGCACAATCTATTAAGCTTACACCAACTAGAAACACAATCGATACTTTTCCGAAGTAAAATATAATCCGCTGTACAATCAATATTATAAAGGTCTATATTATTTTGTGTCAGATTAAAAGAGGTGTTAATTGGGAGGTAAGAAAAGAATTTACATAAATCTTGAAAGAATTCATCTCAGTATCTGGCGAAATTAGAACATCCAAATAAAATATGGTTAGCATCACCTAATGTCTCATTATCGCATGAGTATCTAGGGCTATCGAGAACGCCAATCCTACTGAGATGTGTAGCGGAGCATACATGATTAAACTTTAAGCGCGATATTATAGAATTAAACTCGGTAGCTTTAACCCACCTATTTGCAAGCGATTTAAAATGCGTTATCACTAATAACGACTAAATAAAACAACGAAGGTGAATAATGTAGACGAAAGAGCGTTTTTTAATGTTCTTTCAGCATTTATTTTCACATTTACGAAACATATATTTTTCTAAGATTTGCTACGAGATGCTGATGATAGTTTTTTTTAGCGAATAATCCCTCCAAATTGAAATTTTCTTTTCCACTGACCAGGCAAGAACGGTTTAGACGGAACCTTCCTCAACGTCCGTCCGCGAAACGGACAAAGGAAACAAAACAAAATGCGACGTCGCAGAAAACGCTGAAATCGCAGAAAAGATGCCCCTAAGAATAAAAAAAAAGAATAACTCTTCCTCATAACAATTCAACCGCAGAAAGAGGAAGCCTCAAATCTCTTAACAGCTCGCTTACCCCAATATATGCCACGAGATGATAATCTTGCCGATTATAGACTGAAAAAGAAAGAGATAAAAAAATCGCGGATGTCCTCCTCTTACTTCCTATTTCCTACAACTTCCCCCTACATCTCCCCCCTCCTCCGGAAAACGAGATTTATACCCGTCAGCATCCATCCAACATCCTACCCCAATTAAAGAGGGGAATCCCGGTGCCCGAAGATAAAAGGCCGTAGAAAATAAAATTTCCTTGGGATAGGATGCGACGTGAGCGCCCTCTTTCACGTCCTACGATTCCCTTGCTTTACCGGAAAGTTTCTTCGAGTTTTTATCTCGTTTTTTTTTCACCGCGCCACGATCGTTTGGGGGTAAACGGGCCCCGGTACAATTGATTGATTAAGTCCTAATTAGTGCGCCTGTAGAATTTTTATGTTTCGATCGAAATATTGACTTTGCAAGGAAAGTTTTAGGATGAGGAAATTATTTCTTTTTAGATTTCTTATGGCAAACAAAGAGTCAAGAGAAAGATGTTGTAATTATTAATTAAATCGTAAGTCTAATTAATAATATATTTTTTACAATTTAAAGGTGCGTTTTTGCTGTTTTCTTTTTTATGAAAGTGCAACTTTATTGTGGAAAAATGTTTACAAATGAATCATTCAAAGTATTGGCCATAGCTAGCTACAACTTCTTCCCATCATTCTGGCAGAGCTCGAATACCGTTACGGTAAAAGTATTCATCCATGAAGTAAGCCATTTGTCTATATCTTCATATGAGTGGAACTGCTGATTAGGCAGATCATGTGATAATCGGACGGCGTAATATCTAGGGAATACGGCGGGTGGGGTAGGACTTCCCATTTGAGCGTTTCCAGGTAGGTTTTAATGGGTTTGGCAACGTGATGCCGAACGTTGTCGTGCTGTAGACACACTTTTCCGTGCCGCTGCTCGTATTGTGGCCGTTTTTCGTACAATACTCGACTCAATCAATTGAAGTCGATACCGTTTCCCAGTGATGATTTCGTTCGGTTTCAACACCTCATAATAAATAGCACCGATCTGGACCCAACAAATACATAGCATAAGCTTCGTAGTGTAAATATTTGGCCGAGCCGATGACGAAGAAGGATGACCGGGCAGAGGCGATATCTATATTTTCTTTGGCTTGCCTATTATGATGCGATGAAGAAAACTCTTAATTTTTTTGCCGCTGGAGCAGCTGTTCACAGACGTCCAACGTCCCTTAGTTTCAAATCATAAAGAACCCAAGTTCCTTGCTTTTGAATCATACCCAACGTATGTAATCGCTCGGAAATGGCTTGGCGGGTAACTCCTAATGCTGATGAAACCTCTTGTTGCGTTTGGCGTGACTCTTCATCGACCAACGCCTCCAATTCAGCATCTTCGAGGGTTTTGGGCCTTCCTTCACGCGGACGGTCGTCAACATCGAAAGCACCGTCTTTGAAGCGACGGAACCAATCACGAGACGTCGTTAGAGCAGGATCTCCGTAAACTTTGTGGAGCTCTCGATGCGCTTCAGCCGCTGTTTTCTTCGAGTGAAAGAAGAAAATCAACATTTCCCGCAAATGACGCCAAAACAAAATTACTACTGTGTCAAAACGGTTTCTTTACTACATGTTTAAGCTTCATAACGTTTTGGGTATGTCGAAATCAACACTTACTGCTGGTGCAATCTATTTACAAACAGGGGGAACTTAGTTGCGCACCTTATAAATACATGCACCTTGAATATGTCTTCTTTCTGTAGCGGCAGGAAAAGGATCACCACTAATCGAGAGGATCAACGCACCCTGCAACTAGCAACTGAAAACTAAGGTTTATCTGCCAAAGAAATAGGAAATGTAATCTCTCAAAAAGGAGTGCAAACATCCACGCGTACAGTACGTAGACGATTGTACGAAGTCGGATTAAAATGCAGAAGTCCCCTGAAAAAACCAAGATTAGCACCAATGATGAAGCGAGCACGTTATGAATGGGCAAAACGTTATCAACATTACACAATTGAAATTTGCGAAAAGTAAGACAAAATAACTAGAATGAATATATAAATCAAGCAATTTTTTTTTGTTTGAACAATGCCTTTTCGTTAAAGATCGTATTCAGCAATGAGTCAAAACTAAACAGCCATGACCGAAAGAGCTCAATTTGTTAGACGACGTCTAACGACGGCTTGGTGAAGCTAGTGTATTAAAAATGGTCATTTATGGTATAGTCCTGTATATCAATCGAAGGTCCTGGACCACTGTATTTTTGTCAAGGCATAATGAATCAACACCAAATTAAATGTGTATTGTAGGGATGCCTTGATGCCATATATCAATGATTTAGATCCTTATACATTCATGCACGATAAGGCATCATGCACGATAAAGCATCATGCCACATGGCCAAATCCATCCAAAGTCTTTTGGAAACGCACGCTGTTCCAGTGTTACTTTGGCTGGGAAATTCTCCCCAATGTGTGGGGTGTTCTAAAATCCCGCGTGTATTCGAAAAGAAAACTACAAAACTGTAATTAGTAAGAAATATTGAGGATGTGTGGCAAAATGACGGCACAATTAGATATACCATTAACGCTTGCATAGACACTATGCCAAAAAGAATAAGGAGCAATTATAAAAGTCAAAGGAGGCATTACAAAATATTAGTTACATAGCGACGATATCTATAAAGAGTGCTGAATAAAGTTATGCTTGTACAATACGTTTCTTATTATATATTTTGACAAAACCGCTATTTTAGCAAGTGGGCCTAATAAATTGGACCAGCTCTGTAGGATGATTCAAATCGACAAATGCGCTGTAATAATTTCCTCAAAAATAACATATGGGCTGAAAAATCCCGGGCCTAACACATAGATGACGCTAGTTTATTGCAGTCACCTTTCTCTCAGTTAGCACTAACCTTCAAAAGACAGCTGTTAAAATTTCATGATATTCTATTCATTAGTTTGTGAGTTATTGTGCTAAGAGTCACGCTACTTTTGTTATTTTCAAAACAATGGATCAAAAACAATTTCGTGTTTTAATTTTACACTGCTTCTTGATGGGAAAAAAATACCGTTCAAGCGAAGCAATGGCTTGAAAAGTGTTATGGGGACTTCGCTCCATCAGAAACAACAATAAAACGTTGATTTGCTGACTTCAAGCGTGGTCGTAGAGACACCGATGATGCAGAACGCAGTGGGCGTCCAAATGACGCGGTGACACCAGAAAACATCAAAAAAATCCACAAAATCGTTTTGAATGATTCGAAAAGTGAAGTTGCGTGAGTTAGCTGACATCGTAAAGATATCAAGAGAACGTATTGGCTTTATGTTGCATGAGCATTTGACTATGAGAAAGCTCTGTTCAAAGTGGGTGCCGCGTTTGCTCACTGTTGACCAAAAACAAGAACGTGTTGATGATTCTGAGCAGTGTTTGGCCATGTTTAAACGTAACAAAACGGAATTTTTGCGTCGATATATGACAGTGGATGAAACATGGATCCATCACTTCACTCCGGAATCAAAACGATCGTCATCGGAGTGGACAGCAACTGGTGAACTTCGTCCAAAGCGCCCGAAAGCACAACAATCGGCTGGAAAGGTTATGGCCGGTATTTTGGGATGTGCGTGTTTTAATATTCTTCGAATATCTTTAGAAAGGAAATACAAACAACAGTTAATTTTATATAGAATTATGGGAGCGTTTGAAGGCCGAAATTGCAAAGACACGACCGCATATGGCAAAGAAAAAAATTTTGTTTCATCAAAAGAACGCACCGTGTCACAAGTCAATCAAAACAATGGCAAAACTACAGGAATTGAACTTCGAATTGCTCCCACATCCACCGTATTCGCCAGATTTGGCTCCTAGCGACTATCGGCTGTTCGCAGACCTCAAAAAAATGCTCGCCGGTAAGAAATTTCACACGAATGAAGAGGTTATCGCTGAAACTGAGGCCTATTTTGAGGCAAAAGATAAATCGTTCTACAAAAGTGGTATTGAAATGTTAGAGCGGCGCTGGAATAATTGCGTTGCTCTTGATGGAGATTACGTTGATGAATAAAGCTAATTTTGAACCAAAAAAACCGTGTTTTCTTTGTTAGGCCCGGGACTTTTCAGCCCATGTGTTATATCGTATATCTTTTAATTTTAAATCTTTTGAAGATTCTAGATTCTCCTTTTCATGCGCCTTCGAACAATCCTCGTAATGATGTGAAATATTTCCGATCTTTGTCAAAAAGAAAATGCCATGCTCGTTGTTAAAATTCGTCCCCTGATCAAACCAATCTTTTTATACGTATATAAATGGCTTTCGATTGCTTCCCGGCATACGCATTCCTAAATTACCATCTCTGAAACTTAGTCAACCTTAAAACTCCTTTTTCCTTCTCTCCTGCGTAGAAATGTTATCAATCGCTTTTCTTTCTCCAACATCCACCACGAATCTTCGTCATCGTTGAAGCAGTCGCAGGTATCCGGCTACCTCAGGTCTTTGCGCGTCCTGCCCTCTACCCTTTTAATATTGGCTTTTAAAACGGTAAAAATCGACCTCTTCCACTTCACCATCCATTTTTTTTTATCTCTTTGGAGTAGTTTCCCCGGGAACACGGAGGAGTAGCTGGGTTTCCAAGACCTCCTTTGTGAAATCGAGCGTCGCTAATTGGAGGGAAATGATATAAAGACCGGCTAAAGGTACGGGGTACACCGCAAGGACTAGCATCTGTGGAATAATTACCGTTAGGCGACTCCTTTTTGTTACGTGAAGTCGTCTTTTGGTCTCCAACAGGTGTTCTTTTTTGGCGTGGAGAGTCTCTTTAATCTACAGATCGAGCAGCAAAAGCTGTCAAACAGAATGGGTGTGGGATTACGCGTGTAATATTCAGGATAACACACGTGTAATTGGCTACTGCTAATGAAGCAAATATCCAGAGGCGTGGAATAGAAAGGGAGCATGAATTGATCTTAAAATAAGTGAATATTGCTTATAAGTAAGTAGTTTCAAAGTTAAATGTTAATCTTAATCAGTAGTCTCGGCAAAGAGAGGAAAACTTCAGTGCTGTGCGGAGACCAACGTGGACGGGGGAAGTGTGCGGCACAGAGAATCGAGTACCCATATCAAAACACGCCTGTTCAGTATCATTCGACTGGTCGTTGTGTGTACTTATCAGTACACACATACGTAGAAAATGCCGCATTTAGGTACGTTTCGGAAACGGCGTATTTCAAATAACCTAGGAAACGTAATAGCGAGTATACCGGATTTAGAATACGTAAGCTGAATTTAAAATTAAATGTGTAAAGTGCGACAACTATTTGAAGTGTGAGCACCACCTAAAACGTATAGAACATTGTTCTGCAATCCGTGGCAAACGATACACCGAATAATTAATATTTGATATAGGTGTTGGTTGTATTCTATCTAACGTACCGTTCGCTTTACTAGACCAATAAGTATTTGGCTCCTTTTGGAGCAAATAGTTGGATTATATTTTACCAAGTCGACCATCATTAAGAAACTTTATGCTATCTGTTCGTGGCTATGTTAAAAGAAGAATTAAAGCAGAATTGAAAAATAAAAAATTGTGGTTATGTGTGGACCAACCCATCGTCAAAAGCATTCTGTGGTAGAAGGGATGGTACGTACAATGGAAGAGTTTGTACCGTCATCCCCTATCTTACTTGCTTCCAAAAGACTTGCAAAATGTACTAGCGATGAATTTTGAAAGTGGTATTAAGGGCATTGAACATATTTCAAGTTTCAACAACGCAACTTTTAATATTTGTGACTGACGCTACCGTTAACATGCGTACTTAAAGCAATATACCGTATATGTCACCCAGTATCGAAGTATTAGGTCTTATGGAGTATAGCCCTCTTCCATTAGTTTATGTGGATTCATATGTAACTATGTGTTTTTGAAAATAGTACATACTGTGTTGCGATTGCCACCTTACCACTGTGTTTTAAACCTAACTAAAATGGTATGGGTACAGGTTAATAACTATATGTAGTAACTCTGCATTTAAGGCAAGTGATGTACCCAGCTTTGATCGCATAGCGAGAACAGGCAGAATTATATTAATAATAATATTTTGTGGTTTATTTTACTACTTTCTTATAATTTGTTTAATTTAGTCGATGAAGACCTATGGAAGCTGGACGATTCAAAAGAATTTATTATGCCGTCTGAATTATTTTTTCGACTTGGTTCTTGGACACCATTGGAATGCGTTGTAAATACACTTATTCCGATGCTTTTAAAATACGAGTTAGTCTATAAATACATTTATTTTTCTTGTAATAAACAGAATAAAACTGCTAATTTGTCTAAAATCAATTCATTCCTCATCTTCTTCACTTCAGGTTTTAGGCATTTTGTCTGTTACGAACCCCATTTTTTGTTTGATCTGCATTCTTTCAAGAAAACATTCATAAAATCTCGTTCTTGCTGGTAACCTCGTCATTTGCATCTACTCTACGAGTTTCTTCTACTTATTTTTGTTTTCCTTTATTCTCTCGTTTATGTCAAAGATGTTTAGTTCTATCACATCTTGTGCAACCCTTCACCCTTCTTAAAAATTTCATCTCTTGCGTGTGTATCATCCTGCCTTTCTTGTTTATGAGATATGTGTAGAGAAAGTAAACTTTTCATCATATATCACTTCTAAATCTTTAATAGAAGATTCACCAGCAATATTAATATTGTTAATACAATACAGAGAATCAATTCTATGTACGCTTTTTTGTAAAATACATAAAGAAATATTTATCTACATTTTATTTTAAATTATTATGCAGAGATCAGGTATAAACCTTCTCCAGATTACGTTGTAGGGCAGTTCATGTACTTTAGAACATCGTCGATGTATATATATTAAAAAGAAGCGGGCCAATGTTCGATCCTTGAGGTACTCCGGATGTGGAGTAAAAAGAGATTTAAAGGTATTAAAGTAAACGTAATTAATTCTATTTAGAAAGATATGATCGAACTAATCTTAGCAAATTTCTACCGACATCGAAAGAACTCAGTTTCTCCAATAACTTATTATTGCAGCTATTATATGAGGGATCTGCGTCAAGTTATAGTAGATTTTATTTGTCATAAATCCATGCTGAGATACAGAGAGATATGATTCAGTACTATAAGAAATGCGGTTCTAAAGTAAAAGTTCAAGAACCCTTGCGAAAAAGGAAATTGCGGCCGGATGTTTGTAATTATTAATATTAGAATTATCACCCTTTTTTAAGATTGGCGACATTCTGGTTACTTTCCACGTATCAGGGAACGTGTATATGCATGGAACTAGATTAGTTATACGTAAAGGAGTGACAAGGACAGTAGGAGAGTCCTTCAAAAAAAAAAAGGGTACAACATATGCACGACACTGTATTGTGTTATCACAGATGCCCAAAACACGATCCTTTTAATCATCTTAAACGCACGACACTTCCGTTGCCGCCAACCCGCCCCAGAAAATAATAAAATCGCTCGGGAGGCACGTCAAAAACCTATAAGCGCCATATTTCTTATTACTAGGTGCGATTCGGGGTAGAACTGACGGGCTCGAATCGAATACGGGCCGCATACGCAGACGGACATTAAAGCGCCATTTCGAAAGTAGCGTTATCGTATATAGAGAACGACATTTATGGTCGGACGTTGAAATATTGGCGAATTGAAACGATAAATCGAACTCGGCGTGTCGGCGCAATAATGGCAAATCGATGCGTCCCCCTCGATACGTCAGGAGAAGGGGGGCGCCCACTTCCACCCTTCTCTCTAAACAACAGCTCATTTACACCGGACTTCTAATGGATCGATGTAGTCTGAGGCGGGAAAAAATAAGCGACGTAGATGAAGAGGAAATTAAGTGAGTTATAAAAATCTTTTGCTATAACTAGAGGATGGGGAATCGTCTCAATTCAGCAAGCTTGCCGTTGTAATAAATTGATTAAATTTCTTTTCGATAGTTAATAGTGACCATATCTTCATTATGTTAAAGAAATTACAGTTACAGGTGAACTTTTACCATTGATAAGTGTTTACGAGGGTTGCTATTTATATATCCAGCCTTCGCAACAATCGTGTTGCTAAAAGTTTGACATTATTTAACTGTATACGTGCTTTGTGTTTTGTTAGCTTTACCACGGCTGGCGCCTCACTACTTTGTGCGCTTAGCTATTACCTTCGAGGTCTTCGAACCCCGGAGCTGTTTCTCAGAGTTGATTTTCCACAGCGAAAGCTAAGGACAATTACAGTCCTTATCCATTTTAATAGGGCCACCTTATAAATTTAAGCTTTTATTTGTTTGAGGAAATTACATATAAGGGTTTAATCTCTTCACTTACCGTATTCGGCCACCCCTTATGCACATAATTTTTAACTTGCAATAACAATCTATCTCTTAAAGTTTCCTTCCGAATATTAAACTTAAATTAACAACTGACGCTAGTGATTACGGAATAGACGCAATACTTAGCCATATTTACCCAAATAATGGAGAGAAGCCATTAGGCTATGCATCTAGAACATTATCTAACGCGGAGAAAAAATATTCTCAAAAATGTAAAGGAGGCTCTTGCTATATTTTTTGGACTAGCAAACTTTAATCAGTATCTAATGGGTGTTAGGTTCGTGTTAGCTACGGATCATAAACCTCTTTTTAGTCCCAAGAAAGGCATACCTGAATCTTCTGCGAAGATGAGCGTTAATTTTATCAAATTATGATTATGAAATTTAGTTTGTCAAATCTGAAGCTAATTACGCAGATAGTTTATCACTACTCATGATAATTCACTAGAGGTAGACATTAATTATTGCAATTACTTTTCTAACAATGAATTTTCTGTAAATTTTAAAGATATTCGGAAGGAAACTCTAAAAGATAGATTGTTATTGCGAATTGAAAATTATGTGCATAAAGGATGGCCGAATACGGTAAGTGAAGAGATTAAACCATATTCTCGAAAGAAAGACGAAATTGGTATTGAGGATGATTGTTTGATTTGGAATAATCGAGTAATTATTCCAAAAATGTTGCAAATATTAAGACAGTTGCACGAAACTCACATGGGAGCAGTTAAATGTAAATCTTTAGCTCGTTCCTATTTTTGGTGGCCGAAGCTTGACAAAGAAAAATTGTCACAATCAAAAATGCAATAAAAAATGCTCTAGGTTGTAGTAATCTCATAGATTTTAACTAGGTTCTTTCAAATTTCTTATTTGACTACCGTAATTCCTCGCATTGTTCTACAGGTAAAATACCAGCAATGCTAATGTTCAATCGTTGTTTGCATACAAGATTTAATTTGCTCAAAGCGTACTCGGATTTGTCTAACCGAATTAAAGTACGATAGATTTTGTTGAGGGGGAGGCAGTCATGGTAAGAGATGATAGAATTTTAAATAAGCCTAAATCGATAGCAGGAGGAATTACTAAAGGAATTGGTAGGGTAACTTACCTGGTACAAATTCCCGAATTGGATCGGGAGTGCAAGCGTCATGTTAATCAAATTAGGAAGCTTACTAATCACTCTCATCAAACAAGATGTTCTCTTCCGATTAACACTCATGCTTCCAATCTTTCTCCAACAACTAGTAGTTGTAGTGATAGGCCAAAACGTAATATAAATAAGACCACCGGATAGACTAATGTACAGATAATTGTTTTCTTGTCTTATTTGTCTTTGTCGTATAATTAAGTTATTAAGTTATTAATAAGTTATTCAATTATTTAAAGGGGAAAAATGTAATATACTGAAATGAAATACCCCTTTTGTATTGTGCCATAAGTGTGTGTGTGTGGTACTTTTTACTATAAGCACTTGGAGTGGGAGCATTGTCCCTAACCACGTGCTAGCAAGACAGTGTCTAGTTAACAGTTGTACGATAATGTTGAAATAAATAAGTATAAAATAATTGAGTGTTGAAATATTATTAACAAACATCACAAAAATTCTATAGATTTGAGCAGAAACTTTGTTTTTGAAATATTATGCTTGCGTTTAATCAACTGTGGCGGGGTGTATATATATATGTATATATATGTATATATATGTATATATATATATATATATATATATATATATATATATATATATATATATGAGGGTTGCTATTCATGTATTCGAAATTGGCAACAATCGTGTTCGTACAGGGGAAGTACAAAATTATATGGAACTTCAACAAATCTCACCGAGTGTAATTAAGAAATCAGCTTATACTGAATTCGAGGAAAATCCTCGAAAACCTGGAAAATACTCATCTTCGTGCAGTCCAGTGGGTTATCCTTTTTCTACGGACGACATGTGATTTCTAAACCAGTAATAACCAAGATTATATTTTCATCCGCGGATGTAGAAATTCAACATTTGAGAAGCGTATAATGAGATACCATCGGACAGGGAAAACCGACTCTAGTTTACTTGTGTGCGCGCGCTTAATACTGTATTAAGCAGAAGTACACCGTCGAGAGACATAACTCCGTAATTATAATGCCCCGGATTCCCGATGGACGCAGACGGGATGAAGCACTGCATCTCACCACTAATACCTTCGCAATGCCTGCGGTAATGTTGAAAGTTTCGGTAGTCGGATACCGTTATAGTTTAGTTAAGGGATGCGTTAATTTTTTTGCTGCAGCTTAGCTTGCTTACTTGGAAAAGGTTATGTGGAGAGAGAGGGAGGATAGATGGCATTTAAATATCCAATTCGCGTTCAAATTGATATCAATTTAATTCTTACACTGACAGATTAACAGCATTTTTTCTGATGCTAACGATGGTGAAATCAGAAAAACAATAAAAAGAAATTTATTACTAAAGTAATGCTCACACACGTCACCTCCTTGTTCAACACATTGTTGAGCATATTTACACCTATCTTTTACAGTCTTTAATATAATTTGTGGATCAATATTGCTTATAATATACCATGAGCGCACTTTTGACAAGTCGATGGTAGTAATATTGAGTAAGATGAGGATGAAATAAGATCTGTATAAGTTAACAAAGTCGAGAGATACGCATGCTATTCTGCAGGACGATTGTGTGTCAGTTTGCTAACTCTGTCTAACGGTATTCTTTCTCCTTGTTTAACTACTACCACAAAATCCTTTCCTCCCATCGATCTTTTCAATTTGAATTGATTCAATGAAGCCCTCATTCTGCATTAATGCAAGGTGGGGGTGGTATATCGCTGTTCGATTCATTTTCCAGTCGCCCAGAATACAATCAACAGCTTGCAGCTTTTCATCCAGTATATTTTGAAGTTTGTGTATACGTTTATTTAGATTTTTAAAATTTAATTTTTGCGTATCCCTAAAAATAAAAGCCGGGAGATGTCTGAAGAATGAGCTGATCATAAAACTGAACTGGATGTAGCTAATCATCGATTTTGAAAAGGTTCGGTTAGTGGACCATCAGCAGATTGTAAATTACGCGGTAGTGCACCATTTTGTTGGGAAAAATGCTTGTTGCCCATCAGTTATTTAAAAATTCCTCTATTACATCTCTTATTAAGTCAATTTTTATTTTTATTTCATTTTTTATTTATTTTTTGGCTCCAGTAGTGTTTTTTTTTGGGCAAGATGTACTGGTATTACTGAGATTCGCTAAATCAATACCCAAAACTAAACATGAGAAATATGTATTGTCTCTAACATGACTAATTACCCACTGACAAAACACCATGCATCTTCTCTAGTCTCCAGGTTATAATTGAATTGGGTTAATAGAAATACGTAAGCAATCCCTTATCGATTTTGCGGAAACTCTTCAAAATATACCACAACGTTGATTTCAGTTTCTCCATTAACTATAAACTTCTAGCTTCTCTAAAGTAGTCTACTGCGAAGTAGTAATGGTACATATGTATGCACTCGTAGATCTTTTGGGCACAACTACAATTTTCGAATTTCATCTCCCGATCTTTCAAGTTTTTCCATGTTGTTCTCGACGCGTCAACTCCCGATGGAGTACGTGACCCACAGTAATCAATCAGGTTATTTATTAATTTCATTAGACTAAGTGATACCATCCACGAGTTGAGAGCGAGTTACCAAGTGGCAACGTTAGGAATTTACCAAGCAATTCGCCAAATTGAAACTTTATATATATATATATATGTACATACGTAGAGGACTGAACAGTCTCGGGATAATTTACGGTAGTGCGTTTATCTTGCTCCGTAATTACTTTAAAGCCAAATGTTTATTTCAACACATATATAACGGAAATATATTGTACATCAATCAAATGAAATCTCAATAGAAGTACGTTGTGTGATAGTAAATTTATGTCGGGAAAATTAAAGTAAAGCAGCTAAGATTTCGAAAAAATAGGAAGATTTCTAATATAGGAAAATAAACACACTTTCTAACAATAACAGCGTTTATTTCATGTTACTTACGCCATGTTCATACGTAACACATGGGCTGAAAAGTCCCGGGCCTAACACATAGATGACGCTAGTTTTATTGCAGTCACCTTTCTCTTAGTTAGTACTAACCTTCAAAAGGCAGCTGTTAAAATTTCATGATATTCTATTCATTAGTTTGTGAGTTATTGTGCTAAGAGTCACGCTACTTTTGTTATTTTCAAAACAATGGATCAAAAACAATTTCGTGTTTTAATTTTACACTGCTTCTTGATGGGAAAAAATACAGTTCAAGCGAAGCAATGGCTTGAAAAGTGGTACGGGGACTCCGTTCCATCAGAAACAACAATAAAACGCTAGTTTGCTGACTTCAAACGTGGTCGTAGAGACACCGATGATGCAGAACGCAGTGGACGTCCAAATGGTTCAGTAACACCAGAAAACATCAAAAAAATCCACAAAATCGTTTTGAATTATCGAAAAGTGAAGTTGCGTGAGTTAGCTGACATCGTAAAGATATCAAAAGAACGTATTGGCTTTATATTGCATGAGCATTTGACTATGAGAAAGCTCTGTTCAAAGTGGGTGCCGCGTTTGCTCACTGTTGACCAAAAACAAGAACGTGTTGATGATTCTGTGCAGTGTTTGGCCATGTTTAAACGTAACAAACCGGAATTTTTGCGTCGATATGTGACAATGGATGAAACATGGATCCATCACTTCACTCCGGAATCAAAACGATCGTCATCTGAGTGGACAGCAACTGATGAACCTCGTCCAAAGCGCCCGAAAGCACAACAATCGGCTAGAAAGGTTACGGCCTCGGTATTTTGGGATGTGCGTGGTGTAATATTCATCGACTATCTTGAGAAAGGAAAGACCATCAACAGTGAATATTATATAGCGTTATTGGAGCGTTTGAAGGCCGAAATTGCAAAGAAACGACCGCATATGGCAAAGAAAAAAAATTTGGTTCATTAAGACAACGCACCGTGTCACAAGTCAATCAAAACAATAGCAAAACTACATGAATTGAACTTCGAATTGCTCCCACATCCACCGTATTCGCCAGATTTGGCTCCCAGCGACTACTGGTTGTTCGCAGACCTCAAAAAAATGCTCGCCGGTAAGAAATTTCGCACGAATGAAGAGGTTATCGCTGAAACTGAGGCCTATTTTGAGGCAAAAGATAAATCGTTCTACAAAAGTGGTATTGAAATGTTAGAGTGGCGCTGGTGTGATTGCGTTGCTCTTGATGGAGATTACGTTGATGAATAAAGCTAATTTTGAACCAAAAAAAAACGTGTTTTCTTTGTTAGGTCCGGGACTTTTCAGCCCATGTGTTACATCAACGTACAAGTATCGAATCAAGAATCATGAGGCCGATGCGTCTTTTTCACTCCTTTTCGTGAGCGTAGTTAAATTGTAAGTCACAAATTTTTTAATACAAAATAACCATATACAGTCTGTAAAACAAGAGAAGATGGAGTGTAATAACATCAAAACAATATAAAACTTAAAATATGTGTATTTAGTAGGAATGTACATTGTAATACCTAATTACACATTACAGTCAATATGGGGTCCAGTCTCCATCGTTGTCAATAATCGCTTGGCAACGATGCCCCATGCTCCCAACCTAGCTTTCGGCATAAGAAGCTGATAACGATCGCCATATCTGTTGGAGGTTCCTTGATAATTGCTTTAGTGTGTAGGCACGTTTATGTTGAAGTTTGTGCTACATTATTGGCCACACATAGTCAATTGGATTTGCATCGGGGATCTAGGAGGGCCATTCCAACGTCGAAATATAATCTTCTAACTTCCACTCCGTACAACGTCTACTTCGATGTTTTGGATCATTGTCCTCTTGCAGAATCCACTGATTATTATTCTGTCCAAACCACTTTCTTACAGATGGAATGAGACTCTTTTGTACAGTTTCACCACTTTTTCGGCATTCATGTTCTCTCACACATGGACCTTAACTGGGTGCTTTACTGTGCGTTGTACAACTCGGTGGTGTTGCGTAGACCAAGCTCGTTTTCTCTGTAGCCATGCATAAAAAGAAGCCTCATCGGTGAAAATAATATCAGACCAATCTCGATGTCGGTCCGATAGCAGCGGTTTCATTATCGTACTGCAGTATGCTATGCTGTCTTGACGTAGGCGATTTCTAATCGTCATTATGCTTACTTTAATTTGTTTTCTTTTTGTAACTGATACTACCTCTGTCGCAACGTGTATTACGGGTTCCTTTTAAACAAATTAATTATCGTTTTGTCCTGCTTTGTTGTAGTTTTTCGTTTTTTTACCGCGACCAGGAGATCATCTACTGTTTTGTTCGCTTTATATCGGTCCACCCACATATTTTGCAGTCCCCTCCGACTTTCGC
Source organism: Trypoxylus dichotomus (assembly GCA_023509865.1). Lineage (NCBI taxonomy): Eukaryota > Metazoa > Arthropoda > Insecta > Coleoptera > Scarabaeidae > Trypoxylus > Trypoxylus dichotomus. The sequence goes on from CM042077.1 coordinate 5,673,929, forward strand.
ATATCTCTTGATGCGGCCGCTATCGACATTCTAGGTCCTTTGGGGTGAATGCAAAGAAAGACAGCTTCGTACCGTTTTAAATACACAGCACTCATTACTACACTGACTCTATTTTCTTCGGCTGACAAAGTGAAACTGCTATTGAATGAGTAATGCGTACTAGGCCTAAGTTCGCCCTATCCCAAGGTCACATTAATCACGTCCGCTATCTTACCATAAGCAGGTAGCGACCCCTTTTCTCTTGTTTTGTAGACTATATATATTAATACATGTATACCAACATAAATTATCTTTCACTACCAACCTAAACATAGTTACCATTGCAATACCAACTCAAGAAATTATCTTACTTAAAATCAACTAATTCGTAACTTTAAATATCGGCAAAGATATATAGGATATTTATAGGTCTATATGCGCCGTCTATGGATACAGAATGTGTATATATACAAGGTAGGGGCCATAAATTCTCGGTCTGATAGGCTTATACAGGTTCAAGCGTGTTCGAACTCCGCCACGGCATGCAAACGCGAGATCTACGCTATAAATATGACGGTTCGAGTAGTAGCAGCTCTTAATAGCGCGGTACATCAAATTTTTAACAAAAGAAGGGCATACGCCTAATCACATAAAAAAATCGTTTAGACGGCGTTTACGGTGATTCATCTCCCGCATATTCCACTGTAAAAAAGTGGGCAAAATGTTTCCGTTTGGCGCAAGAATTCCTGGAAGATGCTGAACGGTCGGGTGGACCAATTAAAGTGATAACGCCTAAACAAATTTCAATTATTGAAGATTTAGTGCTAGAAGATGGCCGTTTGAAAGTGAAGGAATTAGCAGTGATAACAAACATATCCGAAACAGGTATTCGCCGCAAATTAGTGCATGACGGGTACCGCGACTTCCTCGTCGAGTCGAATGTGCATGGTCGTTTTTAAACGTGTGTTTCATACGTATACCACTGCTGTTTTATAATATTACAAAACTGATCATCTCAGAAATCTTGCAATAGAGGGACGTTTTACGTAGGAAACCTGCGAAAATTGTGATAGAGGTAAACTGTATTGGTTGTATGTTAGGTACTATAATAATATTTATTAATATTTAAAGACGATTTACGAATTATTTGCTTATGTTTCAATAAAGCTTATCACATAGAAATTTACACCTAACAGCAAGCAGAGTTTCACTAATTTCGATATACATGACATCTATCGGTTGTGGAATCCGAAGTCAAATAGCTCTACTATTGACATCCAATCTTTTCAATACTAAGTTGCATACTGAACCGTAAAAGAAGCAAAAATAATCTAGCAAATATCTCAATGCAGCTCCAAACAATCATCTTGGAAGGAACAGCTTGGAGCTGAACGAGATTTTCTTCGTATGGTGGGTATTACTGATGAAAGTTGGATTTGATTCTAAAAGGAAATAATAATTATCGCAATAGAAATCCTCATCTCCAGCCTGGCCAAAGAAAGATCGTCATGAAGTCTTTAACGAAATGTTTCTTCGATATTGATTATTCACAAAGAGTTAGCACCTCCAGGTTAGATAATTAATGCGAAGTTATACCGTGACGACCGGCTAAGGAACAATATGAGAAAGAAATGTCCAGAGAAATGGCGCACAAACGAGACGAAGCGGGACGACTTCCATCATAGTTTTTATCGAAAAGCAAAATGGCCCTTGTTCCTAACCAGGGTATTCACCAGACTTGGCTCCTCGCGAATTTTTTCTGCTCCCAAACATGAGAAGCAAGTTGAAATCTTCGGATTTGGCGTAAGAGAAGAAAATTTCCAGAATACGTTTATTTTGTGGTAGAAGCCAGAATAGATATTCGCATTTCCACGTTCCTACTCTTTGAATGAAATAGTGGTAGTTTGTATGTTTATTTACCGCTAAATTTTGGAAACTTTGGGGTAATACCCCGTATGTGATGAATTCACACTTCAGATCTTCGAGAGAAATCCTTTTTCGTTTGTATACGTTTAATTTTATAGAAATTCACAGGTTTCGTAGCGTTTTAAGAGTACGTGGATTCTCATTGTCAACCGCGTTACCGACTGACAATGAGAGCCCATCTGTGATACTTCTGAATTATATAACAACACAGTTTTTGCAATCGTAACTTTATACTACATCAATATTATAGTTTATATAGATTGTATGACACACAGAAAATCGACCAATGAATGTAATTTTTGTAAGAACTGAAGTAAGTTCTGTTGTATTAAATGCCACCATGGGAATTCAGAATATTCAGTACGATTTCGTTTTGAAAATAGTTTTAGGAGAGTCTCCTATTTAAGCTAGACTGAAAAAAAATGTATGCATTCATAAAAATTTAATTTTACTTGTGTAACATTAATGGCCTCCAATTCAACGCGCCAATCCCGAATATACGCACCCATTTTTTGCCATAAATTCACAAAGAAGCAACCCACACAGACATCTCATCTTTCCCCCGAAAAAATAATAATTTCTCTCCGCAGATGGTATCATCAAAAACTAACTGGACATTAAATCTCACGCTTCCACGATTACCGAAGATCGAGCATCTGCGAAACTACCCTACCCCGCGGCGAAGCGGGTGTAATTCAATTTTTTGCCATTAGAGGCAACCGGAACAGAACGACCATTCGCTGTCCTCATATTACAGTCTAATTACAATGCGAATAAATTTACGACGGCGAGGGAAATTTATTTTCGAATCCTCGCCACCTAATCGAACGCCTTATTACGAAGCCCAGAGAGACACGTACCGAAATCGGTCATTCGCACGTTGAATATTAAATCGCTACTCTTTCGGCTGTGGAGGAGATCGTAGATCAAGCGGCGTTTCAATTGGCGCTGGCGTGGTGCAGCTACTGCAACTTTGTAGGGGCCATTAAGAAGTTCGATGGTTCGGAACGAAGAGGTGTTGAAAAGTAGAAATTGCGGGAAGAGTCGTAATTTTTAAATGGAATTCCTTGGAATCGTAAAAGGTGTCGATTTGGTGATTTAGGCAAATCGAATGAAAGAAAATTACATAATGTAGTAATGTATTAGATCTAATATGATTATTTAATGAGTTACGTCCAGGATATATGTATACATTATTCTAATATTGTAATTATTGTTATTAATGTTTTATGACTTTTCGTCAGAATTAAAACTAAATAAATAGTATTTTATTTGAGTAAATGTTGCCTCTGCAACGTGTGGAGCAAATAGAAAATAAGATATTCACTACTTGCTATTAATTTTTAGCTAAGATTTATTTCTTACAAGGAAAGACTCCCGTATGTCAAATTCAGATTTTAATCAAATTTAGTAGTTAAGTAGAATGTATAATTCTTGAACGGAAACAGATAGAACAAAAATTTAAATGCAAATATTGTACCTTATCGAAAGGTCTTTCAGAACACGCGAATGTGGTGCATATCCTGTACACAACACATTCATGAATTTAAGCGCCATCCTCTTTTGCTAGAGCTGATCATAATAATATGGCAATGGAATTAACGCAAGTTGTTAATCTTTAACATTCTTTTGTTTTTAAAGCACAGAGTGCCATACCTTATGCTAGTTACGCCAAAGCCATCTATATATTATATACATATGTCTTCTATTGCCTTCTTTACCTCATTGGCAAGGATGTTAAAGATGAACAACTTGCGTTAATTACTTTTCCACATTACTACAATCAGTTCTAGCATAACAGGATGGCGCTTAAATGCAACACTCTGTATATACCACATGTATCCTGAAAGACCTTTCGATAAGGTACAACATTTGTGTTTAAACTTTTCCAGTCAAAAATTCAATCAAGAAAATTGAAAATTTATTAATTTTCGAAATGGTGTTTCACGCTCAAAAGTGAATTACAGCACCAACAAAAAATGTTTCAAGTCTCTCAACATACCAGGGGAGGTCCAGAAGTTCGTGGAATCAAAGGGTTTTAAATAAAATAAAACAATAAATCTGTTTTTCCTTTTCAATATAATCACCCGTAAGCACAATACATTTATTTTCTTCTTTTTAAATTGGGGAACAAATAAATATCACTAGGTGCCAGGTCTGGACTGTAGGGTGGATGGACTATTGATTGAAAGCCATGCTTGTGCAGAGCAGCCATTGAAACTTTGCTCTTGTGAGCCGGCGCATGGTCTTGCAAGAGCAACACAACCGTGGTCAATTTTCCTCGACGTTTTTCCTTGATGGCCTCCTTTAAATTTTCTAATATCGCTGCGTAATATTCTCCGGTTATGCTCCTACCTTTTTCTCTGTAATCAATCAATAATATCTCCTCACAATCCTAAAAAACAGTAGCCATCAACTTTCCAGCCGATTCTGACACTTTGAATTTCTTTGGCGGTGGTGTCCCCTTTTTATGCCAATGCATGGACTCCTGTTTGGACTCGGACTCAAAGTCATTGTTTCATCTCCGGTAACAATGCGCTCCAAAATCTGTACAGGTTTGTCTCCACACAGCTCCAAAAAAATGTTTGGACGCACAGACGCGCTGCTGTTTCTGCAGCGGCGTGAGCATTCTCGGTACTCACCTTGCACTGACTTTTGTCATACCCATGTGGTTATGTAGGATACGCAAAATGGTGGTATCTGATACTCCAACTAATGCAGATAATAGTTTTTTCTTCAAACGGGCGTATTGTAGTAGAAATTCTTGGACTTTTTCGACGATGTCTGATGTGGTGACCTCAACTGGCCGTCCTGAGCGGAGGTCGTCTTCAATCGACTCCTTGACCATGTTTAAAAAGACCACGCCACTTACAAATCATTGATTTACTAGGCCACTGTTCCCCATAAACGGTTTCCATTTCATTCAATATGGTTTGAGCGTTCTTTCCTTGCTTTATAAGGAACTTTATCACAGCACGGTGTTCAATTTCTTCCATAGCTCCAGTTTTCTTCCGGATTGACTTGTTTAGCAGGCAACTATTCGTAAACGACTGACGCTATAGGGCTGCAACCCAACTTACATACTAATGATGAGTCGCCAATCAGAATGACACCTAGCGAGCGCCTCTATCCCCACTCCAACCCCTCCATTCCACGAGCTTCTGGACCTCCCCTCGTATGTATATCCTTAAAATTGGTATTGAATGAGTCGGCCGATGCTTGTTGGAAATCCATATTAAACAATGGTCGGAGAAGTAAAACTGAATTTTACAAAGTTTCCAATATATTTATCACAATATTATTATGACATATTTCGCTACCACTGCAGCTTCACCAGCTTCAGCAGATATTCAGATATATTAATATCTGATGAAATTATAGTGATAGCGAAACATGTTATAATCATATTGTGGTAAATATATTGGAAATTTTGTAAAAAAAAATGAGTTTTACTTCTCCGATCATTGCTTAAAATTTGTATTAAATGACAATAATAACTTAACCATGAGTTTTCAAATAATTGGATGTGGTTTGCAAATATTTCGCTTTAAAGAGTCATATTTTTGAATATTTAAGATAACAAACAACTACACACGGCACTGTGCCGATTCTATCGGGTTTTATTTATATCCGGTTAGACTATCAACAGCTGCATGTGATACCATATCAATTGGCAATTACAGATATGCAACAATATTTGAATCAATAACAGAGAATATTCGAAAGTGAGGTGGCAAACAACAATCTAAAAGCTAGTAGTGTAAGGAGGAAAAAGTGGATGGGCCAGGAAATTCTGAATTTAATAGACAGAAGACGAGGGCTTAAGAATAGCAGAACAGAGCAGAATACAAGGGCAGCAAAAGAGGACTGGGCGACAGAAAAGTTTTAATTTTGAAGACCTCATTATAGCAGGTACAAATCGAAAGATTTTAATGAGGTGATGGCCAACCATTGATGACGAAGATGGCAGAAATAAAAGATTCGAAGAGAAATGGTGACTATCACGAAGAATATGAATCGAGCAATTCTCAAAAATTTCGCATCACGTTTAGAAGAGTGCTAGCGAAATAACAGAACACATTTAGAAGACATAATTTTGAAGGAATAAATTCCCAAAGCTCGTATTTTAATAGAAAAAATAATCATTTATCCATTAAACCCGGCCATTATTTTATTATATTCTCTTTGAAAAAAGAAACTCTGGAATACTTTGCAGATTCGTTATGACAACTTTTAGCTTTGAATTAACTCAAAATTTTCTTTAACGTGAAGTTCCTCTGTGAATCAATCGTGCGAGGATGATCTACTGAATGCGAAAATTATTTCATTTGCTTAGATCAAATTGAAATGTTCAAATAGATGTCAATAAAACGTCAGCAGCTAATTCGCTGCATCGAACCGCCGAATATTAAACTTATCAGTTCGCCGATCGTCATAAATCCGGACCCGTATTGGCGGGCGTTCGATAACCGCGTAATTCGCGTGGATTTTCTCGAATTATACGTTCCCGCCGTTATAAAATAGGCACATTCGACAAACAGTTATTGCGCGCCAATGCACAGACGGCCAGACAAGTCCGTGCGATTCGTTTCACATTTCCGAATAACGTCAACGTTAAAATTGGACCGATTCCAAACGACGTATCGTTAAACAGCATTTGCATGTCACCGTTTACGGCTCTAGAGGGTTGAACGTATAATTCACTGTTCTAGTTCGGTCTCTAGTCCGACCTATTCCGCGACGATATCGTTTGTTTGAGTTAATACCCTTGGCACGGTCAGTTCTGTTTGACTTGATCTTCCCTCTTAGATCTACCAGAACTATCGCATGAAGTGAATCGTTAAGCAAGTTTATATATGTGATTGCACAATATGCCAGAAAAATATGGATGTAAGGGAACTGTATTTCTAGTATATGCTCTTATTCATTTGCTAATAGTTATTTTTGCAGTAATACACTTGAAAATTGCAGTATATTCGATGAATATTCGGTAAATTTACATAGCATGGTTGTATGTAGACACTACCGTCCATATACACTACCGCTCAAAAGTGTTTAGGCACCCTTGTTTTCATGGATTATTCATATAGTATTATGTTTACCAAAAAAACATTATAATAAAATGAAATACGTATTTAAAATGTAGTTCAGTAAGATAAACACCCATTATAATGCAAAGGTTTACTATCATTTACCTGCACTTGGTCGGATTACCATAAATTGTTTATTGCGGTGCAATTACAATAACAATCCCTCTGAATTTACTGGGTAAATTTAGTCATCTGTTAGATTGAAGGTAATAATGTTTAAATTACCTTCCTAGAAGATTATAGCGAAATTTGTAATCTATGGTCAGTTGCAGTGTGGTATTTACTCTATTCACGTCGTGAGCGAAATATCGTGTGACAATTTTTTAAAATGCCTCCGCGAAGAGAAATTAGTACGGAAACACGTGCGCTTATAATAGCTTACCATAAAAGTGACATAAGTAATCGACAAATCGCCAAAAAAAATGAAAATACACCACGCTACGGTTGACTATAACGTAAACAAATATCGGGAAACTGGCAGTTTTCTTAATAAAAGACGGAGTGGAAGGCCAAAAGCGACAGCATCTCCAGATGATCGCAGAATAGTGGTTACCAGCAAGTTAAATAGACGCAAAACAGCCCCGGAAATCACCGCAGTATTAAATGTTGGTCGCCAAAAACTAGTCAGTGTTTCTACAGTCAAACGTCGCCTACATAAAGCCGGGCTCCATTGACGTATTGCGATGAAAAAGCCATTACTACGCAAACAAAACAAGCAAAAGCGACTTAAATGGGCTCGTGAACACCAACACTGGACCATAGAAGAGTGGAACAACGTCCTATGGACGGATGAGTCCAAATTTGAGCTGTTCGGAACCCGAAGACGCATATTCGTAAGAAGATCTGTGGGTGAACGTGCCAGAGAAGAGTGTATTGCTGCTACCGTGAAGCATGGTGGAGGTTCTATCATCATTTGGGGCTGTTTTTCTGGCACTACACACTAGGGGACATTGTGAAAATTGACGATATATTAAAAAAAGAAGGCTACCGCGATATTTTGGAGAACCACGCAATACCTTCCGGAATTCGACTTTTGGGTCAAAATTTTATCTTCCAGCAAGATAATGACCCAAAACATTCCTCTAAATTATGTAAAGACTATTTACGCCATTTAGAAGAGGAAGGAACTCTCAAAATTATGGAATGGCCTCCCCAGAGCCCCGACTTAAATCCAATCGAGTTACTATGGGAAGAACTCGATCGGGAAGTACGGAAATCGGCTCCGACATCAGCTACTGACGTGTGAAACAAATTGCAATCGAGTTGGATCTCAATAACACAAGAAACTCTGGCAAAACTTACTGCGAGAATGCCTCGATTGTGTGCTGCAATTATTAAATCAAGAGGAGGTGACAGATGAAAGCAAAATTGAAATTAAACGTTTTAATTTTCACATTTATTTAATATATTTTTATTCATGTACGTGTATCTGTACATAAAAAATAAATATTATTAACATTTTTGCTGAGTTTTTATACATCTTTGCTGTCAGTACGAGTGCCTAAACACTTGAGCGGTAGTGTATATGGCGACGACTAACAAAGTATAGAAGGTATCAGATGGAGCTGTTGTTAGCATAAGTGGATATAAATAAAACCCGACAAAATTAACACATTAACGTGTATGGTTGTTTGTTATTGTATATATTCAAAAATATCACATTTCTTTAAAACGAAATATTTACAAATCACAACGTATTATTCGAAAACTCATAGAAGGTATTATTGTCTTTTAATACCAATTTTAAGGATATACATATTTTGATATTGGAGGTCTTTGTTCGATTCTAGATATTTTGGTATATATATATACTACAAAATTGGTTTTTGCTAAGGTATAGAAAACCAAATATATGTTGGAGATAACGCTGTGTTTTTTTTATATAACGTTTATATACCTATTCGACGATTTCAAAAACAAATAGAGATCGCATATAAAGGCCGTGTTATAAATGCATCTAACACAGTCCTACAATATATAATGTAATAATATCTGTATCTGGTAAAGTTATGTCTCCACTACTGATAGTACTAAAAGAATCTGGTGGCAAGTTTAGGGCCGGAGTACAACAAATCCTATTTCGAGCTACAAACGTTGTTATTCAAACCTCATCTTCAGGTAAATTAACCACTGATTTATTTTACAATTAGTTTCTTAATATTTATGAAGTTTTGGGCCAAAACGTCATATACTCTTAAACTAATAGATAGGCCACTGTCTAGAGTCTTTGAAGAAAGAGGTCGCATCCAACAAAGATGCTCAAACTCTGACAATACCAAAGAAAACAACAGGTATGATTCAACCGCTGCTTCTATGGATTTCGAATATGGAACGGATTTAATCGACGATTTTCTGACCAGGGAACTTAGCTCAAATTATGATGTTAATCTCTCTAAAATTGTAATCATTAATACACAATTAATTGTCTCCATCTAAATATATCAATATATTTGCATATGCCTTGTACAAGTCGGGTTATATAGAAAATCGACCTGGGCCATTCGAATATTCCATGAATTTTGCCTTTTCAAACGAAGACCTTCTGTTAAGGACTTAACATTGTTTTTTGTATTTTATAAATTTTTTACTACTATGTATTTTATCTTCGTTGCATTATTATTTTCATTTAGAATATTACTTTATTTTCATTTTTATATTTATTTATTTTCATTCTTATATTTATTTATTTTGCTCTCTTATATCCAATTTTATTTTAATATGTATGTACATTACGCATTGTATATGTATGCAAGTCAGCCATTCGCATTACGCTAGCTAAAACTGCCTAATTAGAAATCATTCACTGCAACGTCGTCGGATATGTAATGGGAGTTTTCTTGAAATTTAAGGTACACAAGCATAGGCAGTCGTCTCCCGCGCGACAGTCGAGGTATTAGCGATCGTGCACTCTCGGTCACCTTTCGTGCCTCGTCGTAACGTGTACAGTAACGTCGTCGTAAGATTATTAGAGATTTCTAAGTTTTTCTAGTTTTGGCGGGAATCGTCGAGGACGTTGTCTATACATTTATTTCTGGCGGGAGTCATTTGGTAACGTCGTCGGACCATACGTATAGATTTTTTTAATAAGTATAAATTCTCGATTTTCTATCATCGTACGTCGAGGCTACTGTGTCCATTGCCGTCTATACATATTTTTAGTCTTCAGTTAAGTTTGTGTCGGAAATTATTTTGGTGAGATTGTCGGCGCGCATGTATAGACCTCCTCTACAAGTACGATCACTCCGCTTCTTGCTGACGGTCGTTGCGGCCGCAGCGCCCGTTGTCTTTTGTACGTTTGTTCGGTCCTTGTCGTATCGGGACTTAGAAATTTTTCATTTAGTTGCTCGTCGTAGCGGACGAGTGTCCCGGACCAGTTTTCTTATGTAATGTCGGCATCATCGCTCCGTTTTACTTGTCGGTGCACAGTTCGCACATTTGCTGGTTACTGGATTTTTCCCTTCTTTGGGGCGCAGTAGTATAGAGCTAAAGATTGCACATAGCGTAATATTTCAAACGAGAACGCCTGGGTAGCTGTGACATTACTTTTGTATTGAGATCGGCTATTATCGCTATTGTCGCCCTCGACCAGGCGTTCAAGCTCTAAGAGATAGGGTGGGTTCCCTATAAGTGTGAATATAACAAACGTATTTGGTCAAGTACAAATACATGCCAATAATACAGGGCCAAGTCCCTTAGGCAAATTTAAAACAAGGAAAGTATATTAGGCTCCCGGAAAGGGACATATAAATAAGCATAGCACCGAGGTGCGCTTATAAATTTAAGAAATAAATAGGGTTGGCTCCCTATAAAAAGGTAGTGGTGCATGCAAACAGATAGAGGCATTAGTACATGCCTCTAACAAAGCTTCAGCGGAAGCATATAAGAGTTTAACCTTTTAAACAGAATTAAGACATAGCGTTGCAACGTACATGCTGAGGCATTACTTTATGTTGCTACCAATGAAAATACATATACAAATGCTAATGTACATTACATGTATAAGAGAGCTCGAATAACTGCAATTATTGCAAATCTATATATCTTACGTACATCGTACATGTACATAGGCAAGAGTGGAAACCGTGTAACCATTTCATTTTTAAATATATTTTTTGCGCATGCGCATTGAGTTTCACTGTACAACCTTTCCTCTAGTAAATAAGCGAACATACTCTACAAGTAAGTATTGGTCAAGTAATTTAGGAAATTACGAGCAGGCTACAGCGGCGTTGTTCTTCAAACCAGGAGAACGTAACACCTTCCATTTCCTCATCGTTTTTGCATTCACTCGTTGTTCCTGGTACGAAAACATTTTATGCTTTAAGCATTTTTTGACGACTTTCATTACCATAACAAATCATAAATACATAATTTAAATACGCATTAAAGTGAATACATAAATTAATTATTAATAATACTAAGGATTTGTTATTATGTGTAATGCCGCGTTCACATTTGTAGGAATTATGAACATTAGGGCATAATAACTGACGCAATTTTACTAATTAATGATGGTTTTTCCCAATAGAAAATAGATGTATGCAATATGTAAATGGTTTTGGTCTTAGTAGCATAAGGTAGAAGTTGTTCTGTACCTTTGGAACCCTCTGTATAATTGAAAGTGCTGTAAGACCAATAAAGGATGTTAAAGACTAACAACTTGCGTTCATTTAATTTCCATATTACTATGATCAGCTCTAGCGTAAGAGGGTGGCGCTTAAATTCATGAATGTGGTGTATACAGGATATGCACCACGTTCACGTGTCCTGAAAGACCTTTCGATAAGGTACAATATTTGCATTTAAATTTTTGTTCTATCTGTTTCCGTTCAAGAATTATACATTCTACTTACCTACTAAATTTGATTAAAATCTGAATTTGACATACGGGAGTCTTTCCTTGTAAGAAATAAATCTTAGCTAAAAATTAATAGCAAGAAGTGAATAAATATCTTATAATATTTTATTTTCTGTTTGCTCCTCACATTGTAGAGGCAATATGTTTCCGTTCAAGAATTATACATTCTACTTACCTACTAAACACCTTGTATATATAACATTTGCATTTAAATTTTGTGTTCTATCTATTTCCGTTCAAGAATTAAATGAATGAAACAGTGAATTTTTGTAGGGGTGTTCACGCCCTCAGAGTGAATTTCAGCAAAATCAAAAAGTGAAATTAGGTTTGAGAGTGAAATATTTAAATGTTTTAAAAAGCGCAAAATTTTACCAAGAAAAGTTGTTAAAATGGTCAAAATGTCATTGTTAAATTCCTAACAAGATAATGGTACCGTACGAAGAAGATTGCAATCATACAAAAACTGGCAAAGGAAAGAGTGATAGCAAAAGTAACAATCTAAAATATTAAAAAGTTGAAAGATACTGGAGAAGTTGAAGATAAAAGAAACATTGAAGACTGGTCTCTGGTTGGTAGATTAGAAAAGTCTGTAGGTACATTTAAACTTCTTTAACAAATTATACTCCAGCATAACCTCACAAAATTCTTTTCCTTCTTACTTTCGTCACTTCCTCTGCATACACCTTCGTTTATTATAAAAATCCACGAACCCATCGCCAACTTTATATTCCACATTTACATTCTTTCTTCTCCCAACTTCACCGTGGATCACCCGATAAAAACGAATTCGAAATGAGCGCGGCGTACGTATGCATACACGTACCATGAAAAATGCATGTCTATTGCGCGTATTTTTCTTTTCCGTTCTAAAAATTTATGATGTCATCGGCATCCCAATACATGTCCATTGCTACGGCTCTCAGGTGAAGTGACGTTATACCTCGTACCGTCCGGATCATCCGCGCTATAAGCCGTAGATGTTCTATTCACGGTTTTCGCGTGCCTTCGAAGCGATATTGTGCTACACGTAGAGGGCGCTGGCGTGTATAGGCCGCTTAGTTGTAGTGGTACGGTAATCTCGCGGGAAAATCCGCGCGTGTATATATATGCACATATTCGAGATGCTGTTTTCGAAATTCGGACAACGAAATTGGATTTTACTTATTCATGGATATTAGTTCTAGTTTAATGGCTTGATCCTTCGGCCTAGACGGGTAATATTTTTCCCGCACGTCGCTCGAATGCGTCTCTGGTGGAAAATATCGCTAAAAACGGGTCGGATCTGTTAGTCGACGTAAATTGTTGGTTTTTTGTATAGTTTTTACGAAGAAATAGTGATCTTTATAATGTTATATTTGACATAATTTGATTTAATTTAATAATTTGCAAGCTAGTTAACTCTGCCTGCACAGGTGGAGGGGTGGATTGAGTAACGCCAAAGTCTCTTTATCTATCAGAAGATGAATAAACATACGTTTGTGTTTATCCATGAGATTGCGCTACCAGCAACTTTATCAGAATGGGAATAAACCGGCCCTAGAAGTAATAACACCACAGTTTGGAAACACTTTCTCGGCAGTTACAAGTACGGAATATTTTATAGAAATCATAATAATGACCTAATAATTAGTTTGAATATCTCGAGTCTAATAACGAATGTTCCAATAGATCTTAGCCTGGACATTGTGAAAGACAGACGTTCCAGGTACTATAGTTGCAATAAGGTCCCCCACTAAGCATAACTGGAATTATAAAGGAATTAACCAATAGAACAGATGATGGAAATAAGCCGACCAAAACTTCTACAAGTCAACAATCATTCCACGAACTTGTTTAAGATATGTCGAACCTTGTAAATCGCACTGGATTGTGTAAAAATCGGATGCTGCGCCGTGTTTCGTGTAGTTAATCTTTCGATCTGCACGAGAGAAGATGTGTACACACAATGCACTGAAATAACAAATAACACATGGGCTGAGAAGTCCCGGGCCTAACACATAGATGACGCTAGTTTTATTGCAGTCACCTTTCTCTCAGTTAGTATTAGCCTTCAAAAGACAGCTGTTCAAATTTCACGATATTCTATTCATTAGTTTGTGAGTTATTGTGCTAAGAGTCACGCTACTTTTGTTATTTTCAAAACAATGGATCAAAAACAATTTCGTGTTTTAATTTTACACTGCTTCTTGATGGGAAAAATACCGTTCAAGCGAAGCAATGGCTTGAAAAGTGTTATGGGGACTCCGCTCCATCAGAAACAACAATAAAACGTTGGTTTGCTGACTTCAAACGTGGTCGTAGAGACACCGATGATGCAGAACGCAGTGGACGTCCAAATGAGGCGGTAACACCAGAAAACACCAAAAAAATCCACAAAACCGTTTTGAATGATCGAAAGGTGAAGTTGCGTGAGTTAACTGACATCGTAAAGATATCAAAAGAACGTATTGGCTTTATATTGCATGAGCATTTGACTATGAGAAAGCTCTGTTCAAAGTGGATGCCGCGTTTGCTCACTGTTGACCAAAAACAAGAACGTGTTGATGATTCTGAGCAGTATTTGGCCATGTTTCAACGTAGCAAACCGGAACTTTTGCGTCGATATGTGACAATGGATGAAACATGGATCCATCACTTCACTCCGGAATCAAAACGATCGTCATCTGCGTGGACAGCAACTGGTGAACCTCGTCCAAAGCGGCCGAAAGCACAACAATCCGCTGGAAAGGTTATGGCCTCGGTATTTTGGGATGTGCGTGGTGTAATATTCATCGACTATCTTGAGAAAGGAAATACCATCAACAGTGTATATTATATTGCGTTATTGAAGCGTTTGAAGGCCGAAATTGCAAAGAAACGACCGCATATGGCAAAGAAAAAAATGTTGTTTCATCAAGACAACGCACCGTGTCACAAGTCAATCAAAACAATGGCAAAACTACATGAATTGAACTTCGAATTGCTCCCACATCCACCGTATTCGCCAGATTTGGCTTCCAGCGACTACTGGCCGTTCGCAGACATCAAAAAAATGCTCGCCGGTAAGAAATTTCGCACGAATGAAGAGGTTATCGCTGAAACTGAGGCCTATTTTGCGGCAAAAGATAAATCGTTCTACAAAAGTGGTATTGAAATGTTAGAGCGGCGCTGGAATGATTGCGTTGCTCTTGATGGAGATTACATTGATGAATAAAGCTAATTTTGAACCAAAGAAACCGAGTTTTCTTTGTTAGGCCCGGGACTTTTCAGCTCATGTGTTACAACCAGAAAGGAAGATAGTATTTGACAGTATTTTATTGAGAAAATTGTCGTTGTTAATTTGGGTATCGCCCTATCTGTAAAAAAAATGCTATAAAAACAAGCAAGGTTCGACTTACAGATTTAAAGATCAATGGAAAACCTATAAAAATAAAGCTCATTCAAATAATAATGACGGTGGAAGTGAACAATATGAATGTTTACGATAATGAAAAGGAAATAAAAAGACTGTAACTCTAGAGTGAATAAAAAGATACAAATGTAATAAAGGAGGGAGTTTAAGTGCCAATATCAATTTCTATTTTGGTGCTGGTTGCGGAAGCAAAAGGTGCACATTCTAAGCTCTTCTATTGTGAGAACAAGGCAGGTTATGAAAGAAGAATTAGGGCCACTTTTACAACAAATTGTAGCCTCACCAAGATAAGAAAACGCTGTAAATATACCTTTCTCATGGTATTGGTTTAATCAATTCACGAGAAAGACATGAAGAGATCCAAAACGCTAACACATGGACATGTTTCTGCCTACCCGGCGTCATTAGCGTGGTTTCGAGGGATTTTATGCTCAATACATGCACGAAACCACGATGATGACGCCGGGTAGACAGAAACATGTACGTGTGTTAGCGTTTCATGTCTTCTCACATGTCTTTCTCGTGAATGATTTCACCAATACCATGAGAAAGCTGTATTTGCAGCGTTTTCTTATCTTGGTGTTATTTTCTAAGCATTCTTTTAGATGTGTTTTAAATTGTAGCCTCAGGTCAACTGAACATAAAAAAATCGAAAACCAACTGAAATGCCAGAAGATGTTCACGTTTTTTTTGAATTAAATATTTGAAGACGATGGATTAAAACATTTCAATCATCTATCAAGCAATTTAGTTTGTATGTCGTCTGATGGATGCTTAAATGTTCAGAATGAAATAATAATTTTTGTAGTTTTGGCAACAGAAAATGGACACTGTTTCTTGTTCGAAATTATAGATTAAACAGGAGCCCTATTCTCTAGTATAAGAGAAGCGAATATTCTATCCCATCACATTAATATTCTCTTAACTGTAAAAAGTCGTATTCTTGAAAATATGGGCGCATACAAATCTAAGGCATATGTTGCCACGTTTTGCCAGTAAGGCAGTGTTCGAAATTATTATAAATTTGCGAAGAACATGAAGATACCATTGATTGAGTGATTTCTAAAAATTCCCAACGCATAAATTAAAAGAATGGCCGAAGTCTTTTAAAAGTTATTGAAACCAATCTCCATGACACTTGACGGAATCTTATGCAATTGAGGATTGGAATAATTTTTAACAGTCCTGAAGAACACTGTAAAAATACAACACATAGAATGTAGGAGGATTAACACATAAATTAGAAGAATCATAAGAAATATTGGATGAGTATGGAATAGAGATAACAATGATAACAAGAAATAAATAAACAAAGAAGAAATGGTTCCCTTGATCTGAAGAAATATAACTACGATTTCTGCTGGAGTAGAATAACAACAAAGAGCGTCGGTAGAAATAGCAGTTCTTATGAACAAATGGAGACATAGAATACAATATTATAAGTGGATGAATTAAACAACTATAATTATAAGATACAAAATAGATACAGAACATCTAAGCCTAACAGCACATAGCTCCAAGAGAACAATAGATAGCTCCATCCATATAACATCGTAAGCAATACAGAGTTTCTCTATATCTATATTCTCCATTATCTTATTCACTGCATCATCTGTGCGTGTTTATATATTTACACGTTCCTTAATTAATTTCAAAAATTACTTCAGGTCCAGCTTCAAATCCCTTTTCGGGATTATATCCCAGAAAACCAAAAAAGGACATCCCATTCCTCCACGACGCATTAAATTCTCGAAAGCGAGCAATCGGATACATCTCCCAGAAAAAGGGCAATCAGAGAAAGGCGTACACAAAGAAACGAATCATATAAACGTCCTTTTTCGCGATCGACCTCAACATTCCTCGTTCCGGTTCTTTTTTCCGGCGACTCCTTCCTTAGTTCAGACCGTCTCTTTTTCGTTCTCCTTTCTTCCGGAACGACGCGATGATTAAGCTTTCTTTCCCCTACGAAAACCGCAAGGAAAGTTGGGCATCCGAAGATGCGCCGCCACCAGCGCAGCGAAACCTCACCGGATATTCTGATATATCGTCGAGATAATGACGTTACGCGTCATATAACAGGGGGCGCGAGGATCGTCAGACAAAAGGCGGCGGGCATTTTTTGTGACTCTTTAATATCTTCGTCTTGGTTGTCTGCGGGACGTGTTTCGAGGAGACGCGTGTCGCACTGTGATAGGCACTGAATCCTTGCAAGGGGATGGCGAGGTAGTCTCCCTGCTGGTCGAATAAATCTTGCGTAAAATTTGATTGATGACCAGTTTTGGAATTCGCTATTGTACGATGTTATGTCGCTAATTTCGAGGCGGCGTAGTATGCGGATAAATTGAAAAAGTTGTCTCGATATTACTTCTGTTCTACGTGGCATCTTGTAAACAACATGATCCCGAGAACATTTCAATACAATTCAATTCGAATAGGTTTTGATGGTACATTACTTATCCGTGTGTCAGTGAGATTTAGTGCAGATTTGCATTTTTCATGAACCACATTTGACAAAGTTTGGTTTGGAACCCTATAACAATGCCGAACTTAGGCAAGCAATGCGTTGAGAAGTTTGAGCTGTCATTTCCTATCTTCCTTGCTTCCAAAAGAGTTCAACAAATTTCAAATTTGTACAACTTTTAATGTTTTCATTTACAAATATAACATAACTGGATGTGAAACGCCGTCGTTTTCATCATTAAAAAATATTCAAAACGCTATAACAAATACCAGACAAACATACAATAAGAGAAAACATAATAAAGCAAATTCAAAAAGGAAACAAACTCCATAAAAACACATGAAATACTAAGATATCTAACAAGAAATGGAAAAAAGAATACTACAAAAACCAATTCAGGAAGCACAAAAGTAATCCCGCCCAAATATGGAAATTCTAAAAAACGGAAACTAATGCCATAAGGAAAAGATAAAATAAGATAGAAACGATACAAAACAAAACGAAGAAACATCAAACCCGAAGGACATAACAGAGGAAATAAATAACTACTTTGCAAACATAGGGAAAACACTAGCACAAAAAATCTAAACCCAACAACAACAACACTACCAACAAGGTAAACTTAAAATTTGATCGGAGGTAGGTCAAAGCTATCAAGAAAACTCAGAAAATGTTCAATTCACAGGTATAGCGGTAAACTTCACTCACACAAATTTATTAATTATGCGGAACGCAGCGTTTCGAGAGCACGTGGACTCTCATTGTCAACCGTGTTACCGACTGAATGTAAAAACTGTACCACACATGCAAATTATTTTCTACGCAAGCTCTAAAATTTCTCAAACATATGACTTTTTCACAATCATTGCATGCGATTTGGTATATTCCAGACCTTTTTATCATCTCCGGTTTATCTTTAGGATTCCCTAAGAGATTCTTTAGTTTGTTTTTTGATACAAAAGACACGTTCATATTTAGTTGTCGGAAGATTTTACGAAATTTGTTTAATGTAATTCATGAACTCTAGCTGTTAATTTTGTGAAACTATTATCCTTTGTCAGTTAAGATACCTCCCATTGTACAAATGCAATTAAAAAAGATACCGAACTACGCTGCTTCGTAATGTACCATTTTGCTTTATTAAGATTTTTACTGTCTTACGTCACTCAATTCCGCATAAGTCCTCAATTGGCGTAAACACTAAAATCTCGAACGTCTGCCGTTTGGAATTCAAAAGCAGCAGTTTATTGCTGATATTATGCATACAGCTGTCGCTAGCGTTTTAACGAAGTAAACTATGAACCGTTTAAATATGATTAGCGCACTTCCAATTTGTGTATACCACTTGGACACTCATATTCATGAATGTGACCGCGGTTATCATCGCATGTAATGGTGATGCGTATCAGCGTCCGAAATTAGCGAACATGCAACATCGACGACGTAATGAGTATCGTTATAAACAGTGGAAATTAACAATTTTATGGTACAAACACCGATCCGTGGTAATTTTGGAAGGATGTGTAGGATAAAGGCGTACCATAAACGCGGTTGGTGTTTTTATTTTGTCGAAGACGCTGAAAGACTTACACAAACAGAAAAGCAATTTTTACTTTCACCAATCTTAGAACATGTTAATACTGAGTGTTAAGTAAGAAAGAGAAATAGCTATTGGTCTTGGAGAAAGTCAAATGCTCACCAGAGAAACAGAAACAAGAACATATCGGGACCTGAATGTAATATTTACGAGGGGAGGTCCAGAAGTTTGTGGAATGAAAGGGTTTTAAATAAAATAAAACAATAAATCTATTTTTCCTTTTCAATATAATCACCCTTAAGCACAATACATTTATTAGATCTATGAATTAATTTTTCTAAACCATCATAAAAATATTTTTTATCTGAAAATGGGCCAAAATTGCCTCCTTTACCTCATTGTCGTCGGAAAACCTTCCTCCACTTAAGTCTTTTTTACCAAACAATAGAAGCATATTTAAGTTTCGAGCGGACAAGCGAGTAGTAGACAGACTTCAAGGCGCAGATGTTATAAAAATTCTTGCAGGATCTGAACAAGAGTCCGAGCGACCTAGATGCAACAGAAGTTATTGCGTCTATATGTGGGGAGAATGAGAGTTGGGAATCAAATAAGACTCCAAGATCCCTGAAAACGTCAACTCTTGGGATGAAAGCGTTAGAGATGCTATAGTGAAATATTTGCGGGTTGGATGACCGAGTAAAGGTAAGTGCTGCACATTTATTAATGTTTAGCTGAATTTTCTTTACATCACCAATCATTAATGACACCAACATTTCTCTGTAAGCTTAAAGAATCAGAGGATGAGCTAATTGTGCTATAAACTTTATGATCGTCAGCGTTAATATAGATATTGAAGAGGAGTGGTCCCAAATTGGAGCCCTGAGCTAACGCCGCTAGAAGCAATGAATGTGTGTGACACAAATCCATTGTAATGGACATAGCATGATCGGTTGTGAAGGTAGGATTGAATTAGAGAGATAACGCTAGGAGAAAAGCCAATGGCAGATAGTTTATCTATTAGGATGTAATGATCAATTTTGTCGAATGCTTTGGTAAAATCCGTGTAGATAACATCTACTTGTCGACGATTGTCAAAAATTGTCAATGTTGAGTAAGTTCAACTACATTGGTAACAGTTGACCGTCCACTAACAAAGCCATGCTGATTAATAGAGAGGTATGGCATAACACAGTTGTACAACCTAGTATACAGAAGTTGCTCGAAAACTTTAGCACAATTAGGGAGAATACTAATTGGTCTGTAGTTAAGAATATCAACCCTATCGCCCTTCTTGTAAACTGGTGTTATCCTACCAACCTTCCAGTAAGATGGAAAGGTAGAAGTGCGAATAGCCAAGTTGAAAATAAAGCAAAGAGGATCGCACAACGCAGGAGAACAATCATGCATGAGAAAGCTCGGAATATCATCATGTCCAGAAACAGAAGTTGTTTTGAGTCTGTTTAAAGCACGCAAAACATCCCGCGCCGAAAACTACCCGATACTGAAAGAACAGCTGTTGACTTCCGACTTGAATACAGTAGTGTTATTGGAGAAGTTAGTGATATATCCATTTGAAAACACACTGGCAAAGGCCTGCAGAATATCAGAAGGCTGGTCAAGAACAGTATCGTTACTACTTCATAGACCAGGGAATTCTGGAGGAGTTTCGTTTGGTGTTCATAAATTCCCAAAACAGTTTTGGATCACCAACAATATCGTTCTCAATCCTTTTGTGGTATTCTTTGTAGGCTATTTTGACTTGTGTATTGATTAATGATCGTGAAAACTATCTTGACATCACTGAATGTCAGTAACACAGGGCAAGAAAAAATGAAGGCGGGCTAAATTCGGATTTTTATCGGATTTAGGAATCATAACTGTTGGAAAATTAGTTAAAATAGATGAAAGAATGATAAAAGACGTGTGTTTGAGAATCCTAGAAGACGATGCAGTTCCACCAACTTGATGTAACTTAATCGGGAATGCGTTCATTTATCAGCAAAGCTAGTTAAAGCTTATTTTCAAGCCAAATCTTCTAAATGTGTCCTATCTTAATTGCAACCACATTGAGCTCTTGTGAGATCACTTGGATTGTGATCCTCGACTAGCAAAACAGCATTCTACAATGCTCTGCAAGAAGGGTGGAAAGCTATAGACGAATCGTATTTGGATGGAGCGATTAGTTCCAAGGATGCCGCATATCTGTTAGGCCATCATTAAAGCAAAGAGGGCGTTAGTTTTAATAGTATGTATTTTATTAGAATGTAATATTTTGTCAAAAAAACATTTTAAGTAAATGAGTAAAGTTTGTTTCTTTAATAAATTTCACGCAAACGTGTGTATATAGTATTAGTTAGTATAGTTCAAATTTATGAACGGTAGTATACATAGGTACGTAGTTTAGTAAATCCAGTCACCCTATAAGTGGCGTTCAGCGAACACATCTCGAATCGCTGCAGTCCGCTGAGGGGTATATTTATAGCCCTAAAATAAATTCGCCGACCTCGCATCCGGAACGAGAAGAACCCGGAACCGACGGGCTTTGGGAAAATTTCGCCTTCCGCTCGCCGAAAGAGGTTAATTGAATGACGAAGACGGACGGGGCATATTTCAGCTTTCACACCCTTTCATCGTCGCGCCATTCAGTGGGCTCGTAAGCGCCGCGGGGAGGGGTCCACGATGTAGTAGAAGACGATGAACTTCTGTTTTTTCTTTTCTGCGCCGCGTTCCAAGTTCAATTTGTAAAGAGGTTGAGAAACGATCCCTCGGAGAAGCCGGACATTACGGAAGAATTGAAATTGGAAGTGTAATAATGCAGTTTTAAATTGAATTTTTCCTTTTACGAATGAAATATTATTAAAAACTGGAGGTGAAATGGTTCTGACGTCCTTAATAATGTACCTTAATTTAGTGTAAGTATGAATGCTTTCGCGAAGAAGTATCACTTCTTAAAAGGAATATCAAGATAAGGGTTTGAAATGGTTGGCTTCAATTAGGGGAGGAAATTGAAAAATTGGACATTGTTAAGAGAAAAATATAATTTTAAATGAATTCAGCAGTTTATTGCTACCGTATATTCATGCTAAAACGATTGTTTTGCGTCAATATCTTTTCACATTCTCTAAAAATAACATTAGCCATTATGTGACTAGAGGATTGCATTTATTTGTTTGAAAGATCTTACGCCGGAAAACCTATTTGAAGAAGTTACACTAAGAGGTAATTGTTTTAAGCTTATTAGCTTTAATAGAGATGAAAGAGAATGAAATATAACAGTATCGGTATCTTGATAAGTAAAACATCAGTATCCTTTATTTACTAGATACTAGTGTTGGATAGCCATGATGTTCGTGAATTAAGTGTTAGGTGTTGATAGAACGTTGGAACTTATATTTAGGGCACATCCTGACTATCCACCAGTGTGAATGTTCAAACTTTCCGAATCTTTACTTTTTCACAGTTACATATATACACATCGTTGTTAATTTTAATAACATTTCTTTTTTATAGCATCACAATACCTTCATTTAAATGGATTCCAATTAAACTAATATCGATATTATTATTACTAATATTAATATCAATATTAATACTAAATCACTGGTGTGATGATAAAAATGATAAAATTGTAAAAATTGTGCTGCTTGTAAGGATAGGTGTTATGGAACTTGGATTAGTTAATTGCGGATATTTCTAGTTCAGTTAGAAACCAATTAAATGCACTGTAACCATGTCTACGAGAAAAGTTGAAGCAATGAATACGTAGGCTTCCACGGTAAGAGTCAGTGGTACACGAACTGTTTCCGAAATTGAATCGTATCAGGGAAAAACAAAGGAATAACAGGGAAAGAAAAAAGTGAAAAAGATGAAAAAGGTAAAGGTAAAAAAAAGTAAGAGGAGGAAGGAGAAACGGGTGGTCAGAAAAAAAGAACAAAGACAGAAAAAAAAGAAAAATAAAAAAAAAGAAAAAAGAAAAAGAAAAAAAAAGTAACCTGTCTTTTTCCTTTTTTGTCCCTATTCTCTCTTCCCTAGTCTTACTCTTTTTTACCATTTTCTTTTCATCTGTTTTCACTTTCTTCTTTCGTTCTTATTTCTTTGTTTTTCCCCTTACTCTTGCAATTACCCAACGTAATTAAATTACTGAAAAAATATCAGTTTCGGAGGGACTCGAACCCAACATCTTTACGTAACGATGAAGCAAATTTGGGGATTTTATGGACGAAGGCTATCGAAATTTTGGCTGTAATTTATTATCTTCTGAATATAATTATGTTGGATGGGAAATGGTAAATAATAAAGAAAATGTAAAGTAGTTTTGGTGTTGATAAAATGCATGTTCGGTACATCCAAATGAATTTCTATTCTAAATTTGTTTTAATGTTCAAATCGCTTAATTTTACCTTATATGTATTCTTACATTTCTTTCATTTGTACAGGTATATTTTAATACAGATATCGTTTGCTATTGTAACCAAATTTGTGTGTTGTCTCTAGGTAATTAATGTCACATAAGTTTAGATAGAAGATGTTGAAATAATAGAAATTCCAGCAATTACCTCGTCTACTAAATCATGTTCCTATTTAATTTCAATTCGCTTTGCTAATTATTCTATTTAATTCTCATTTCGGATAACATTGTAGAGTTTCCAACCATTAATATGACATTTTCGCCAGATATGTACATAGAACTTTCATTTACAAGAACAATCAGATAGTTTTAGGATTGTTCAGTAATGCAAACCGAGGCTATTTATAACCAGTTCAACAATTTTACACTGAGTTCCACTGCAGCTCAAACCATGTGCAGTTCACAATTCAATCTCGTATCACATATTGCTAGTTCCATTCTTTAATATACACTACCGCTCAAAAGTGTTTAGGCACCCCTGTTTTCATGGATTATTCATATAGTATTATGTTTACAAAAAAAAAAAAGATTATAATAAAATGAAATACGTATTTAAAATGTAGTTCAGTAAGATAAACACCCATTATATCGCATTAGGTTTACTATGATTTACCTGCACTTGGTCGGATTACCATAAACTGTTTATTGCGGTGCAATTACAATACAATCACTCTGAATTTACTGGGTAAATTTAGTCATCTGTTAGATTGTAGGTAATAATGTTTAAATTACCTTCCTAGAAGATTATGGTGAAATCTGTAACCTATGGTCAGTTGCAGTGTGGTATTTACTCTATTCACGTCGTGAGCGAAATTTCGTGTGACAATTTTTCAAAATGCCTCTGCGAAGAGAAAGTAGTACAGAAACACGTGCGCTTATAATAACTTACCATAAAAGTGGCATAAGTAATCGACAAATTGCCAAAAAAATGAAAATACACCACGCTACGGTTGACTATAACGTAAAAAAATATCGGGAAACTGGCAGTTTTCTTAATAAAAGACGGAGTGGAAAGCCAAAAGCGACAACATCTGCAGATGATCGCAGAATAGTGGTTACCAGCAAGTTAAATAGACGCAAAACAGCCCCGGAAATCACCGCAGAATTAAGTGTTGGTCGCCAAAAACTAGTCAGTGTTTCTACAGTCAAATGTCGCCTACAGAAAGCCGAGCTCCATCAACGTATTGCGATGATAAAGCCATTACTACGCAAACAAAACAAGCAAAAGCGACTTAAATGGGCTCGTGAACACCAACACTGGACCATAGAAGAGTGGAACAACGTCCTATGGACGGATGAGTCCAAATTTGAGCTGTTCGGAACCCGAAGACGCATATTCGTAAGATCTGTGGGTGAACGTGCCAGAGAAGAGTGTATTGCTGCTACCGTGAAGCATGGTGGAGGTTCTATCATCATTTGGGGCTGTTTTGCTGGCACTAGTGTAGGGGACATTGTGAAAATTGACCGCGAAATTTTGGAGAACCACGCAATACCTTCCGGAATTCGTCTTTTGGGTCAAAATTTTATCTTCCAGCAAGATAATGACCCAAAATATTCCTCTAAATTATGTAAAGATTATTTACGCCATTTAGAAGAGGAAGGAACTCTCAAAATTATAGAATGGCCTCCCCAGAGCCCCGACTTGAATCCAATCGAGTTACTATGGGAAGAACTAGATCGGGAAGTACGGAAATCGGCTCCGATATCAGCTACTGACGTGTGGAACAAATTGCAATCGAGTTGGACATCAATAACACAAGAAACTCTGGCAAAACTTATTGCGAGAATGCCTCGATTGTGTGCTGCATTTATTAAATCAAGAGGAGGTCACATAGATGAAAGCAAAATTTAAATTAAACGTTTTAATTTTCACATTTATTTAATATATTTTTATTCATGTACGTGTATCTGTACATAAAAAATAAATATTATTAACATTTTTGTCGAGTTTTTATACATCTTTGCTGTCAGTGAGAGTGCCTAAACACTTTTGAGCGGTAGTGTATACGGGGGCACGCTATATATTTTGAGACACAGGAAAACTACTATTCTTTTTATGTTCAAAATAATCACTTCCTACATCACTTTCGTAATCGAAGCTTCCACAACATAAAGGCTTGAAGCCAGTCATCTTTTGGAATGCTCTCGAAAAATTGATGAATTGCTTCATCAATCTCATCCTCCATCGTGAAACATGGACCACATAAATGTTTCTTTAGGTTAAATAACAACCAAATATATAGAATGGATGTTCAGTGATTTGTTATTATTTTCACGTAAAAATACAACTGTCTGCTGTGCACAGTGTGGCTATGCATTGTCGTGATGCAAAATTAACTCGCGTTTGTTGACTGACACAAGAACTGCAGGTTAACATTTTGTGGTGTACCAGTTTGCTGGTGACTGGACGTTGATTTTCGTAATTAACTTACTGAAAAAATATCAGTCTCGAAGGCACTCGAGCACAAAACCTTTACGTCTCCGGCGTAATGGGCTAACCATTGCACCACAAGACCAATGAGTTCAAGTTGCTTTAAATCCCCCTAGATGTCACGATGATAGTGGATATATCATAATATCTCACGGACACTATATTATTAATACGGCAAGGGCGTAACAGTTAAACTAATATCCATATTAATACTAAACCAAAGTTGGCACTAGTAGTTACAGATAGCTATTTTGTAGGCCTCGAAACATCCTACTTTTCCGACGTCTTGAAGAGACTGGAACACCGTTTGAACATCTTCGAGGAGACTACATCGAAAAATAAAAATAAACAACCACAGCAATACCGTGTTTTTCTTGTGGATTCCGGAAATATTTCCGGTCGCCATCGTAAAATTGCTGAGCATCATTAATTTTACATCTTTTATTAGAATGTGGAAGATTTCAGCAAAGTTTTTTCGTATATTAAATTAAATCAACCGCTATATAAATTACAATCTCGAAACGCAACTGCAGATAATTACTTCCCCATTGCTCAGCTCGATACGACCGATAAATATACAGGCAAAACTTGTTCTAGACTTCTATGGGAGAGGTTTCGATCGCTCCCTAGCGGTAACTTTAAACCCGAAGCTTAATTAAGTAAATTTCCCAAAACACGCTAGCGCCCAACTTGCCGCGAGAAGATGGAAATTCGGAAATATTTAATCTACCTCCAGATGCTTCACGCGACTCATACGAACGCAGAGACTGCTCTGGACTTTCCTGCGTCTACTGAGAATCGATAACCTTCGGTGATGAATGATTTTTTTCTTTGGAATGAATAGTAACATTGTATACACATACCACACTAATTTTAAGTCTAAATGTTAAAATCGATTGCAGGTTGCTAAATTAGTTTCTTTTCAATTTATATCTTTTTTAAGTTGGTAGTACAGCCGACAAGATTTATGGTTAGTTGATTTAGTAAGCCATGCAAAATTTAGAAGGCTGATACAAATTCTAGTGATCTATTAGCTATTGCAAGATGACAAATGCAGGGTTATAAGCATGTAAAAAGTCTATACTTTAATACTCAATTAAAATGGGAGCTGCTGTAATTGTGACCAACATCTCAGATACTTAAGTAAGCTTTATAAATAAATTACACTATTAAACGATTAAATCTTAAATGGAAACATTTAAGAACAGGTCAGAAGCAGATGGCATACAACGTGTACTTTAAGCATAAAGATAATATGGGTAAAATAGCTGTAGTACTAGAAAGGGCAGAGGAAGTAGGAATTAGCATACACGGAAGTAAGACGGTTGACTTTCATAATGCAATGGACAGCATTGTCTAGATAATATTAGTATTGTTTTGTATAAACGAACCATTTTGGAAGGGTAGAGAAAGTGCGAAATCCTTCATCAACTAAGGCTGGGATTCATGACCAGTTGCGTTCGAAAAGTATTGAATTTAATGCAAAGATTATGCGCTCTGAATGACTGTACTTAATTTATCTTAATAAAGAACAATTTTGTAGCCATATTGTCAATGAAATAGTAATAATCGCCCCAAAGAAGTGTTAAATATGTCACAATTAGGGCATATGCGATTATGGTTGTCACAGGAGACCTGAACAATAAGTTGGAATGTTCGAACACCTCTCTCAGACTGTCAGGGAACCAAAAAGCTTAGCTTGCTCAACAGGAAGAAGGAATCAGCGTTGTTATTGAGCAACTTGTATAAAAATGAGAAATAGGCGTTACTGCGTCTAGCTTCTAATGTTACTGAAAAGGAGTCCGACAATATTTTATATGGAAGACCTTTGCAAGGGTAGATGTGATTTTGTTTAAACCGTAAGCATTTAAGAAAACACCTTTGGACATTTACAATAAACATCATAATATAGACACCATACAATTGTGGCATACTCAAGTTTTGAATGCACAAAAGATACAAATAACGGTTTTAATGAGGATACGTTAGTAAACATTCTAGTGTCGCGCAATATAAAACCCATGGTCTTTGTAGCAAAAGAAACAATAACTGTAACAACTCAACTAAATCAGATCAAGCATCAAATGTTACTCCTTTAATCCTACTGCAACGAGTTAGTATGCTAGTGTCGATTGAATAATTTGAAGGTAAATACTTTACACTTCAATATACTTAAATCTAATCTATTTAAGATACACCAATCAGACACTGATTCTAAGCTTTTCTGCAGTTTTAGACAATCATTGTGTAATATCAACAGCGAGAAAATCTCAATATCAACATTAGAATCTCACAATCCACAACATGAGTGATACCGTTGATGAATAAAAGAAACAGTAAAGGGCCCAAATTGGAACCTTGCAGCACACCTGATGTAATGAATCCGTCTGCTGATTCGAAATCATTGTAGGATACGTAAAATCTGCGACTAATCAAGTACGAACTCATTAGTGTAATAAGTGAATCATTAAAACCGAAACTGCATAATTTATGTAACAGTATATCGTGATCAATACGATCGATTGACATAACGCTACAGATGGTATCAACTTCACCCTCATTGCCTAACGCCTTCGCAAGATACTGTACAAAGTTTTATTAGTAGTAGTCGACCATTTATCAACAAAACCAAGTTGAGCAGTTGAGAGATGATTATGATTATGTTGGAATTAATTTACTCCTATTTTGACGACAGTCACATGTGTTGTATAAATTCATTAATAATCAGAATAAAATTTTACTGTATCTGTGACTTTTTGTAAAATCTGTTGCTGCTTCAAAACCTTTGGGCGATAGTATACATATTTTGTTTTGCTATAACTACCATCGTTATATCCAAGTAATTCGTTTCAACGTTTGACGAGCGGGAGTCGTAGGTTCGAATCTTACCGGAGTCGTGACATTTCTAATTTTTAAAATGCCAACAAGATTACGAGAAATCCAGCAATACTTTAGAGAAAATTGAAGATAAGTACAGAAATGAAATAGGATGAAACAGTTTGAGATGTATCTGTAATAGAAAGCAGTCATATAAAAAATTCCCCCACACTGTATAAATGTATATGTATCTTTCAAAATTACATCGAAAAAACTTAAACATGCAGCGTTACATTTCAATTACAAGCACTTCAAAAGCAGCAAGATGATAACATTGGATCGTATATACGTATATCGATTCCGAATTCGCTCACACTCAATCAAAGTTCATATATATACACGTTTTTCCTTGATCTCCTTATCCTCCTTTTTTCTCCACTCTGTACTGCCTCCGGAGCGGAGCTGTAAGGGCCATTTCCAAGAGTTATCCGCTGAATTTTTTGCTATGTATAACGCACTCACAGTCGTAGCACAACTCAACTTCGAAAAGCAAAAGCTTCTTATATTTTTATCGATTGCGTTCGTGCTGTCGAAAAGCAATCGAACCGGATGGAAAAACTATACGTCCTAGAGGGCCGCTGTTGTGCGTTGTTTACCGTCTGCCGTAGGGTCCCTACGGGAATAAGATTGATTGCGATCGGTACCCGATTTAGGGAGAAGCAGACGTGAACGTCACGGGATATCCGTTGAGAAATTGGTATTGCTTCTGTACGTAACCTATCAGTAAGCAGTTTTTTTTTATGTACATATCTTTTTGGGATTCTGATATTAAAACAAGAGCAGTCTTTCTCATGGCAGTAGTTAGCATTCACCTAATCGACTTGGTCTGAAAAGAAATATTGAATACTTTGTTTCTTTACTGGCAAATGCCGCTGCTCCTGGTTCGAATAAATAATATATTTTGAGATGCCACGAAACCAGAGAAGTTAGAGCTTGAAACACTGCATTTCTAAATACCATCACCGTTAAGCAGTAAGCTCGATGAAGATCGAATATGCACCTATTGAGCGATTGAGGCAACTCTTGGTGTTGGATCCGCAAGAGTTAACGATTTCCAAAAGACAGGGCGTGTAAGAATCGCTCGGGAAAAGTTAGAAATGTTAAATAATCCTGGACATCGCATTCTATCTAAAATACTAACAGGTGATGAAACTTACTTCCCATTTTACAATATTCCTACCAGTCAGGAGAGCTGTGTGTGGATCTATGAAGATCCATCAACACCAACAATGGCTAAAAAGTAAAAAGCTCTCAAGAACGTATGGTATTAGTAAAACTAATCTAGCTGGAAAATCGTCCAGTCACAGTAAACTGGTACACTACTAAATGTTAACCTTCAGTTCTTGTGTCAATCAACAATCGCGAGTTAATTTTACATCACGACAATGCATAGCCACACTGCGCACAGCAGACAGTTGTATTTTTACGTGAAAATAATAACAAATCACTGAACATCCATTCTATATATTTGGTTGTTATTTAACCTAAAGAAACATTTATGTGGTCCATGTTTCACGATGGAGGATGAGATAGATGAAGCATTTCTTCAATTTTTCGAGAGCATTCCAAAAGATGACTGGCTTCAAGCCTTTATGTTGTGGAAGCTTCGGTTACAACAGTGCACTGATGCAGGAAGTGATTATTTTGAACATTAATAAAATCATTTTCGTAAAAAGACTTGTAGTTTTCTTGTGTCTCAAAATATATAGCTGGCCCCCGTATATATTAAAGAATGGAACTAACAATATGTGACACGAGTTTGAATTGTGAACTGCACATGGTTTGAGCTGCAGTGGAACTGAGTGTAACGACGAGGACAAAAAAGAAAAAAGAAAGGTGGGATCTTTTTTTACTTTTTTTCTTTTTCTGTCTTTTTTCTTTTTTCTGACCACCCGTTTCTCCTTCCTCCTCTTACTCTTTTTTACCTTTACCTTTTTCATCTGATACGGTTCAATTTCGGAAACAGTTCGTGTACCACTGACTCTGACCGTGGAAGCCTACGTATTCATTGCTTCAACTTTTCTCGTAGACATGGTTACAGTGCATTTAGTCGGTTTCTAACTGTTTCTAGTTCAGTTAGAAAGCGATTAAATACCCGCAATTAACTAATCCAAGTTCCATAAGACCTGCAGCTATTATCCTTACAAGTAGCACCTCTCTCTCACCACCATCCCACTAAATTTGCCCTTAAATAGCTTTAATACGAATTTATGTAGACAGTAGCTAGTAGCTTACTTGCTAATACTTATCTGCATCCCTTGATCTCCGCTTAAGCTTCCAGGTACATACTTACGAAACTCTTCGCGTACAAACACGTGAGAGGACGCTTGAAATATCGCAGAATCGCTACATAGCCGAAACTTACAGATTAACATGTAATATTTATGTTAGCTCAATAAATTACCGAATAGCGCCGCTGGGGGACGCTTTATTTATTGGACAATTTAGATCGCGACTCGTTGTTTCTTGTTGTTGTTCTTGTTTTGAGTTTGTTGTTCGCGTTCTCGTACTCGTTCTCGTTCTCGGGGCAGTTTTACCATAAATTCACATCGGAAAGATGCGCGCGTTAAATTTAGGACGGGCATCGTTGAAGATTAATTCGCGAACTGTCTAAACTGTCCGCCACCTCGGGCGTTGGCGCGAGAAATGGAAGAATTAGGTTCGGTTGCAGTGTTGCCATATCGCTGTTTTTGTTTCCATTTAATATTTTAGAGATGCATGTGTATACCAGGTGTACGCATAAGCTTTTTCCGGTTTAACTAAGATACGGCGCCAGCGAAAAGTATGCAGCCTATTAATTTGACATATACACTTATCTTTCAACATTTTTAAAAATATACATGGTGTTCCGCTTTAAAAAAATACAAGTCCTAAAATTTCTCACACAAGCGTCACGGAATTGTTTTTTTCGTATACTGCATATTAATCAGCCTTAAAATCAATATTACTTTGGTAATTTAACCTATTTTCAAAAAAACAATAATAACAGAGATAGCAATGGTGCGCACTTATTTTGAACCACCCTGTATATAAAAAGAGTAATACAGGCGCTACGTAAATATTCTTTCTAAAATATGATTTAGTTTGATATATCGTAACATCTGTTCAAATTATGTGAAGTTCTTGCGAAACATCCTGTATATCAAACTTTTCATTCAACAAGGCAAATATTAATCAACAATTTTGGACATCGTTACCACCTATTTAGTATTTTTGCTACAAATTACATTCGGCAACACTGTTCGGTTGCGTTCACCCGACGATTGTAATTTGCGAAGAGGTTGAGGTTGGATTAGAAAGTTTAACAGCGATTCGGAAAAGTAATTTCGAGAGTGGGGGAAAGGGTGCGCGAAGAGACGGGGGACGTTTGACTACAAAATAATTAATCAGTCGATTCATTTCACGCGGCTCTGACCTAATACGAGCCAGGCGAAATACAGGATGGGGACGTTCGAGAGATAATTGAATAAGTAATTGCGTTTTAAATTCAGATTTCGGCCGTCCAAAATTAATTTGCATGCGCCAACTATAGAGGATCCGGCGAGATCGGGACCGGCTACCGATCCTAATCGGTCGAAGTCACGTGCACGCGGTGAATTCGAATCGAAAGCCCTCGAGGTAGATCTTCCGAGAATGTCGAGATTGCGGTGTCTGTTACGGCTGGTCCCGAAACTTCCACGTGATAATTATTTCAGATTATTTCTGTGTTTCTGCGAATTTAAGACGTGAATTATTGCCTCTTGTAGTGCTTGAAGAATATCTACATCTATTCAAGCATCGAATGATTCATTAGCGGGGGGAAGGTTTTTGGGTATCGAATTCAGATTTTAATGCAACTGGTTGGAAATATAGAACGTAGTGCTAGTACATATGTATGTACGCAGCAACTTTCGATTATTTCAACATCAGTGCAGAATCAAGAAATGTAGAAGGAATTGTTGTATTATCTTTAAGCCCCTTTTAGAATACGTCATTAATTAAGGTATATACAGGGTATTATTAAGAGTTAGGCATTGATCTTTTTATAACAATATGAAAACATGTTTTAAGTGGAAGTTATTTTAGCTTTTCATTCTGTTTATAATCATACAGAATTTTTGATATATCAAAGACATTTAGGGTGTTCCTAAAAGAAAATTTATTTCATTTTTAAAGATTTTAAATTTATGTCCTACACTATTAATAATATACCACGGAAAATGTGGCATACCAAATAGAAATCCCAACAAACTTGTTAGTATGGATAAAAATAATTCAGTTTTTATTGTACGAGGGGAGGTCCAGAAGTTCGTGAAATTGAGGGAATGGAGTGGGGATAGGGGCGCTCGCTAGGTGTCATTCTGATTGGCGACTCATCATTAGTATATAAGTTAAGTTGCAGTCCTATATCGTCAGTCGTTTGCGAATAGTTGCGTGTTAAACAAGTCAATCAGGAAGAAAACTGAAACTATGGAGGAAATTGAACACCGTAATGTGATAAAGTTCCTTACAAAGCAAGGAAAGAACGCTCAAACCATATTGAATGAAATTGAAACCGTTTATGGGAAACAGTGTCCTACTAAATTAATGATTTATAAGTGGTATGGGCTTTTTAAATATGGTCGGGAGTCGATTGAAGACGACCCCCACTCAGGACGGCCAGTTGAGGCCACCACATCAGATATCGTCGAAAAAGTCCAAGAATTTCTACTACAATACGCCCGTTTGAAGAAAAAATAATTATCTGCATCAGTTGGAGTATCAGATACCACCATTTTGCGTATACTACATGACCACCTGCGTATGACAAAAATCAGTGCAAGATGGGTACCGAGAATGCTCACGCCGCTGCAGAAACAGCAGCGCGTCTGTGCGTCCAAACAATTTTTGCAGCTGTGTGGAGACAAACAACAGATTTTGGAGCGGATTGTTACCGGAGATGAAACATGGGTTCATCACTTTGAACCTGAGTCCATGCAATGGCATAAGAAGGGAATACCACCGCCAAAGAAATTCAAAGTATCGGAATCGGCTGGAAAGTTGATGGCTACTGTTTTTTGGGATTGTGAGGGGATATTATTGATTGATTGCAAAGAAAAAGGTAGAAGCATAACCGGAGAATATTACGCAGCGATATTAGAAAAATTAAAGGAGGCCATCAAGGGAAAACGTGAGGAAAATTGACCAAGGGTGTGTTGCTCTTGGAAGATAATGCGTTGGTTTACAAGAGCAAAGGTGCAATGGCTGCTCTGCACAAGCATGGCTTTCAATCAATAGTCCATCCACCCTACAGTCCAGACCTGGCACCTAGTGATTTTTATTTATAATTTAAAATAAGACTTACGTGGAAGAAAGTTTTCCGACAACAATGAGGTAAAGGATGCAATTTTGGCCCATTTTGAGGCGAAAGATAAAAAATATTTTTATGATGGTTTAGAAAAATTAATTCATAGATCTAATAAATGTATTGTGCTTAAGGGTGATTATATTGAAAAGGAAAAATAGATTTATTGTTTAATATTATTTAAAACCCTTTCATTCCACGAACTTCTGGACCTCCCCTCGTATTATCCAAATGTATTTTTATTAATGAAATAATAAAAAGATATACAATAATAATAAATATAGTAGGTAATAAGCAAATCCATATAAAAGTTTAACAAGTAAAAAGGTCGGTAACAAGAGTCTGTCGCTTTGATCTTTTGAAACAAATAGAGCCTAAAAAGTGTTCAATACCTAATGCATTATTTAAAATTATATTGGTAGTACGTTCTCCAGTTTCTAAATATCGTGTAACTGTCCTTATTCCGGTAAATAAGGGGTTTTACAATTTCAGCTGCTTTCTTCTTCGTTTACTTCATTATCATCGCTGTTATTTACTTGATTTAAAACTTTAATACACGAAGTAATGAAATTATTATCCACCAGCAAAAATGTATCTATTGTTTTATAGATTCACGATACTAGGATAACCATATACTTAAAGGCAAATTATCGGCATCGATGTTATCATTACATTTGACAAGCCATTCATCAAGATCCATTTTGCAGGCGTGTTGAAAACAATTTTTTTATAGTTTTTTGAAAAGCTTGTTGCCAGGCTTTGGCCAACATTTTGATCGCTTCTAGTAAATTTACTTAATTAGAAGTTCCAGTGTCCAAATTCGTCATGTGTTTTATTACTAACAGGCATCGATAATAGATAAAGTATGAATAATTCCTTGGTCCATTGGCTTCATCACGGAGGTGGTAGATCACTTATACGGGGATGAGCTGGACAGTTTTTCTTTTCTATTTTGTTATTATTTCTGTATCAAGTTATGTGCGTAATTTAGGACATTATTTAGATACGAAACTTTTATTTCAAAGAACATATATCTCTGACACTGAGACCTAGTTACAGTAATCTGAAAATTTTATATGGCAGCAAAGAACATTTAGATATAAACTTAACGAAAACACTGTGTGAAGGATCTCTTGTTTTATCGATTTAAAAAATTGCAAAATTCTTGCACATTTTATCCCAAATTAATCTTTTATAAACAAAAACTAGCTGTCTTTACTATTCTCCTTGAAACAGATAAGATTCTTCTTTGGAGTAGATGTTCATAATGTTAATTTGAGATGTAGAGCTCTACTTACTCCTCCAGTTCACAGCCTCGAGATGTTTGGATCATTCCCAAAAACTGTTGGTAATTCTTTTGGGCATTCACGCCTGAAAGTCAACGTTATTTGCCCATTATCTGCGTAAGAGCTACTATCTGCTTACTTAGAATCTCCTTCCTTTGTCATTTCTTTTCTTTTTATTTTGGCTCTCACTTTAAATTTTAGTTAAGGCTTTATACCTGTATTTAATTTATTATTGTTTAGGTCATCTGTATGTATGGGAGCTGATTGTATCTAAGTCTAATCCATTTGTAGATATATACGAATATATATGTTTACTCTTTTACCTTTTGTATTTATGTTTGCGTATAATAAACCACATGTATTATTATTACAAGGTGTATTCATTCCATTTGTAATCTTTCGCGATTAATTTCAAACAAAACCGTTTCAACATAGCCAAATCTAATCCGGTATAAATTCATTACAAGGACGTTCCATTGTGATATAGACTGACACTCATCCACCAGCC
Organism: Trypoxylus dichotomus; assembly: GCA_023509865.1. NCBI lineage: Eukaryota > Metazoa > Arthropoda > Insecta > Coleoptera > Scarabaeidae > Trypoxylus > Trypoxylus dichotomus. The sequence goes on from CM042077.1 coordinate 5,710,004, forward strand.
GACACGTGTCTGTCCCTCGCTTTTCACTCATCCACGCGCTCTTACGTAATTAAATTATCCTCTCATACTATGACAGCGTTTCAGCCTTTCCCCGGAACGATATTTTCATCCGACGTGTTTTTAGCTGCGAAAATATAGGTTATACGTAACGTACGACAATATCGTAGGAGTACTGCGATACAATTAGCACGCCACATGTACGGTATGACATTCGTCTCTAGTAATATCCAACGGATGGATATACCATCGTATACACGGGCAGACTCAAATGAGCCGTCAGATTTTAGAGCTCGGTAATTAATCAGAATTCACTATCTTCTCTATTGCTTGCTGGCGGGATGCGTACGCTAGTATTCAAGAGATGGTATCCCTCGACGGGTAATGTCGACGTTTACATTGATACGATTAATCTTGTAGGTTGAAGGAACCGTTGACTAAAGATGAGCTACGTTTATACACACACGATAGGGGAATACTGTTACGAGGGCGGCATGAAATGTTTCCGGCATTAGCAAGAGATGCCGCACGAAGGTTGGTCGACAAGGGAACCTTTTTTATGGCGACTGTCAATAATTGTTGTTTAAGAGAGTTTTGCGTATTAAGTCAGACGGTTTTACAAAATTGGGGCAAATCGAATTTCGTGCAGTGATAAAACACTTCCGGATGGCTAGGAAAACGACCACGAAAATTCGAAATATTTTACTAGAAGTTCATGGCGGATGTACTCCATCATTCTAGACCATCAGCTTCTGGGTGATTGAGATCAAACTTAGCCGCACAAGCACAAGTAACGAACCACGAAGTGGACGCCCAAAAATCGCTACCAACCATGATCTCGTGTTAGCCGATCGCCGGTTGGAGCTGAAAAAGATAGTAGAGACAATAAACATCTCAGAAAAACGCGTCGGCCACATCCCGCACAATGCATCGGTTCATAATCCCGCATCGTCGTGCCAAATTGAATGAGTTAGGCTACGAATTAATCTGTCATCCGTCATATTCACCGGACCTAGCCCCCAGCAACTTTTTCCTATTCCCAAACCTGAAAAAACTACTAGGTGGGAAGGGATTTGCCTCAAATGAGGAGGTCATCGCCGCTGGATATAGCCATTTTACAGATCTCGAAACATGAGTTGAAAAAGAGTATTGATCTTCGAGGAGACCACATCGAAAAATAAAGATGAAAAACCACACCAATACCGTGTTTTTCTTGTCGATCATGGACACATTTCAGGTCTCCCTCGTAGATCTTCTTCTAGAGTGTGGGCAATAAGCTTTTATTATCATTATTATTATAAAAAACCAATAATTTTTTTTTCTAAAATGTTATAGAACTAGAATAAACAACAGCATATGTAATATGTGCCAAATATTTAGCTTAATCAAACAACATTTAAGTGGATATATTCAAACTTGAATAAATCTTCTTAAAAAATAATATCTTCGAGTTTTGCAAAGGATATTTAACCAAATTTTGGACTGAACTTAGATCCATTTCGAAAGCATTTCAATAGCATAAAGAAAGCGTAAAGTTTACCGATACAGAATCTACACACAATAAAGCATCTCTCAACTTTTCCAAACTTAGCATGGCAAATTCTCTAACTAGACAACCCGTCCAGCTGTCAATTCCCAGAATATCGAACATCCCCGCATTTGGTCGGCTGCCTAACAACGTTCCGTATCCATAGCTATATAGAGAACCATTACGGCGGCACTGTGTAAGCGGACCCAAGAGCTCCGACGTATATTCTAATTCTCATGCATCCATGGACGATGATAATATATTGCCGGGGAACTTTTCCGCCCAAACTACTTCTGACAGCGCGAGTTCCCTGCATCGCTAGTCGAGAGGATTTCGTTCGGACTTGGGAATAATAAATTCAACGTGCATAGAGGGCGTTACTGCGATACGAGAGGTCCGCGAGAAGGAACGGCCGAAAAAGCGCATAGCTCGCATGCATCGTGAATAGGATATCGTCACGTAGCGGAGTCATTGTTAAAAGTTTTAGGAGTTGCACTAAAAAGGTGGCTGTTTTTGAATGCGCTGCGATAAATTTCGTAAACGTGTGATAAAAGGTCGAATAAAGCAGCAGTTTGAAAAGGCACGGTTGCTGTATATTGGATTATTTATATTAATAAAAAGGTATTTTGTTTTGGTGGGTATCACCCGGTGTGCTCAGACTATATGGAGATGTTTTAGCTAGAAGTGAACTGGAAATGAACAAAAAGGAACGTTGTTGAACTATGCGAGTTCATTATAAAATTTGGATAACCTCACAATATTTCAGTTTATTTAAATTATGGCTACCAGTTTCACGCAATTATTCTGTACATCTTCAAGAGCAGACTAGAATAATAATTAGTGATCGCAAAATAATTAGAAGTATAGTGAAAAAAGGGAATTCATATACTTACTATGTTCCTACCAAAAAAAAAGAAATTTCAAAATAAAAGAAGCATTGTTAACGACAAATGCCCCCAATCTAAAAAGAAAATTTGGAATTTTAACATATCCAGATCACTTAGAAACGAAGAAATACGGGAGAGCTTCTGAGCTCCAAAAATATTTTTGTTAGTTTGTTTGGACAAATATGGGGTTATTTGACTCAGATTGTACCAACTGCTTGCTACCAATTTGAAAACATGTGAAAAGTGTAATGACTAGAGACCGAATTATATGCAACGTCCGTATATTTTATTTTATTTATTTATTATATTTTACGTCTATTTATAGATGTCTTACACTGAGTAAAGTTAATTTTTTTTTAATCCTATGTCCTTTATACCTTGCGGTGTCGGGCTATTTATTTTTTATTTTTATGTTCCACAGGTTCCTGTTCTGAGCCAGTTGTTTAGCTTCAATCCATCCCATACTTCTCTTTTCCAATGTTCTATACACCTGATCCTTCCTGTTTTGGCTTCAAATGTCCTCTTTGTGATTCGATCTTCTTCCATTCTGTGTAGATGTCCAAGCCATCCCAGTTGTCTCTCTTCTATGACCACTTCTACTGGTTTGATACCCAGACTATTAGTTATTGTCGTATTTCTAATTCTGTCTCTTCTAGTTACTCCTTCTATTCTTCTTAGGAATCTCATTTCCATGGCCGTAACTCTGCTTTTGATTCTACTCGTGGTTATCCATGACTCACTACCATATGTTAATGTTGGTCTGACCATTCTTTTATACACCTCTGTCTTTATTTTTTTTGATATTTCTTTTTTATCCAGAAACGAATTTCTCAATATGTTATATACTTTTGCGGATTTCCCTATCCTCTCATTTACCTCTTCCTCTATTCTCACATTGTCTTCAATGATTGTTCCTAAGTAATTGTAACTTTTAACTTGTTCCAATGCTTTTTCCCCGATTTTGATGCTATGTTTTCTTTCTTCTGTTGCTATTATCATTGTGTTTGATTTCCTCGTGTTTATCTCCATGTTTATCTTTGTTAGTTCTTCTTGGTATATATTCTTCAAGTTTTGCTGTAATGTCTCTTCCGAGTATGCTATCAGTACCATATCATCTGCAAACATTAGTTCCTGTACGTTAATTGCATTCATTTTCCAGTTTCCTACTTTCATATTTTTTCCTTTTTATTTAGCTTTTTTAACAGCGTCGTCTATTAATATAGAGAATAACAATGGGCTCAATACGCATCCCTGTTTTAATCCAATTTGCGATTCGAATTCAGCTGATTCTGCATTGGAGGTTCTCAGCTTATTCTTATTGCTTTTATACAATGCCTTAATCATCTCTATCATTCCTTTCTCTAAACCTCTCCTTTCCAAGCTCTGCCATACATCTTCTCTTCTTACCCTATCAAAAGCTTTTTTAAGATCTATAAAACATATATGTATTTTCTTTCCTTTCCCTATTAGTTTTTCTCCTAATTGTCTGATTACAAATATTAAGTCCTGGGTGCTTCTTCCTTTTCTAAATCCATGTTGAGTATCTTCTAGTGTTGTTTCCAGTTTCTCTCGGAGTCTTTTTCTAGTATTCTTGTCAATACTTTTCCTGGGATGCTAGTTAATGTTATTCCTCTATAGTTTGAGCATTCCTTGGGGTCTCCCTTTTTGTATAAGGGCATAATTATTCCCATATTCCATTCCTTAGGTATTTATTTTTTATTATAATGTTGTTTAAGAGGTCAAGTAGTTCTTCGTTACCTTTTTCTCCCATATATTTTATCATTTCAGCTGTGATTCCATCCTCTCCGGCCGCCTTTCCTAGTTTTAGTTTGCTAACTGCTTCTCCGACTTCTTCATCGTTTATTGGTGTGATACGTTCATCGTCGTTTTTTGTTTTATGCTCTTTTTCTCTTAAAGTTAATTAGCTGTAATTAACTTTAATCAGTGTAATATATCTACATATATACGTAAAATATAATAAATAAATAAAATAAAATATATGTACTTTGCATATAATCCTGTCTCTAGTAATGACTATTGCTAAATCCTCCTCCAATTTTGGAATATTAAGTATTTTGCTATGATGAATAATTTTCCTACAATCTAAATCTAAAATCATCAAAATCTTCAGCTGTATACGCAATTTGACATATTTTAGACACACAAAAAGATACGCCCTTAACACTAACGCACGCACAAGCAGGTTTACCTAGGAACTGTCTTTTTTGTTGAATTGTAAACATTTAATAACTAGCACTCATTTCGACTAACGCATTTCATGCCCTATTCTATTATAAAGAATAAAGGCACATTATTATTATATAAAAGCAACTCGTATACTTTGACAAAGTTATTAATTAAGACGACAGGTCTATAGCTGCTGATTAAAATGGAATTGGACACAATTCTGCAGCTTGCCAACAACTCGGGAAAATTCATGTTAGTACGAGCAAATGAATGATAAACTAAAAGAAGAATTATCTAAGTTATTTGCTTACGACAATACATAGAGACTAAACAGCTATTTCTATAAACAATTCTTTTTATAAACGTCTAGAGTTTTAACGTAACATGAACGTTTCCAGAGAAAATACCCGGTAGTTTTACGTAATGTAACCTTCCCGCTTTACCTTTAACTTTATTCGAGTACACGTTAATCCCTTCATCTTACGCTTTCAACTTTCGTCCGCGTATTAAATCGCTCCAAGAGCGGGAATAAAATAGCGAAGCTTTTTGACGGAGTTATATTTGCTGCCTTCATACACTGGAAAAGTATAAAACCCCGTTAAACCTGTCCCACTGAAAGACGCCGGTTTTAGAGAACACTACGTAAGAGTACTCGCATTCTTTAGATTCAAGCATTCCATCTGTTGAATAGGTTCTTACGCTAGAGATTGTTGAAAGATGAGTGATGACGTAGATAGTACTTAATAATTGTGGAAGAGTTTGTTTTATTTCATGCTATTACCTTTTCAGCGGCATCAGGAGGTACTTCAGTTTTCTTTACTTGAAATAGTCTTAGTATTTCCTGAACCCCAACATGCGGAAATAATTGGAGTGTGTAGGTTGTGATTTAATATTAAAACTCTTACGTTAGATTCATTTAGTTATGACTTAATGAAATTAGTATTTTCATGTCGTCTACCCCTTAATTCAGCTGAATAAAAGTTTATTAAATGTAAATGCTAGATACTCTATAAAAAAAACCATAATGAATACGAATCATCCGGCGCCTCCACCAAAAATGAAGAATGAATCTTTACCGAAAATCTGGATAAAATGAGTATTTACCGAGTCTATACCAAGAAAAAAAATCATAATTAATGAAGAAACTGTAATCAATTAATATTTTGAAGCATTTCGTAATCCTCGATAAGTTGAACAATAGTCGCACTGAAGTCAAAGGCATCCCACACGAAATTAATCACAATCCTCACCTTTTAAGTATTACGAGATATAAAAGTTTAACTGACTTCTTCGGCCGAAATTAAACCATCCTCTTAATTTGTGTGGCTTTTTTTTTGCTGTTACTATTGATATTGCCACACAAAACATGAACTGGACAGACCTGTTTTAATGGTAACCAAAAAGAAAGTATTCAAATTCAATCGGAAAATTTGGTAGCATCTAAAACACGTATTTAACATCAAATTCTATTGCTTGTGATAATAATCGATATCATATTTGATTATTTAATAATGTTTAAAGAGCATGTTGATTGTAGGTTTCCAATATTCAATTTGTGCCACTTCTTGTATTGATTAGTATTTGATTACAATATACACTGTATTTAAATTCAAGTCGGCACTATTCCTAACTTAGTGTTATTATTTAAAGTATTGGGTTGGTTAAGATACTTGCAAATATAAGTGGAATTTTTTTATGAAACTTCGAGTACATTTTTCAATGTTTTGAAAAAATATAAGGCCCTAAATAAAAATTATTTAACAGAAAATTACACGTAACTGAAAAATATAAAAGTCACAAGCATTTAAAAGTATTTATTAAATTATTAATGAAAGTAAATAATATAAAACATTATAATGTTGTCTGAGGTTAAATTCGCCTAAAATAAATAAGAAAATAGATTTGAACTAAATGACTAATAATAAATTTTTCGGCGTACAAATAATCGGCTTATCCAAATTTAATTTCATAACTAACACATGGGCTGAAAAGTCCCGGGCCTAACACATAGATGACGCTAGTTTTATTGCAGTCACCTTTCTCTCAGTTAGTACTAACCTTCAAAAGACAGCTGCTAAAATTTCATGATATTCTATTCATTAGTTTGTGAGTTATTGTGCTAAGAGTCACGCTACTTTTGTTATTTTCAAAACAATGGATCAAAAACAATTTCGTGTTTTAATTTTACACTGCTTCTTGATGGGAAAAAATACCGTTCAAGCGAAGCAATGACTTGAAAAGTGTTATGGGGACTCCGCTCCATCAGAAACAACAATAAAACGTTGGTTTGCTGACTTCAAACGCGGTTGTAGAGACACCGATGATGCAGAACGCAGTGGACGTCCAAATGAGGCGGTAACACCAGAAAACATAAAAAAAATCCACAAAATCGTTTTGAATGATCGAAAGGTGAAGTTGCGTGAGTTAGCTGACATCGTAAAGATATTAAAAGAACGTATTGGCTTTATATTGCATGAGCATTTGAATATGTGAAAGCTCTGTTCAAAGTGGGTGTCGCGTTTGCTCGCTGTTGACGAAAAACAAGAACGTGTTGGTGATTCTGAGCAGTGTTTGGCCATGTTTAAACGTAACAAACCGGAATTTTTGCGTCAATATGTGACATTGGATGAAACATGGATCAATCACTTCACTCCGGAATCAAAACGATCGTCATCTGAGTGGACAGCAACTGGTGAACCTCGTCCAAAGCGCCCGAAAGCACAATAATCGGCTGGAAAGGTTATGGCCTCGGTATTTTGGGATGTGCGTGGTGTAATATTCATCGACTATTTTGAGAAAGGAAATACCATCAACAGTGAATATTATATAGCGTTATTGGAGCGTTTGAAGGCCGAAATTGCAAAGAAACGACCGCATATGGCAAAGAAAAAAATTTTGTTTCATCAAGACAACGCACCGTATCACAAGTCAATCAAAACAATGGCAAAACTACATGAATTGAACTTCGAATTGCTCCCACATCCACCGTATTCGCCAGATTTGGCTCCCAGCGACTACTGGCTGTTCGCAGACCTCAAAGAAATGCTCGCCGGTAAGAAATTTCGCACGAATGAAGAGGTTATCGCTGAAACGGAGGCCTATTTTGAGGCAAAAGATAAATCGTCCTACAAAAGTGGTATTGAAATGTTAGAGCGGCGCTGGAATGATTGCGTTGCTCTTGATGGAGATTACGTTGATGAATAAAGCTAATTTTGAACCAAAAAAACCGTGTTTTCTTTGTTAGGTCCGGGACTTTTCAGCCCATGTGTTATATCAATCAGGTTCACTAGGCAAGAGATAGATTTCCAAAAAACGAAGTCCACTCCATTTTTCTATTAAAGCATTCATTTTGCTGAGGTTTACAATACAGTATACTCTGCGAATTAATGTAAGCACAAGCAATAGTTGTAAAATAAACATTTATTGGTTATAAAAAAGTATTGAATTTAGATTAGCTTAATAGGAACTGTGTCTTTCGAATCACTTCAACGTTTCGGCATAGAGTCAACAAATGTTTTTATAGTTGCCTGAAGGTTGCGTGTCTTAGAACCATTTGAGTTACAGCTTCAATTAATTTTATTTTTATTTTGCAGTCTATTTTACGAAGTCTAGCCTTTACAATAGCCTACAATTTTTTAATAGGATTTAATTTCGATAAGTTTCTTTGCCATTCAAGGCAAAATCATCATGACCTTTGACACATGGCATGAAGCCGAATTTAATTGAAAAACTGGTTGATCATTGTCATCAGCTTTTCCCAAATCTGCTTCTAGTTTTAAGTCGAATAAATCTCTGTAGTTTTGGGGGATCATCAGAGCTCTAGTATATGCATAAGAGAAATAGCTCCAAAACATCATCTCTAGCAGGAGTTTGACCGCTTGATTGATATGAGTTAGCGTAAATTTTTCCCTAACAAAGCTAGAACGCTATCCTTGTGCAACAAATGGCTTTCATCTGAGAACAAAACTTGTCTCCAAACTGGATAGCATATTTTTTGGCCCAAAGGTATCATTTTATCATCACAGCTGCGGTCAGCAATTGTTTTCTCTTTTAAGGACTGATGTCTTTCTTCCAGCTTTTACAAGCTCCCCATTTGTACGGTGGAGTTGTAAACGATAGTACCAGTGCGAGTTAAATCTTGCTGAAGGATTTAATTTATTTTCTTTTATTAAAAGGATAATCTCTAGCAGTTATGCACATTTTCTCTTTTCTTCACTTCAGTTATTTTGGTTTCTTCATGTTTTGTTTTAAAAGCTTGTTTACGGCCCTTGAACTCACACCATAGGCTTTGTCAATATCTCCATTGATTGGTATCCCTTCAAAATAACGTTAATTTTTAGCTTTTTTTTTGGAGTGACGTCCATTTTCTAGAGAATTACGGAACAAACGAATATTATAACAGTCTGGATACAACTTTTATAGTGCACAATATTCTTTAAAAGTCTGCACGTCTATAACTTGGAACAAGTTGTTATTCATTAACTGCCGCCAACTGCAAAAATGTACATACAATACAGTAATTCACAGATTTGCCAAATTAACGAGATATCTAACCGACGTTCGTCGTTAATGATCCTCGCAGCGAGTGTCCCATTCATACGTATCATACAATCCAAACCTTTCGTACAAGCGAAAATCGTAGTCAACGCGAAGAACTCGCAAACAAAAACAGGTACTACGCACCATTAAACAATACACGAGCAAGGAAGCGTAACAACATCGTTCTACTCCCCGAAAAAGAAGGAAATAAAAACATCAGTCACTCCCTTCATTTGTAAAAATAGCCCGTTTTTCGTTCTACACGCATTTCGGGTAAAAACTCTAAATGAGCATCGACATCTTCCTCTTTCTATCTGTAAACAACATTTCGCTTCTCGTTCAATGCTGAAACGCAAACACAAGATTTCTCTCCCTACTATCGTGTTTCAGCTTCGCTTAGAGGGCGGCAAAAAAGTCTCCGCAAAAGAGTTAGAAGGAAGATGGGAAATGGTAGACACGAACAAATAGAAAACGCCTCATTAATAACGTGTTTACGTTACTCGATTAATACAGATCCGCTTGTTAGTGCTGTTTAATCTATTTAAATCGACTTGGCGGGTTCAAAAAGACGGTGAATGACTGCTATTTGATACGTATTGGAAGAAAAGGGTGTGCTGACGCTGGATTAAATTATTGAAAAAGATTACGCTCGTTTTAGTTGGCGCTACTACCACATCCGTCACGGGATTCCAATTTGGAGGCTGCTCGATGCCTCAGCTTTGTTATTCGTTGAGGTACTTAATAAAATATACGAGGGAAAGTCATTAAATAAGTCACAAACTGTTGTGGGAGCCTAGGGGTTAGCATAATCCGGCTTTACGATATTCCATAAGGAAATGTCTCCTGTTTACGGCGAAAAGTGTTTATCACGTAAAGTCATGTGTAACTGAGTCGAGGAATTCCCTCAAGGGAGATCGAAAGTTGTTGACAATCAGCGAAGTGACCACCCTATTCAGATTGCGACAGATGCAACACTTCCACTGGTGTGAGAGATGATTCGAACTGACAGACAGGTAACGATAGAGAGCATAGCCACTGTAATATGGTATTCTCGTATTTAGCCTACGAACCCATACACGATCGTTTAAATTTTCAAAAAATTTGCTAACGGTGGGTACCCACACAATTGATCAAGGAACACTGAAAGATTCGAAAAGGCTTATCCTTGCAACACCCCTGTCAGTACGCAAAGGAAGGGGAGGACATGCTTAACAGGATTGTTATTGGTGATGAATCGTGGATGCATCACTACCAACCCGAAACAATGCGTGCATCCTTCTTCGCTTTCAGCAAAGAAATTCAAGATTGTGCCCTGAGCTAGTAAGGTTATACTTACCGTGTTCTGGAATTGTCAGGGAGTGCTCCTAGCCCATTCCCAGAATAGAAATGAGAACGTCACTGCTGAATCAAACAGTAGAGTTCTGTTGTTGCTTTGGGATGCAATTCGACGAAAACGTCAAGCCACTGACGGGAGGAATATTGTTGCACCACGATGATTCTTGGTCGCATTCGGCCCACTTGACCCAGGCGAGAATTAGAAAATTAGAACTTTTTGAACATCCGGGTTACAGTCCCGACCTAGCTCCAAGCGACTATCATCTGTTTGGTCCACTCAAAAAGGAACTTGGTAAACATTCCGAGGGTGATAGCGATGTTCAACAAGAGGGACGCATGTGGTGCACACGGCAACCCAAACACTTTCATGCAGTGTATTAATGTAGATGGAGATTTTGTTGAAAAATGAAACTTGTTTTTGGCGGAGTTTGTTGTGTTTAGTTTAAAACTGTTTTTCCAATTATTACTTACTGAGTTTCTCCGTAGATCCAACTAGTTACATATGTGCACTTAACTTGGATTAAATTCTAATTGGGACCGATCCAATCTATACTACACATACTCTCAATTAATGAATTCCTTAAACTTAATGCTTAATTGGCCCAAATCCGTCCGAATATTGTTCTAAACCTAAATATTTACGAAACAGTATTAAAATTGGTCATACATGTAATCGAACCTATATTTCGTGAGAGTATTTTTTTTCTCAGTATGCCTCCAACAAGGATCCCAATGAAAACAACTGCCAGCAGTATCTATTGGGTGTCGCAAAAGTCTTTTTGAATTTGTTTTGTTTATTGCATGAAGACAATTATTGAGCGCGAGCGTGCTGTGCGTGCGAGTTTTAACAAAAACAATTATTCCGTCACTATTGCGCGCCAAAACTTCTAATTTATACCGTTTAATTACGTCACATTGGACAAGCACTGTGTACTCCACTTAAATCAAGAAATGAGAACAGAAGATCGAGGAGATCTCCTCTATAATGGACAAACCTCGAACGCCTCGACTAAGAACGTCAAGAACCGCTGAAGAGAGTATGCCAATCCGTTCGCGGGTCTTGTGGTCATTCTGTTCACAAAAGAGTAAGTATCTTAAATGTTTCTAAAAGTTCCATACATCGCATATTGAGCAAAGATTTGCAACTTCCCCCCTACAAGTTGTGGTTGGTACAAGAATTAAAGCCAACTGATCCTACTGAGAGGCTCAACTTCGTTAATGAAATGATTCAACAGTTTCGGTCCTTCAACAACGTTTTGTTCTCCAATGAGACGAATTTTGACTTTAATGGCTGCGTAAAGAGGCAGAACTGCAAGGTGTACAGCAACAATCTTCATTCTGAATGAATTAAGAGAATATTCGAAGAGGAATGGAAGCTATCACGCTTAATATGTACCAAGGAGTCCTCGAAAATTTTGTCACGCGTTTAGAAGAGCATCAGCAAACTAATGGAACTCATTTAGAAGACGTAATTTTTAAGAAATGAAAAAATAAACATTTATTCACTAAACCTGGCCATTATTTTACTATATTCTTTCTTCCTAAATTACTTCGAAACAAATTACATGCCTACTAATCACACTATTGTTTACATAGCACTGTCCTCAATTGTACATAACTATTCGAGGTACCAAAAACGGTCTCAAGATATATTCCTCGCGTAACCTTCGCTTCTCTCTAAAGCTCCCCGACACAGACACAATTAAGCTGATGAAGGAGGAGAACGAATAGGCCCAAAAGCAAGTTCGTGATTGTCTGCCGGTATCCCTCTCTTTTATTTAGCGAGCAAGTCGGCGATGAAGATGGACACGGCGGTGCCGGAAATTCGCCGAGACCGGTCTGACGACAATCACGGGATATTGTTGAAGACAGGAAGATTCGTTTTAATTAAAAGATGTGCAATCAAGTTAATGTAGTGTTGGGAGGACGTTCCGTCCTTTGAAAAACGTTAGTTAAATTGGTTACATATTGCGGAAGGCTGTTTTAACGAGTAAGTTCTGGGGGTGAGGTATTTGTAGAAGAAGAAAAAAAAAAGAAGGAAAAGATCGAGACTTAGACGTATACATATTTGCTTGAAAAAGCTTTGCTGTAGAATGTAATTCGTTAGTCTCTTTTATTTTGTTTCGTTAGTAAGTAGATTTAGAACTCTTTGGTGCAGTAAATAGGATTTCTTGAATACCATAATGAAACTCTCAACAAACTTAAACATATCACAAAAAATCTAAAACTAATTTACCATACAAATTTATATTTGTCTATGCAATTACAGGTATACTAATCGACTGCATGTCAAGTCATGAGCCCATTGCCTACTAACTAAACCTAGAAATGAACGTAAGGGCGAATATCTACGGCAGAATTCTAGTCATTATTAAAGTAATAAAAAAATCCATATAAATGTGGTTTGAACATTACAAAAGCACGAACGAAAGAGTATTGGGAGACAATAAAGAAGAAAGCACTAACAAGTGGCATCACATAAACTAGGTTGTACAAAAATTTCTTAACGAAGGACTCAATTTCAAACAAGTTTAAAGTGGGTATATGCCGTATTATTTAAATTTGAGATACTTTATAAAACGTCTTCGAAAACATAAAGCGTCAGCGTGGAATGTAATAATGAAGAATGCTTAGTATAACGCACAATAAATTCTAATGACTTTAAGGATACCGGGACAACTCTTTTAATGTTTTTATTAAACGTGAGTCCCAGATAGTTTATACACTCACTACCACATTAGATATGCAGGGGAAGTACCCGCTGTTTAACGTATAAAAATGAAATTTATATAATCCCATAGAATTAGACAGACATCTTACAAAATCGGGCATTACCTTTTAGTGTGAAAAGGTCTCCAAACATCTTCAAAAGTTAATTTATCGTCAAATGTATTTATATATGCTGTCGAAGTATACATATCAGTTAATAAAAATATCGGAAAATAAATTGTTATCCGAGGAGGAAAAAACAAAAATGAATTGTTATCAAGAGGTAGGGTTTTCAAATCGAGCCATAGCCTCTGGTGAATTCGCTGATGTAGCAGTAATTTCCATGAAGGAAACAAAAAGAAAACGTAAAAGTTGAATCAAAATATTCCATGACCACTTGAGCTATTAATCAAAAAAAGTTACGTGTTTCTACCAAATTTGATCAAAAAATTCGTATCCCCTCTGGGTGTTGCAATTTCAATGTCAAGCAGAATGTCAACAATTACACTTACAACTAATAACTTACCAAGATGTTTTCAGTAAATTATTATATGTAGCTATCGAATGTGGAGACGTACCTGAAATCAAAAGAAATGCTTGGTTAGTATTGCTAATAACTATAACAACAATAAATATATCAGATTTAAGTATAAAGCATAATAAAAATAGTTTTGTAAAATGAAATAGGTGAGCGAATGGTGCCACTATCTTCTCCCATCACCCCCATCCATCCCACCCCTGACCATCAGTTTTTAGGTGAGCGAGTTCAAATGTGGCCACACAAACACAAGTGACGTCCAAAAAACCGCAACGATGAAATGGTGGACAAGATTCATGATGTCGTGTTAGCCGATCGTCGATCGAAGCTGAAAGAGATAGCAGAGACAACAGGCATCTCAGAACAACACGTTTGCCATATCCTACACGAAATTTTGGGTATGAGAAAGCTTTTGGGCGCGATGGGTACCCCGTTTACTCACACCGGGGCAAAACGAAATCGGGTGACCGTTTCGGAGGAGTGTCTGGCCAGGATGCAACGTAATCAAAGGGATGTCTTCATGCGTTTCGTAACCGTGGATGAGACTTGGATCCAGCACTACATATCAGGAACCAAGGAACAGTCGAAGCAGGGGACTGTTCCGGGCGAATCGGCTCCGAGGAAAGTAAGAACCGTTCCATCGGCCGGAAAGGGACTTCTTCCTATTCCCATACCTGAAAAAATCACTGGGAGAAAAGAGATTTGCTTCAAATGAGGAGGTCATCGCCGGTACAAATTGCTATTTTGCAGACCTCGAAACATCCTACATCTTCGAGGAGGCTACATCGAAAAATAAAAATAAAAACCACACCAATATCGCACTTTTCTTGTCGATTCCGGAAACATTTCAAGTTGCTTTCGTATATCTGATCATGACACGGCCCAATTCAAAATGAAATTTTACATTTGTAATAAAGAAAGTAATCGAGTGTAATTTGTAGAACCAAAAAAGATCTAAGCAAAGAAGCTACGTCCGCTAAGAATTCGGCCCGAGGTACATATAATATAACCATTAGTAGCCGAGTCCGTCCCTGTCGCAGCTCGCTAGGACTATCTGATCTGACCCTTCCTCTCCCGAAGCACTCGAACGTGACGGCCGGCCTTGATGTACGGCCGCCATTTCGGGGTAATAACTCAACGTCTCTTTTATGATACACGCATACAGATAGAGTTCCTCTTGTACCAGAACACCATCAATCGTGGCACGTCGGAAGCTTGACAGCCGAACCGGTACGCGGCATTCGGACGGAAACAAATAATAAAAATAAAACGAGAAAAAAACAGAGAAAGGCGACGCTGGCGAACCCTTGCGGTCACCTTAAAAGGAAGATGTGACCAAGATTCGCAGGGAGATTATTGATAAGTAACGGTCGCGTTCGCAGAGCGATCCTAAACTGACAGCCTAGCGATTCCGGTGTACGAGAGAATGACGAAATGCCTTCCTTTCCGGGTAGTAGGAAATAAACAAGTTACGTGATTTCGGGGGAGGATGCTATTGTCGCGCTTTCATCGTTGTTTCGTCGTCGCAGTTTGATGTCCTTGCGCTTACGTGCGACGTAAAACCATGCATATTTTCCGGGCGGATTGCTCCGGTGAATATGAAAGGTTTTTTATGCGGTTGTTCGGGAACCTTTAGTTACAAATTACGTTTTATATGCGAGAGGAAATTGGATCTTTTTTTATTAGGAACAAAAACTTTCGACGTGGGAGTGTAAATGGTACTCCTTCAGTTTAATTATAGCTGCGATAATGAAAGGTTGATTAAATTTTGAAAAATAAACGAAAATTCCGGAGCTATACCACTTTTAATGCGAGAACTGAGGGAGTCTTAATAAATGGACTGTTTCCGGAATTGAACCGTGTCATGATAAGGTATAAGAGAAGAAAATAAAAGGAAAACAAAGAATACTCACATCAATAAATGTTGGTACAGAGCATAGTTTAATTTTATGCAAATATCGATTGATGGCCAATGTCCAAAAGAAGAAACCACCTTTGTATATCGAAGAATTCAACGAGGAGTCAATAAATGACAGCTCAACAAAAATATGCTTCCAACCTTATAACCAAAGAGACCGCCGAAAAGTGAACATTAGTAAAAGTGTTAGCGGAGCAGAAGAAATAAGTTTACGTCAGATATAGAAGGAGAAGAATAACAAAAGACCAAAGGTATAAAACGATTAGAAACGAGGTGAATGATTCCATAAAAGAAGAAGACATATTTCGGAAAGTTCTCCACTGACATGGAACACGACCTGTACGAAGGGCAGAAAAAGATCTGGAACACACTTAGGAACACAAAAAGAACCGGTAACAGAAGAAGTACAAATAAGCATCATCACCCCAAAAAAATGAGAAACGTGTGCAAGAAGGTGGTAGTGAAGATTACGAAGACAACACTTACAAAGAACATCTTTTGGAGGAGGATATAACACTGGAGGAACTTCATCAAGCACTAGCGAAACTGGAAAATAGGAAGGCTCCTGGCCCGGATTAAATTGTTAACGAAATGCTTAAGTACGAAGGATCTGAATTGGAAACAGTAATCACATTACTGTTTCAAAAAATTATCTCGACCCAAAAAGTACCCACTGATTGGAGAAACAGCATCACAGTATCGATCTATAAAAAGGCAAACAAGAACGACCCGGAAAATTACAGAATGATATCTTTACTAAACAGCATAAGTAAGCTGTTAACAAAAATTATAACAACAAAAATAACGAATACAATAGAAATAAGCTCTTCCAGAAACTACTAGCGGCTATTGGACAGCAGTACCCAGTGTAAATTTCAGGTCTCTTTTTTTTCTTATTATTTCATTAACGATTGCAAGGATTGTGTGATTGTATAATTCGCAGGTATAGCAGTAAACTCCACTCACACAAATTTATTAATTATTCGGAACGCAGCGTTTCAAGAGCACATAGACTCCCATTGTCGGTAAGACGGTTGACAATGGGAGTGTGCGTGCTCTCGAAACGCTGCGTTCCGAATAATTAATAAATTTGTGTGAGTGGAGTTTACTGCTACACCTGTGAATTCTGTATCGGAAGTAATTCGTCATAGTTTAGTATCGTTACCACTATGCATCGCTTACAAGGTTCGAGTGATATTAGCAACTTCACCCGGGGTCGCATCGTTGGCCAGAGTGAACGCGGCGCTTCGCAACGTGAAATAAGTAAATTTTTAAATATTCCGTTGTCGCCACAGTTAACCGTGTGATTACACAATTTAAACCCAAGGAGAAAACAACAGTGGAGCCGAGACCAGGTCGTGCTGGCTGTTCTGAAAGAAGTAAAAGGGTGCTTGTGCGCGAAGTGTTAAGAGAACCGCGAAAAAGTACAGCTGAGCTTGCGGCAACTTCACAGAAAAGTCAGCGCACCGTTCTGCGATACCTCCACAGTGTGGGGATGCTCCTTACGGCATTTCAAAACCGGCGCCGAATGGCTTGGGCAATCGAAATGCGAACGAAGCCCGAAGAGTTTTGGCGGTCTGTCAGTTTTTCAGACGAAAGCAGATACTGCCAATTCAGTGATAGTGGTCGTACGTGGGTATGGAGACGTTCGTCACAGCAACTGGACGACAAATTTTTGCATCAGACGGTGAAATACGGCGGTGTAAACATCATGGTGTGGGGCGCGATATGGTATGGTGGAAGATCGCAATTAGTAATCTTCGACGGAAATATAAATGCGCCAAAATATATCCAAATATTAACAGAAGGACTACTACCGATATTCGACAACGCCATCTTATCTAAAGAAGACGCCACTTTTATGGAGGATGGAGCACCCTGCCACAAAGCAAGAACAACAACCACATGGAAAGAGGAATAGGGGATTCGGATTCTACCATGGGCAGGCCAATCACCAGACATGAATCCGATAGAGAATGTGTGGCACATAATCCAGACAAATATGGCGAAACGACCCCGAAAACCCAACAATAAGGAAGAACTCGTGGCAGCTGTTACAGAAGAGTGGTTAAATATTCCAGAAGACACCATTAATCATTTAATAGATTCTATGCCACGACGACTCGCAGCACTTCACGCAAGTAAAGGTGGATCGACAAAATATTAGTCTAATTTCAAAATTTTAAAATATTTTGTGTATATAACGAGAATAGAATCATTTTTTTAATTAGTAGGTGTCTATTTTATTCTGTCACCCTAGTGTATATATATATATAGGTTTTACTGCAGTCCTGGTACAGCAGATAAGTATACTTGCAGCGCTGCTTCCTTTTCCACCAAATAGCTCATCTAATTTCATCATTGGCAATAACCAGATTCTACACAGAATTAAGAATCTTGTTGCCTGTTGGCATGTAAAGTTTGTTATATAACATTTATGTTCTCTTTGATTAATCCCAAATACAATCTTATTTAGTTTAAAACATAATTAAATAATTTCCAACTATTTCGGTAAATGAATCAACTGAAGGGTATATTTATATTGCGACTCTATTATTGCGGTATTATTTTATCAGGTCATATAACCATAAAATATGAAAAACTGTGCTATTTTCTATACAATATTTTGATAACCAAACATTGACTTTTTCGATGTTGTCATTTGACAGTTCCATCGTAGTAAATTGCACTAGTGTAATACAGCCGCCGATCGTAGCGCTATCTACTGCATTCTTAACGTGAATGAAGTATACTTTGCAATTATAAACTCTTATGGTATTTACCAATTAAATTTATTTTAGCTCATTTGTGTTAAAAAAAATTACGTCAAACATCTGATGTAACCACTATCTTTTTATTACAACAAAACGCATTGACTAAATCATTTTAATGTTTCGAAAACATCGAGCGACGATAAAAATGTTAATTAATTCACGGTAACGCGATATTATCTCTTCGCATCAATAAAATTCACGTCTATTGTACCGTTTCGGACCAGCGCAACACGTTAAATCATAAAATACACATTACTAGCTCCCGCCACAGCCGTCCTAAAAAAAGGACGTCGTTAAAAAAAACACGATACAATGCGTACGCGGTTAAAACTCGGAAATAAGTGGCTTGTTTTCGGTACGTACTACATACATGCACATGGGACCACGCCACGCCGTACGGCACGTTATTCAGTGGTATGGGCTGCCTATTGTGCGATAGCGTTTCGAAACAACGCACAATGGTATCGATGTAAAGGGGTCGCGCGCTTGTTACAATACAGATACCGCGTAGGCGTAACATCGGTATAAATATAAATGCTACCGTTAGCCGTTGATGTTCTTTTTGTATTTTATTCGTGCTAAAAAAAATATGCACGGTTGTATATGGGGAAAGGTATTTGTGAAAAAGAAAACAGGTATTTATATTTACAATACTTCGCCTCCCTCCTTCGTAAAAAGGAGAGAATATTTTTTGTGTCGTGTTTCATCCTGATTAGTTGATGGATTTGTTTTGTTTCGTTTTTGTTTCTCACGAATTTAAAGACCTTTCAGAATTGTTAACAGTAATAACGTCACAGTTTTAACCCTTAACCACCGTAGTGTGGTATCAGAGACGGCAGGGGATTTTTGCTTGTCTTACGTATGTTATATCCACTTTAATATCACGGATCTCTTTTCTCGTTGCCTTCAAGTGGGTGCATTAGCAGTATGCAAAATGTTGAAGTCGATGTTTGTTTCGGTGTGCAATAAAAACACGGCTAAAGTTACGGAGCGGACACAGTGGCCGGTGTTAACGCTAGTATCTGAGTTGCGCTTTTTATACAGAATAAGTAAAAATCCTACCACGTCCAAAACGGTTCGGTTAGGCGATCCTGATTATGAAAGCACTTTATTGGCATGGTATGAAGAGGCAGAAGATGAAGATATTAGTGACCAAGACAGAAGAAGTAATTGAACGAAACTAAAATAATGTAAAATTCTTTTATAGGAAAAATCACTATAAGTGACCATCACAAACTTTTGTTTCTCGTACAAGAACCCAAAAGCACAATGTCGTTATACAGCATATCTTATTTACGGCAAATCCGCTACAATTTGTATTGCAATGAATAAATGTAAAATTACAAACCATCAGAACGAAATATAACAATACTCAACGATACGAACTTCAGAATTTAGATAAGATTGAATTGAGAGCTTTTATTGGATTATTGCATTATACTGCTGCATTTAATTCGAACCATGAAAAAAATAGAAAAAATATTTACTACCGCCGGAACAGGTCGTGAAATTTTTCGATGTGTAATAAGCAAAAATAGATTTACAACTTTACTTATAGCTGTGCCCTTTTCATAATCCCGCTGACAGAGCTCAATGAGGACAAAATGACTTGCTGGCATCAATTTCAGAAGTTTTTCACAAATTTGTGTTCAACTCTCAATACCCTTCAGAGGTAGATGTAGATATAAAATGTACATACCTAGTAAGCCGTGTAAATATGGTTTGAAGATCATGTGTTCAACAGATGCTAGAAATCATTATTTTTATAATGCTTACCTAACACATGGGCTGAAAAGTCCCGGGCCTAACACATAGATGACGCTAGTTTTATTGCAGTCAGCTTTCTCTCAGTTAGTACTAACCTTCAAAAGACAGCTGTTAAAATTTCACGATATTCTATTCATTAGTTTGTGAGTTATTGTGCTACGAGCCACGCTACTTTTGTTATTTTCAAAACAAAGGATCAAAAACAATTTCGTGTTTTAATTTTACACTGCTTCTTGATGGGAAAAAATACCGTTCAAGCGAAGCAATGGCTTGAAAAGTGTTATGGGGACTCCGCTCCATCAGAAACAACAATAAAACGTTGGTTTGCTGATTTCAAACGTGGTCGTAGAGACACCGAGGATGCAGAACGCAGTGGACGTCCAAATAAGACGGTAACACCAGAAAACATCAAAAAAATCCACAAAATCGTTTTGAATGATCGAAAAGTGAAGTTGCGTGAGTTAGCTGATATCGTAAAGATATCAAAAGAACGTATTGGCTTTATATTGCGTGAGACATTGCATCTGAGACAAGCACTGCGGTGTAACAGTTATTCTGAGGATGTGATCAGCCGCGTCATCACGAGTAAAGCTCAATCCAAGGAAATAATCAGTAAATAGAAACGTTGGGCACGGCTTACCTACCGTATATTAACAACAATACAGACGGGATAGCACGAGTACTTAAGCGTTTCAACATCCGGACGGTTTTCACTCTAACAAGGAAAGTGTCTAGTTTATTAGACAGGTTAAGGAAAAAGGGACCCATTATCAACACCAGGGGTGTACAGCATACCGTGCACATGCGAGAAAGTGTACATCGGCACAACAGGACCTTCGATCAACACCAGAAGGAAGGGACACGAGAGGAATGTGCGGTTGAAACAAGTAGACATATCCACTCGGACCCGAATCATAGGATTAGATTAGAAGATACAAGAGTTCTAACATCAACTAAGAACTGCTATAGCCGATTAAACAGGGCTGCCGTTGAAATATACAAAAACCCTAATAACATCAACAGAGACGACGGGCTAAAACTGAACCGAACATGGACAACGGCGCTGCGAGCATCTGGTTACGCTATTGGCGTTCGGCGCGCATACTTAAAGCAGCAACAACGTGCACAATGCCAGTAGCTTTGAAAATGCGAACCGCAGTTGTTCGCGAAACGTCAGGGATAAAAACCTAGCGACACGTCGGAACCCGACAACCGTTTTAACTATGTTCTTTGAGGATAGTTTAGAAGAATTAGTTTATCGTTGGGTAGATGTATTCAATTAATGGAACTTTTCCAAAACATACGTTAGACGTCTTTAATCTTTTAAAAATGAACATTGGATTGCACCAGAAATTGAGGATTTATGCATGTAGACATTGTGTTTTTGCCGCTAGAGTTTCCAAATCAAATGTCCGATGATGATAAAATTGAAGTTCACGTCAAATACATGTAGAAAGTCACTTCGTTTACAATTTCTGCTAATATATTTCGGGTTGAATCACGTTTATATTTACATCTAATAATTTAAAAGGAAGCAGAAAAACAAGAAAAAAAACAGGTGAAGTCGAATACCGCATAAAAACGAAAATGAAAACAGAATATTTTTTTTGCGAATGGTGAACTCGCAACAGTAAACAACTGAGTAATTTGATAATCAGCCCAAACGCGCCTACATTGTGAACGTTAATTTAACGAGGAATATCATCGGCTTAAATTTCATTCGAAACAACGTTTTATTCAGCCGAAAATGTGTGTAATATTACGAATATGAATTTTATCATAATTTTGAAAAGTTTTATACACCCCAAGAGAGTTTGTTTTTATTTCCAAATATAGTACATTCGGAACGATGTATATAAACGTACAGATGTAACGGTTGTGACGAAATTTTAATCAATTTTATTACCGTTAGCTAAAATAAATTTTGAATGTGAGTGTACCATATTATTATCGAACTTGCATTAATTAAAAGGTGTTCCTCAAGGTTCAAATCTTGGACCACTTCTCTTCAATTTTTATATAAATGATTTACTATCTCTGTTTACGTGTCACGTCTTAGCATACGCAGATGACGTAAAGATATTTAATACTGTTGGTAGCATTTTCGATTGTAAACATTTACAAGACAATCTTCTTCGCATTAATACTTGGAGCAAGGTCAATTATCTCCCTCTGAACATCAACAAGTGTACTGTGGTTTCCTACAATAACACTCACACTACTTTATACTATAACTACCAAATTAATGATGCAGCCATACCACGCAATATCAAAACTTTGGATCTTGGTGTTTTGTTTGATAATAGACTGTCATTTACGGAACATATTTCGTCCATGTGTTCATCTGCTTCCAAAACTCTCGGTTTTGTCATGCGTTCTTGCAGGCATTTCTCAGACTTAGGTGTAATGAAACGTTTATATTATGCCTACGTTCGTTCTAAGCTTGAATACGCCTCCATTGTTTGGTATCCCCGTTATTTACACCAAGAGCTTATGATCGAACGGGTTCAAAAGAAATTTCTAAAATATCTCTCCTTTCGAATGGACAACGTGTATCCTGCAAGAGGTATCGAGTATTATAGCTTACTTGTTGAGCATGGTTTTCTATCTCTTGCTGACCGCCGCGAGCGTAACAGTGTGGAGTTTCTTTGCAGGATCCTGAGAAATACTGTCGACTCGCCAGCCCTTCTGGCGCAAATAAACTTTACCGTACCTACTCATCATACTCGCTACTTTAATACATTTCAAGTACTTAGAGCTAATACCAACATTTTGCTTAAGGCACCTCTCAGTCACATGGTGAGGAACGCAAACAAACGGGATCTAGAGCCATTTTTGTGAGTCTTTCTTTTTTTTTTTGTTTCATTATTATTGTATTATTATTGTAGGCAACACGATTTGAATTATTTTATTTTATTTTAAATAAGAATTGTATTGTAATTTGTCCTGTAATTGGCCCCTGGGCTGTTGGGCAATAAAGGATTATTATTATTATTATTATTAAAATATTAATTAGATATTTACTATGGGTGATGACGATTCTTGTTTGATATTGCGTCAACTTTTATGTCTTTAACCTGAGATTGTCCACTTGTACATTCCCAGACTCGTGGAACTCCATAAAGGAGGTGACATTTCGTTATTCATTAACTACAGACCTATTGCAATTATTAATAATTTCGCCAAGGCTTTTGAAATTCATTTATATAACAATATTTTTCCTTTAATTAAACCATTTTTATTTGAACACCGGTATAGTTTTGTAAACAAAGGTTCTACAGTGTCCAATTTTGCCGTATTGACGCAGTTCCTTTCCAAATCTATGGATAACGGTGAATAGGTTGAGCTTGACGCTGAAGCATTCTCTTCGTTATTGCAATCCCTGTTCAAATCCTAGCCCACTGATGCAAAACACTACGTTAGCTATAAGGATCATGGAGCAAACGATTTGTCTCCTACATCGGATCTTTCGCAGGATAGCAATTTTGTTTCACATTTGGACTCTGGTATTGCTCGCAGATGACCTCCGAAAATGAAATCAGTTGTCTTTTTGCATCGGGCTTAGCTTTTTTGTTATATGTTACTCCATTTTCCCAAAAATTCCTTGAAAAAGCTGAATATGGTTTCTTTTACAGTAGTTGAGTTAGTCGTTTGAGGCGTAGGAAATGTTATTTACCTCTTGTGTAAGTAGCCTTGACCCGTTTTGCTATACTTCCGGACAATTTAGAGACTTACACTTCTTTTAAAGAAGTGCTACGAACTTTATTTCAGATATAAAATTTATGATCATTATAAAATATGGGTCTCTCATACTTGCTATTGGGCATGTATCAGACTTCGCAGGTTGGTTAAACGAATCGCGTTACATATTGTTTGCTGTTCCCATGATTTGAAGACAACCAGAGCATCACATAACTGTTATTTCTGTATGACATAAATAGCTGGAAGTCACTTCGAAAACGAAACACACTATTCAGTAACCAAATGCACCATCTCTTGTAACACATGGGCTGAAAAGTCCCGGGCCTAACACATTGATGACGCTAGTTTTATTGCAGTCACCTATCTCTCAGTTAGTACTAACCTTCAAAAGACAACTGTTAAAATTTCATGATATTCTATTCATTAGTTTGTGAGGTATTGTGCTAAGAGTCACGCTACTTTTGTTATTCTCAAAACAATGGATCAAAAACAATTTCGTGTTTTAATTTTACACTGCTTCCTGATGGGAAAAAAATACCGTTCAAGCGAAGCAATGGCTTGAAAAGTGTTATGGGGACTCCGCTCCATCAGAAACAATAATAAAACGTTGGTTTGCTGACTTTAAACGTGGTCGTAGAGACACCGATGATGCAGAACGCAGTGGACGTCCAAATGAGGCGGAAACACCAGAAAACATCAAAAAAATCCACAAAATCGTTTTGAACGCGTGAGTTAGCTGACATCGTAAAGATATCAAAGGAACGTATTGGCTTTATATTGCATGAGCATTTGACTATGAAAAAGCTCTGTTCAAAGTGGGTGCCGCGTTTGTTCACTGTTGACCAAAAACAAGAACGTGTTGATGATTCTGAGCAGTGTTTGGCCATGTTTAAACGTAACAAACCGGAATTTTTGCGTCGATATGTGACAATGGATGAAACATGGATCCATCACTTCACTCCGGAATCAAAACGATCGTCATCTGAGTGGACAGCAACAGGTGAACCTCGTCCAAAGCGCCCGAAAGCGCAACAATCGGCTGGAAAGGTTATGGCCTCGGTATTTTGGGATGTGCGTGGTGTAATATTCATCGACTATCTTGAGAAAGGAAATACCATCAACAGTGAATATTATATAGCGTTATTGGAGCGTTTGAAGGCTGAAATTGCAAAGAAACGACCGCATATGGCAAAGAAAAAAATTTGTTTCATCAAGACAACGCACCGTGTCACAAGTCAATCAAAACAATGGCAAAACTACATGAATTGAACTTCGAATTGCTCCCACATCCACCGTATTCGCCGGATTTGGCTCCCAGCGACTACTGGCTGTTCGCAGACCTCAAAAAAATGCTCGCCGGTAAGAAATTTCGCACGAGTGAATAGGTTATCGCTGAAACTGAGGCCTATTTTGAGGCAAAAGATAAATCGTTCTACAAAAGTGGTATTGAGATGTTAGAGCGGTGCTGGAATGATTGCGTTGCTCTTGATGGAGATTACGTTGATGAATAAAGCTAATTTTGAACCAAAAAGAACCGTGTTTTGTTTGTTAGGCCCGGGACTTTTCAGCCCATGTGTTAAGACCTGTGTGCCACAGTAAAAAATTGCCGGTACCACAGATTCTTGAAAACGTTACATTGGGTGAACGCCAATATTCTTTATTTTGACCTAATTTATACAATGTTACAAAGGAATAAAACTCAAATTTAGATAAAAAAACTGAAAAGTGAAGTTTCAATATATAATTCATTTAAGTGTTTTAACTGTAGACCTGTAGACTAAACTTAAATGTAATTGTTTAAGACTTAAGACAATATATATAAGCAACTTGAAAATGGACAACTTATTAACAAGGATTAATAAGTTCGTCAACTAAGCAAAGGATAGAATAAAAAACCTAGGGCAATTCATTTATCTGGAAAGGAGAGGTGCCGAAACATTCTAGAATGTGCAATTCAGATTATTACGAGAAAAATTATTATTTCTGCATGATGCCGATCCAAAGCATACAACAATGTTATGTAGGCAATATTTAGAAGCGCAACAAAGAGGTAATGTATCAACAATAATAATATGGTTCTTTGAAGGCTTTAAGCTGAATCTGATAGATTTGTTATAGGCAAGTGTGCCAACAGTAGATTGAAAAAACAAAGACAGATATAAGCCAGTTTGACAGGTGCTTTAGCAGTAAGAAGGCCACGGTTAAGTTCTACACACACACGGAAAAGACTAAATTGGGCAAAAACTCACGCAAACTAGAGTGTAAATGGCTGGAAAAATATGTTATGGACGGACGAATAGAAATTCGAATTATTCGGAAGCAAATAACGCACCTTTGTCCATCACCGACCAGGAGAAAATGTTAGACTAGTGAATTTCAAAAACAGTCAAACACGGAGAAGGAAAGATCGTTGTATGGGGTTGCTTTGGAGGCGGAAGGAATAGAAAATTATCATGTTATATTATTACAGAAAATAGATGAAGATGAGAATCCTGGAAAAGGACGTATCACCAACTGGATGTGAGTCAATTGGGGAGGGACTCATTTATCACCAAGATTATGACCCTAAACACACTGCAGAGGTGGTTAAAGCTTATTTTCAACACAAGTATTCTGAAGGAGTCCCATCCTTAATGTATCCAAACTTCCATGAGTGGTAGTGTATATTAAACCGAAAACAAAGATCTTCGTTGCATTTAAGCTAAAATATGTAGATTCTAAAGGATACATATACACGCCATATTCGAAGTATTTATAGCATCACATTAAAACCTGTAAAATAATAGCCATCAATTCTTCCACAAAAGGAAACAATGCACATTTCTATACTTCTACGTCTATTATCCGGGTTACATACGTGACATCCCAATACCCATGTACCACCAGACAGTAGATATCATCCTTGCCAGTATTACCGCAGACGTAGTAGAGTAACCCGAGACTAGCTCAGCTCGCTGGCATTGCCGATCGATGAGAACGACGTATTCCGGAAACGCGTAGCTTTAGTCATTGTATCTCTAACAATGCGTTACGTGGGAGCTATTGTTTGGCGAAACGCTGATGCTTCTTCTTCCGCGACGTCTGGCCACTCGAGCACGAGCTTCGACTTTTCTTCTTCATCTCTGGGAGCTTACGTATCTTGCCCTGCCGTTATCCCACCGCGTCCTACACCTTTTCCGATTCCTACTTGCCGGTAGCCTTTCATCTCTTTCACGTTGTAAAGGGCGTACGTTTAAAGGAGAAACCGATATGACAGGTACGCTTTTATTACAAGACACAATTGGAATGGGAAGAGTTATTTTGTCCGGGTGTACGAAATCCTTTATTTCAGAAGATGAAGGCATCGTCAGAAAAGAGATTGGATATTTTTGTTTGATGTACACGATTTTATGGAGGAAAGAAACTAATTGGAATAGTTTCTTAGGACAATAGGTGAAGATCCAAAAAGACAAACTATTAATATCGTATATCCTGGCATTTCCTGTTAAAATTTTAAATTGCGCTTTTGCACTTTGAGGAAGATATTCTTCTTATTGGAGGAGAAATTCAATGGAGAAGGAAAATTTTTTCTTATAATTCGTAATGGTTTTCACCAATACCTTTACTAGCTACAAGATAATTAGATGAAATTGTACGAGTAGTTTTTCTCTACATTCCATCAATGAATAAATATGCAATGCCTTTAATTCGTTTGTGTGCATTATTACTTAGGACTATACAAGTTCCACAAACGATGGGGAGATATTGTGTAAACAACAATCCGTGAAATTATTTCTTCAAAATGTTGGTAATAAGTAGTGAATTGATACAGACAAATAAAATACATTGTCATGTGTGCTGTATTGGTTTGCTGGCACAAAAATGTTTACGATAAATCACAAAGTTTTCATCATCGAATCATACGTCACAAATGATATAAAATTAGAAAATGGGGAATGGTCGTATTCTTTGCAATCACGTGTAGACGAATTTCGGGCAGAATTTCCAAATTTTCCAGTAGCATATGACAGTTTGCGATAAATGATTCAAGTGTCAGTGGCGAAATTTCGTGAAACAGGGTCTGTCCCCCGAAAACCAGGAAGTGGTAGGTCATAAAAACGACAGCTGAAGACATAGCGGGTGTTGGGGAACGAACAACTCAACCATCTACTCAATTCTTAAAAATAGTCTACAAAAATACAAATTTCATTGCGTGCAGAAGCTTTCGTTCGTTGATCATGCGACCCAGCTTAATTATTGTCAGTGGTTTTTATGGACAATGAATAATGATGATGTTCTTGATCAGGATATGTAAATAAAGAAACAAATATTGCTTAAACTTATCTCTCTTCCTGGGTAGTCCCGAAAGTTGTTTGGATCTAAATCCAATAGAAAATGTACCAATTTTTTAGGAAACGCGATGCTTTTGGGGAAATGAACCGGTGGAAAAATTAATTAAGAAGTATTGGATAGGGGGTACAGCGTGTGTAATTGTCTCTATATATAATAAAAACTACACTCGGAATCGGCAAGAGATGGCGCACGAAGGTTGAACTAGATTCATTGACCTACAAGGGCGACCTCTTTCATGGCAACTGTCAACATTTTAGACGTCTACAGTCAATAGTTGTTGACTAAGAGTGTGTTTTGTGTAGCAAGTCAGGCGGTTTCGCAAAGTGGATAAAATCTTCTAGGTGAGCGAATTCAAACGTGGCCGCTCGAGCATAAGTGACGAACCACGCAGTGGACGCCCAAAAAACCGCTACCAACGATGAAATGGTCGACAAGACCCATGATGTCACGTTAGCAGATCGCCTATTGAAGCTAAAAGAGATGGCAGTCTCAAACGAACGCGTTCGCCGTATCCTACACGAAACTTTGTGTATGAAAAAGCTTTCGGCGCGGTGGGTACTGCGTTTTCTCACATCGAAGGGATTTCTTCATGCGCTTCGTAACCGTGGATGAGACTTGGATCCACCACTAACACATGGGCTGAAAAGTCCCGGGTCTAACAAAGAAAACACGGTTTTTTTGGTTCAAAATTAGCTTTATTCATCAACGTAATCTCCATCAAGAGCAACGCAATCATTCCAGCGCCGCTCTAACATTTCAATACCACTTTTGTAGAACGATTTATCTTTTGCCTCAAAATAGACCTCAGTTTCAGCGATAACCTCTTCATTCGTGCGAAATTTCTTACCGGCGAGCATTTTTTTGAGGCCTGCGAACAGCCAGTAGTCGCTGGGAGCCAAATCTGGCGAATACGGTGGATGTGGGAGCAATTCGAAGTTCAATTCATGTAGTTTTGCCATTGTTTTGATTGACTTGTGACACGGTGCGTTGTCTTGATGAAACAAATTTTTTTCTTTGCCATATGCGGTCGTTTCTTTGCAATTTCGGCCTTCAAACGCTCCAATAACGCTATGTAATATTCACTGTTGATGGTATTTCCTTTCTCAAGATAGTCGATGAATATTACACCACGCACATCCCAAAATACCGCGGCCATAACCTTTCCAGCCGATTGTTGTGCTTTCGGGCGCTTTGGACGAGGGTCACCAGTTGCTGTCCACTCAGATGACGATCGTTTTGATTCCGGAGTGAAGTGATGGATCCATGTTTCATCCATTGTCACACATCGACGCAAACATGGCCAAACACTGCTCAGAATCATCAACACGTTCTTGTTTTTCGTCAACAGTGAGCAAACGCAGCACCCACTTTGAACAGA
This sequence comes from Trypoxylus dichotomus, assembly GCA_023509865.1. NCBI lineage: Eukaryota > Metazoa > Arthropoda > Insecta > Coleoptera > Scarabaeidae > Trypoxylus > Trypoxylus dichotomus. Next base: position 5,739,595 of record CM042077.1, read on the forward strand.
GCTTTCTCATAGTCAAATGCTCGTGCAATATAAAGCCAATACGTTCTTTTGATATCTTTACGATGTCAGCTAACTCACGCAACTTCACTTTTCGATCATTCAAAACGATTTTGTGGATTTTTTTGATGTTTTCTGGTGTTACCGCCTCATTTGGACGTCCACTGCGTTCTGCATCATCGGTGTCTCTACGACCACGTTTGGAGTCAGCAAACCAACGTTATATTGTTGTTTCTGATGGAGCGGAGTCCCCATAACACTTTTCAAGCCATTGCTTCGCTTGAACGGTATTTTTTTCCATCAAGAAGCAGTGTAAAATTAAAACACGAAATTGTTTTTGATCCATTGTTTTGAAAATAGCAAAAGTAGCGTGACTCTTAGCACAATACCTCACAAACTAATGAATAGAATATCATGAAACTTTAACAGCTGTCTTTTGAAGGTTAGTACTAACTGAGAGGAAGGTGACTGCAATAAAACTAGCATCATCTATGTGTTAGGCCCGGAACTTTTCAGCCCATGTGTTACATACCGGAGACTAAGGAACAGTCGAAGCAGTGGACTTTTCCGGGCGAATCAACTCCGAAGAAGGCAAAAACCGTACCATCGACCGGAAAGGTCATGGCGACCATTATTTGGGATCCCCAAAGTGTGATCCTCTTCGACGGAAGCGAAGTACGACCACGAGGCAATACCACGGTGATTTATTGGCCAGATTCGATGCGGTATTGACGGAGAAGCGACCTCGTTTTCAGCGCAAAACAGTGCTTTTCCACCACGGAGTTGCGCTACGAATTAGTCTCTCATCCTCCATATTCACAGGACCTACCCCCCAGCGACTTTTTCCTATTCCTAATCCTGGAAAAATCACCGGGAAGAAAGAGATTTGCCTTGAATGAGAAGGTCATCACCGCTACAGATGGCTATTTTGCAGACTTCGAAACAGCTTGAAGTGACTGGAGTAGCGCTTAAAAAAGAGTATTGATCTTCGAAGAGACCACATCGAAAAATGAAAATAAAAAAACCACACCAATAGCGTATTTTTCTCGTCGATTCCGGAAACATTCCAGGTCGCCCTCGTAGATAAGTTATACGTACTTATCACAACCATATTTTCGATCGATTGAGCCCCTGCTTAATTATCGCAATATCACTGGCCTGTATCGTACCCTAAATTCCTAAGCTTACACAAATCCCTCGCCCGTGTTCGTATCTCGCTCACTTCGCACTGCAAACCCCCCGTCGAATTATAGATAGTCAACAGGAAACAGTTGGTACCGATTACAAATCCGTCGTAATCGCTTAAGACCTACAAAGAGCTATCGTACTCGTGCATAGACGAACGACTGTCCTTGTGAAACTGTAACTCCAAAGCCAGAAGCTCAAATTGTACCTTCGTGCTTTAAAAGTTTGGCGTGAAATGGAGTGCTTTGAGAGATTGCAGAGAGATGCAATTGATTATCCGAAATTGAAAAGTAGTGTCTGTCAAACTTTTTTACCTTACGATACTACACCCAGAGAATTCATCTTGTGGCATACCAAATAGAAATCCTAACAAACTGGTTAGTATGGATAAAAATAATTAAGTTTTTACTGTACCAGGGGAGGTCCAGAAGCTCGTGGAATGGAGGGGTTGAAGTGGGGATAGAGGCGCTCGCTAGGTGTCATTCTGATTGGCGACTCATCATTAGTATATAAGTTGGGTTGCAGCCCTATAGCGTCAGTCGTTTACGAATAGTTGCCCTCTAAACAAGTCCGGAAGAAAACTGAAACTATGGAGGAAATTGAACACCGTGCTGTGATAAAGTTCCTTACAAAGCAAATAAAGAACGCTCAAACCATATTGAATGAAATGGAAACCGTTTATGGGGAACAGTGCCCTAGTAAATCAATGATTTATAAGTGGCATGGTCGGGAGTCGATTGAAGACGACCCCCGCTCAGGACGGCCAGTTGAGGCCACCACATCAGACATCGTCGAAAAAGTGCAAAAATTTCTACTGCAAGATGCCCGTTTGAAGAAAAAACATCTGGATCCTGGCCAGACGCTCCTCCGAAACGGTAACACGATTTCGTTTTGGCTGCGGTGTGCGCAAACGCGGTACCCATACCGCAAAAAGCTTTTTCGTAAACAAAATTTCGTGTGGGATATCGCCAACGCGTTCTTTTTAGATGCCTATTGTCTCTGCTATCTCTTTCAGCTTCAATCGGCGATCGGCTAACACGGCATCATGAATCTTGTCGACCATTTTATCGTTAGTAGCGGTTTTTGGGCGTTCACTGCGTGATTCGTCACCTGTGCTTGTGCGGCCACGTTTGAACTCGCTCACCCAAAAGCTGATGGATGAAAATGATGGAATACATCCATCACGAACCTCCAGCAAAATATTTCGAATTTCCGTTTCCGTTTTCCCAGCCATCCTGACGTGTTTTATCACTGCATGAAATCCGATTTTATCCATTTTTGCGAAACCGCCTGAATTGCTACTCAAAACACACTCGCAAACAACAACTATTGACAGTAGACGCCTAAAATTTTGACAGTAGCCTTAAAAAAGGTTTCCCTCGCCGACCAATGAATCCACTTCAATGTTTGTGCGCCATTTCTCGCCGATTCCGGAAACATTTCAGGTCGCTCTCGTACAGCAAGAAGACTGCACAGGCTCCATGTTTAAAATATTTCCTATTGAATTAAGTGGTACTTGGACATTAGAATGACTAAGATGTATACGCTTAACATGTTTTTTACAGCGCATTCTAGTCTTAGAAACCAAAAACACTTCAAACTCCCCACATCAAAATTCAATAGGAGGGTGTGGAACGCATGGTGATATGATATGAAATTAAAAATTATTTCCAGGAACAACATAGAATCAATATTGTGTTTTTATTAATATTTAAAACACCACATAATTCAATCTTAAAGTATGATCGAATTTCTAGAAAACGGTATAACCTGGAAACTAACAATTACTTCTCCTTGTACACGTACACTTCAATCTCGCTTATAGACATCTAAAATTAATAATAGGCGCGCATTCCTAGTCTAGTTGCGCTGACGTACGGAAATACGCGGTTGCCATTGGTAATAGTTCCTTGAACTTCGCTAATTTATCATTAATACGCATAAATTCCGTTACGCAATATATTATACAGCCACCCCTTTTGTACCAGCGACGGGTATTATTTGTTATGATACCGTATACAATACGATAGGGATGTTGTAGATAGAAACTTGTGTTTTGCAGGCGCGCGTAAGCTAGTTTCTTTCCTCGTCTCGCGAGTTACATGGAATTTAAGCCCTTTGAAAGCTTCCCCGTTTCCGTGAGATGAACGATGGTACATACTGACGTACGTATATCTCTCTAATAGAGTTGCGAAATATCTAGTTTCTATGCAGTTAGACATACAATAGATTATGATTGTTTGAAAGTGAGGGTGCGTTTACTAGAGCTTATACAATTTCTTGTTAAGTTATACAGTGTGGTCTGTAAGAGTTAATAAATAAAATCTGATTTTTAGTTTTTGTGAACTACACTGTTAAAAAAGTTCTTCTGATTTAAAAGCATATACCTTGTGCACGAAGAAATGATTTGGGTCGGAAAAAGAACAATTTGATCAAGATGTTTGGTGACGTTCATGGAAATATAAGTAAAGAAATTGTCGGAGTCATCGCGTATATTAATTTTTGTCATCTTATTCTTGAAGACTTTGCGAAAGACAAGCTCGGCAAAGTCATAGCAAGCATTATTTTCATGTAGTAAGAACATAAACAAAATTGAAGCAAGTGAAGCTGCTATTCGCAATGTAATTTACCAAATGTATCATGATCGTATGTTAAAATGCATTCAACGTAATCAGATGTGCCAATACCGACTTATTTTAGCAGAACACATTACACGTGCATCTGTTTTATGTAAATTGAAAGAAAGATATTTGTTTAGTGGAAGCGCTTCATCATTAGGAAAAACTTTAAAGAATGTAGGGTTTGCGTGGAAAAGAAGATGATCCTCGACGAGGACTAATGGAGCAACATCATATTGCATTACTTCGTGTGGATTTTTTACGATAAATAAATAATATGGGAAGCAGTAACCCCCAGCACCCTGTTTACTTAGATCAAACACGGATATTTGAAAATGGCAGCAATAATCATTCCTGATAGGACAGTAGTAATCGGGAGAATGAAGGCAAAAGCTTTGTTTTATTACAAATATAATTTTTGTTTCTTACTGATCTTGTTTATATACTCCATTCACGTTAAGAATGCAGACTTGGAATAGATAGGCCCGAGCTTGCTATTCGCTAATGGGCGAAGCATGTTCACACAGGAGAAATTCATGCAATTTCTGTCAGTTGTCAAATTCACTTACGATTTTGTTGCCGTTGTTACCTGCAGTTTTTCATTGAATTTCATATTTATAAACAAGTTGTGGCAAAAAGAATTCTTTTCAGAGTTCTTTTATTTCATCATTTAATAATTCAAGGTACTGCATAATTAATTATACAAACAAAATAATTTTTACTCTACTATTACAAAATTACAGCTTTGATTATGCTATGCCCGACGAAGCAATAGTACATCCAGTTGTAGGACCATTGAGAAACCTTCAAGGGAAACATATTGGCAGCAGGCAGAGGCTAATGGCGTACAATTTATGCAATTGAAGGAAGAAAATTTCAAGTCAACGTCTGTTGACTGCAACATGACTTGGTTTAAGTAAAAGAATAGTATGAGAACAATGCCAAAGAGATTAATACAAGATAAATTCCCAACTTGCCCCCTAAGAAACGCCTTCGAGAAACAATACACGATCACTTAGACGAAACTCAAAAATCTATAATTGGGCGACATGTCCATTCATTATTTTTAAGAAATGACTTGCCTACAAGTACAAAATTATTAAATGTAAATATAATACATTTTGACCTTCGATTTAAACCAACTTATTAATCCTTTGCAGGTTATTACTGTATATGACAATTTGCCCTGTTAGGATTTAAGTGGTTTAAAAGGAATCGAAATAGTGTGCTACAACAGCGTGTAACAACAAGACATTGTGCTATGGAGACGTCGGTATTTAACTAGCATTAGAAAATTAAATAAATTGAAATTATTTGTTTACAAATCAAATTCATACGTTTATTTCATTTGTTATTTTATAAATAAAATGCTAACAGTAAAGAAATCTTTTTTATTAAATTTATTGCAGATATAAAGAGAAGAAAACTATATAAATTTGTAATATATGCAGTTAAGAGATTTTTATAATTAACTAATATATTTGATATTTTATTGTAGTCTTTAATATGCATGCAATTATTTATTGATTGTACTGTCGTTGAAAATGTACATTGGTTTTACCGCAGTCGGGTTACAGTAGACAAAGATATTTGCACTGCTGTTTTCTTTTCCACAGAACAGCTCAACTTCACCATTGATAATAACCAAATTCTATGCAAGATTTAAGGATGTTATGTGTTGGCATATACTTTGAAGCCAGTCGATGGACTTGGATACAGTCCCGTTGAGCCCACGATGTATTATTCATAATCAGCAACATTCCTCCTTGTTAGGCTTTATCTTGTATATATTGAATTGCTTAGTTTCAATCATACAATTGAAACTTTCTCTTTTAAAATGGATGGAGATTACCAACGGAGAGATTTACTTTACAGTTCAACTTCACCATTGATAATAATCAAATTCTCTGCAAGATTTAAGGATGTTGTGTGTTGGCAACAAATGACGGTATAACACTATGTATATAGCCACTCATGTCAAAGTTATATTTTTGCTTCAAGTTTATCCATGGCAATATTGTCATTTTAAAGCTTGTCATATGACATTTATGTTGTCTTCGATTAACACCAAATGCATTCTCATTTACTTTTTAACATAATTAAATAAGCTCCAACTATTTCGGTAAATGAAACAACCGAAGGATACATTTATATTGAAATTGATATTACTTTTACTTTATTGTTGCGGTATTATTTTACCAGGTCATATAACCATAATATTGCACATAAAATATGAAAAACTTCCTATTTATTATACAAGATTTCAATAACCAAACTTGGATGTTTACGATGTTGTCATTTGACAGTTCCATCGGTTAAATTTCACCAGTGTAATACAGCCGCCGATCGTAGCGCTACCTACTGCATTCTTAACGTGAATGAAGTATAGGTATATAGTTTTACACGCCTGCAATAGCGATGGTTTTATACAAGGTGCTTTCCTTATTTATTTCATTCAAAAACAAAAGGGTATGATTACCACGGAGAATTGAACAGAGAACATTTTACAAAGTGGTTTACAATGCAGTTGTTACCAAATATAAAACTTAATTCTATGATTATTACGGATAACGCTAGTTATCATTCTGGGCTAAGAAACAAAACACCAGACGCTAGTTGGAGAAAATGCAATACACAAGAGTGGCTGGCAAATAACAACATTGCGTATGGTCCTAGTATGTTAAAACATCAGTTATTACATCTAATTGAATTGTATTTGTTAATCTAAGGTGAAGCTAGTAATAGTGCGTATATTTTAGAGATAAATCACCGAAAGAATATGTGAAAGATGAAATAGCACGCGTACCCCTACATAGTACTAAGGTTACCTCCACACTATTGTATAGTCAACTCCATTGAAAATATGTGGAAAATTACAAAAACATACTACAACCGTAGCATAGGAAGAGATGGCTACGGTATTAACAATTGCATGAATATATGGGACGAAGCATTAGCAACTATTACGCAAGTAACATGGTCGAGCAGAATCCACCATGCAGAAGCTGAAGTCATGCGATGATGGGAAAGTGAAGCTGGGTTAGATCGTGACGAAATTTCTCCTTTAATTATTAATTTAAATGATGATGATCCAAGCTCAGAGAGTGATATTGAAGAAAATTAACTAATTAATGAATATGAAAATAAATAATCCATTAATCTTATTTTAGCGTGTTTGTAATTTGATTTTTTACAGCCGCGAAGCAAATATTTTAATAAAGTAATTGTTATCCATTACCTGTATTTCGTAAATCATTTAAAATACTGCAAATAAAACATTATTTTCCTTCAGTTAAGATATATTTTCTTGTTTTAGTTTCATTGAACACTTTTATATATTGTCAGATGCTTTAGTATGTTAGGTTAGGTTTGAAAGCGAGTTTATATTTGTGTATCCGACAATTAGGTAATACCTATCGTGCCTCTACTATAGCAAAGTATACCCTGGTTAAATAAAAATGGTAATGAGAACCGGTCCCAATATAGAGACCTGTGGCACTCCAGAACTGATGTCATAGAAAACCCTTTTAAAACAAAATTTACGTCAACAATCGAATGTTCTAGCCATATCAAAGAGAACAGACACCACATCATCAATATTTATATGAACAATAAAATTTTTCTAAGAACTTCCAAGTCATTTTATTTTCATAAATGTAACGCGAAATGCTCACAGCCGTATCCGTCCGCCAGATAGAATTTTCTCCTCTTCCATTATTTTCCTGGAAACAAGTCTCTTCCTTTATTGATAGTCGATCGATTTGCCACCCCTTTCGACGGCGTAGGAAAGTGCCTAACGCTTCACGCACACACTCCCGGGCCTAATATCCTTTTAGCAACGCTTTTGTCTCTTTCCCTGGGCTCTCTTCTCTCGGAGCCGGCCGTCCCCACGTTGTCCCCTTTATCCGCGTTCGGCTCTTTTTAAAACAGATCACGTAATCCCTATCCACCGTTAATATCGCTATCGATCTCGACGGTAAGTGGATATCGTCCTGAGGTTTGCTCTTTCTCTTGTCACCTCGCGCACGGTGTATTGTCTCACGACGCCCGGTATCTCCTTTTTCTTCTCCTCCTGCCATTTTCTCTTTTTCTGTCGGATACGTGATTATAAATGAAATAGCACTTCAAACGGTATAATTTTGCTATTAGGGTAGCTCATATATCCGTCACATCAAGCCTGAGGTGCTGCCGAAGATGAGTGTTATGTGAATGCTTTCGCGAAGAATTCGTGTTGAGCAAGAACACGTATTATGCAATAGGACAGCGTTTCTTAGTTCGAAGTTATCCACAAGGAGTTTGTTTCATTGTAACAGGCATGTGCAGGAATGTGTTACGCGACAAAGTAAGATTCCGTATTAGAGAACAGTACTAGGCAAAAGTTAAACGAGCAATACTTAAATAATACGATTTTCCACAAACGGAAATTTATGAATTTCCAATATGGTTGATTATTAATTAATTATACTAAATACAGTTTTTTTTAAATATGAAGAACAATACGATTTTTAATAGGCATGTTTCTGAATTACTTGTAAATACTTATAAAATATTCAAGTTCACACAAACTCTGGATGTCTTTAAAAGTGTAAATTCATCAAATTCATTTTTAGTCTCGGCAAAGAGGGACAAGTTTTAGCGCCGTGCGGAGAACAACGTAATAGCGAGTATGCTGGATTTAGAATACGAAGGCGATAGCATTAAATGTGTAAAGTGGGATAACTATTTGACGTGTTATTCTACGTAATATACAGTTAACTTTACTAGACCAAGAAGCATTTGTCTCCTTCTGGAGCAAGTATTCGGATTGTACATTACCAAGTCGGATGTCGTTAAGAAATATTATGCCATCTGTTCGTGACTGTGTTGAAAGAAGAATTAAAACAGCATTGAAAGATAAAAAATTGTGGTTATGTGTGGACGAAAAAGTGTTTCAGTACGTTATATGCCACATGGGTTGAAAAGTCCCGGGCCTAACACATAGATGACGCTAGTTTTATTGCAGTCACCTCTCTCTCAGTTAGTACTAACCTTCAAAAGACAGCTGGTACAATTTCACGATATCCTATTCATTAGTTTGTGAGTTATTGTGCTAAGAGTCACGCTACTTTTGTTATTTTCAAAACAATGGATCAAAAACAATTTCGTGTTTTAATTTTACACTGCTTCTTGATGGGAAAAAATACCGTTCAAGCGAAGCAATGGCTTGAAAAGTGTTATGGGGACTCCGCTCCATCAGAAGCAACAATAAAACGATGGTTTGCTAACTTCAAACGTGGTCGTAGAGACACCGATGATGCAGAACGCAGTGGACGTCCAAATGAGGCCGTAACACCAGAAGACATCAAAAAAATCCACAAAATCGTTTTGAATGATCGAAAAGTGAAGTTGCGTGAGTTAGCTGACATCGTAAAAATATCAAAAGAACGTATTGGCTTTATATTGCGTGAGCATTTGACTAAGAGAAAGCTCTGTTCAAAGTGGGTGCCGCGTTTGCTCACTGTTGACCAAAAACAAGAACGTGTTGATGATTCTGAGCAGTGTTTGGCCATGTTTAAACATAACAAACAGGAATATTTGCGTCGATATGTGATAATCGATGAAACATGGATCCATTACTTCACTCCGGAATCAAAACGATCGTCATCGGAGTGGACAGCAACTAGTGAACTTCGTCCAAAGCGCCCGAAAGCACAACAATCGGCTGGAAAGGTTATGGCCGGTATTTTGGGATGTGCGTGGTGTAATTCACCGACTATCTTGAGAAAGGAAATACAATCAACAGTGAATATTATATGGCGTTATTGGAGCATTTGAAGGCCGAAATTGCAAAGAAACGACCGCATATGGCAAAGAAAAAAAATTTGTTTCATCAAGAGAACGCACCGTGTCACAAGTCAATCAAAACAATGGCAAAACTACACGAATTGAACTTCAAATTGCTCCCACATCCACCGTATTCGCCAGATTTGGCTCCCAGCGACTACTGGCTGTTCGCAGATCTCAAAAAGATGCTCCCCGGTAAGAAATTTCGCACGAATGAAGAGATTATCGTTGAAACTGAGGCCTATTTTGAGGCAAAAGATAAATCGTTCTACAAAAGTGGTATTGAAACGTTAGAGTGGCGCTGGAGTGATTGAGTTGCTCTTGATGGAGATTACGTTGATGAATAAAGCTAATTTTGAACCAAAAGAAACGTGTTTTCTTTGTTAGGTCCGGGACTTTTCAGCTCATGTGTTAATATACTCATGAAGATCACGATCATAAATGATGCGAGTACATAAACATCACTGAAGTTTGTTTTGTTATTTTATATAGTGAGATCAAACTAATGAAGGGTGGTGTATACTGTACTTTTTCTGTAACTAGGTGTTTAAAAACGCCCTGGAAATAAACAAATAAAACATTCACTAGAGAGAACCTTCAAAAAATATTTCTAGGTTACCCTGCATCTTAGTATATGTTTGTATGATAGGTAATGTAAAAGTTGCGTCTAAGGAAAGTCAAAAAATTCAGAAAATAAAAAATAATTGGGAAGAGAAAAAAAGTTTGTTAATAAATTGCTTAAGTCGCGCGATATATATTAATCTGCGAAGCAAAAAATTATAAAAGGCATCAAAGAAATTAGGTAATGTTATTGAAACATCCTTATAATACCCCGACAAAGAAAACCAGGAAACTCAGAATACCAACCGCTCGCAAAGTAAGCACAACCAAGCGAAGCAAGCGTCAGCGGAATTCTAAACAGCAACAAACTAACTCATTTCTTTAATATTTCATCTCAGGGGCGAAGTTTTGAACGCCATTAAACAACGTACATTTCGCAATAATTACACCCTCCGTTCCCCCACCCCTTCCAAGTTCCACCAGTTTTTACCATTCCAGATCTGTGCAGCGCTCCCGAACGAGGGCACTAAATTACGGGGGAGGAGAGACCTAAACGTGAAACCGCGTCGCGCCCGATTTTAATAAGGGTACGGACCGGGGTTGGCGGGGAAATTTATGCGACAGGTTTCAAGTAAGAATTCGGGCGGAAGAATTTCCGCGTCTTACCGTTCTTTTACTTGTTTCTCTTGCACGGGATATTTTCCAAAGTACCGCCTGCGGTCTGGCGGTTTCGCTTCTGCGTTTAAGGTTTTGCAAAGCGCCTTACGTCGGGCGGGCCTGATTTATATTTCGGACCGAATCGAGGCGATAATTTTTAACTTGCGCTTGGGTAGATAATTCGAACATTCATTCGCGATAATTACATGTGCGAATTGTATAAATTACCGGAGTAATTACCGCCTGCTCGAGAGCTACGGTTTAAAGTACTGTTACGGAGATTCTAACTTCATTGGCTATGTGTAGAATTCAGGGTTTATAAAAATAATGATTTTTTTTATTTACGTTAGATATTTGATACTTTATTGCATATAAAGAAGCTCCAAAAACACTTGAAATGCTGAAGCCAACATACCTTCGTGGCGGTGTGTTTGAGCATCATAAATTTTAATAATTTTCTAATGTTAAATTATTTGTTTCAATGCTTTAAGTACGAATGGTACATCGAAACACTGTTAATTAAAATATTTACAACGAATTCAAGGTCTGTGCGGTTGTGTAATTCACAGGTATAGCAGTGAACTGCACTCCACACAAATTAACAATTATTCAGAATGCGTTTCGAAAGCACGTGGACTCTCATTGTCAACTGTGTTACCGACTGAATATAAAACTGTATCTCACATGCAAATTATTTCTTACGCAGGCTCTAAAAGTTCTTAAAAAAAAATTAAAAAAAATTAAAAAATAAAAAAAATTAAAAAATAAAAAAAATTAAAAAAAATTAAAAAATAAAAAAAATTAAAAAATAAAAAAAATTAAAAAAAAAATTAAAAAATAAAAAATATATTTCGGATTTTGTTTTAAGAACTTTTAGAGCCTGGATAGGAAATAATTTGCATGTGTGATAAAGTTTTATATTAAGTCGATAAGACGACTGACAATGGGAATCCACGTGCTCTCGAAACGGTGCGTTCCGAATAATTAGTAATTAGTATGGAGTGGAGTTTACTGCGATATTTAGAAGTATCGCAGTAACATAGTATTTAGTGCAAAGCTCTTTTCATATATTTAATATGGACAATTTAATTTCAAGTTTAGAAAGAAAAATACGTAGTTTGAATTAAAATGAATAGGGTACAAGAAGCTATTGCTTGTTTAGATAATTTTAATCTTAAAGAACCGTTAGAAAATGCGACCAATCTCACAGTATCTCAAATAATTTAAACAATCAATGGTTACCGGTTTCGTACACATTTGCACATCGTCAAGCTAAGACTGGAATAGCAAGTGGAAGCCACAATCCGAAATTAAAATAAAAACTCAAAAAATCGCACGCTTATCACTTCAACAGCATCACGGCAGCAAAACGAACTTTTAAAAAGCAGAAATTAAAATTGTTAAAGGACGTACACAACGAATTAAAATGCCAAATAGGGGGCAAGTGTACAAGAAAGTTTTTTTCAAGTAAAGATGCTAAATACAGAGAAAACTGCATGTCAAAAGGCTAGAATAAATCAAAAACGGAAAGTTTAAAATACTAAGGTAAGTGGAATCAAGTATGTAAAGATATACTACAATTATCGAATAATATCTGAGTGGTAGGAGTAAAATCAAAGGTAATCTATATGTATGTATTTAACGATATAAATCTGCCAAATATCTCCAATCTTAATATTTCCATTGTGATCTGAAATACGTAGGTAGGACGTTTAGATCATTTTAGGTTACGCTCAAAGAACACCTACGTTGTCTCCAACCTTCTACTACCGGTTTCTCTCATTTCGCGTCACATTAATTACAAACAAATCACTCCTTCGATAAAACATCTAACTTTAAAATTTTCCACTTCGCTAATAATAATTCGAATAATTTCGAGAGGATGAAAATAAAGCCCGTAGACGTCGTGAAATTTCTCATAGCCACACCTTCTACACTTGTAGAAAGTGTATTTACGTGCACTTACACCGGGACAATGACGAAGTCCTATTGGATTAAGATTCGGACTCTTGAGGAGGCCAAGTCACTATTTTTAATATCCCTCCATTCTCGGATGGTAGAGCATTTTCTTCTAATATTTCGCAATAATTCTTCTTCCTCATTATTCCATCAATTTTTACAAGGTCCCCTGTTCCATTTCATGAAAAACAACCCCATACAAGAATAGAACCACCACCTTTCTTTATTGTTGGCGTAATGTACTCAGGAATTATTTTCTGATCTTTTGAGCGCCTGACAAATGCTCTACGGTTTTGACCAACCACTTCATATTTGGACTCATCAATCCATAGTACGTTTCCCCGTTGTTCTATTGTCTAGTTTTTGTGAGTGTTGGCCCACTAGAGGCGTTTTTGTTTATTTCCACGGTGTAGTAACGGTTTCCGTGTAGCAATACGACCGTGGATGTTTGCTTATTTTAAATGATGTTTCACTGTGCTAACGGGTATTTTCCTGTTTCTAGTCCGTTTTCGCCGTAATTTCTAGAGCCGTCAATCCTCTATTTCTCTTACTAAGCAATTTTATGGGTTCAACGTATTCGTATTTAGCAAACTAATTATTTTTTTTAAACTCTTGGTAGAATGTGGATTAAATCATCTTAACATTTTTGCATTAAGAAGAAATATAGCGCTAAAAAGAAAAATTATTGTTGCAGAAATTATCCTACTTACTACACCACTTCATGGTATCTCAACAATAGTGAGGTTTTGAGATTTGAGATTCTCTTTTCTACGAAAACCCTTTCTGGATTGAATGGAATTTACAAAAACTGATATTTTTGATCATCCTACAAATATACCGTTCGCATCTGTAGCATCGTTTAACGTAAACGTCAATGGCTTTTATTTATTACCGCGTCCTTTGCTCCCACCCTCGTCCAAAACTCGAAACCTTCCCCATAACCGAAACGATCCTAAATCTCAATTAGAATCAATAGAGGGGCTATTAATTTTAATTTTTGCCAGCCTAACGTTATTAATTCCCATTTGGCGAACGAGAGGCATAAATTTGGTACAAAAAGCGTTTCGGCAGCTAACCCTACATTATATACACTACCGCTCAAAAGTGTTTAGGCACTCCTGTTTTCATGGATTATTCATACAGTATTATGTTTACCAAAAAAACATCATAATAAAGTGAAATACGTATTTAAAATGTAGTTCAGTAAGATAAACATCCATTATATCGCATAAGGTTTACTACCATTTACCTGCACTGGGTCGTATTTCCATAAACTGTTTATTGCGGTGCAATTACAATAACAATCCCTCTGAATTTACTGGGTAAATTTAGTTATCTGTTAGATTGTAGGTAGTAATGTTTAAATTACCTTCCTAGAAGATTATAGTGAAATCTGTAACCTATGGTCAGTTGCAGTATGGTATTTACTCTATTCACGCCGTGAGCGAAATATCGTGTGACAATTTTTTAAAATGCCTCCGCGAAGAGAAATTAGTACGGAAATACGTGCGCTTGTAATAGCTTACAATAAAGGTGGCATAAGTAATCGACAAATTGCCAAAAAAATGAAAATACACCACGCTGCGGTTGACTATAACGTAAAAAATATCGGGAAACTGGCAGTTTTCTTAATAAAAGACGGAGTGGAAGGCCAAAAGCGACAACATCTGCAGATGATCGCAGAATAGTGGTTACCAGCAAGTTAAATAGACGCAAAACAGCCCCGGAAATCGCCGCAGAATTAAATGTTGGTCGCCAAAAACTAGTCAGTGTTTCTACAGTCAAATGTCGCCTACAGAAAGCCGAGCTCCATCAACGTATTGCGATGAAAACGCCATTACTACGCAAACAGAACAAGCAAAAGCGACTTAAATGGGCTTGTGAACACCAACACTAGACCATAGAAGAGCTGAATAACGTCCTATGGACGGATGAGTCCAAATTTGAGCTGTTCGGAACCCGAAGACGCATATTCGTAAGAAGATCTGTGGGTGAACGTGCCAGAGAAGGGTGTATTGCTGCTACCGTGAAGCATGGTGCAGGTTCTATCATCATTTGGGGGTGTTTTGCTGGCACTAGTGTAGGGGACATTGTGAACATTGACGGTATATTAAAAAAAGAAGGCTACTGTGAAATTTTGGAGAACCGCGCAATACCTTCCGAAATTCGACTTTTGGGTCAAAATTTTATCTTCCAGCAAGAACCCAAAACATTCCTCTAAATTATGTAAAGACTATTTACGCCATTTAGAAGAGAAGGAACTCTTAAAATTATGAAATGGCCTCCCCAGAGCCCCGACTTGAATCCAATCGAGTTACTATGGGAAGAACTAGATCGGGAAGTACGGAAATCGGCTCCGACATCAACTACTGACGCGTGGAACAAATTGCAATCGAGTTGGACCTCAATAACACAAGAAACTCTGGCAAAACTTATTGCGAGAATGCCTCGATTGTGTGCTGCAATTATTAAATCAAGAGGAGGTCACATAGATGAAAGCAAAATTTAAATTAAACGTTTTAATTTTCACAATTATTTAATATATTTTTATTCACGTACGTGTATCTGTATATAAAAAATAAATATTATTAACATTTTTGCTGAGTTTTTATGCATTTTTGCTGTCAGTGAGAGTGCCTAAACACTTTTAAGCGGTAGTGTATGTCGTGTACGAAATATTCACCGAACAGCTTCTGTAAATCTTGTGAAACTACAAAATTCATGCAGTGCCGAGTTTTCTTTTTCTATTTCTGATATTACAAGTTCTCTCCACGAAAAGTATTTAGAATTCTGTCAATATTTATCCGATTTTAAAATACATACTTTCGTGAAATGATCCCCGGCCTACTTTGTTTTAAGAGCAAGTTAATAAAACTCTTTTATTAGATAAACCATTCACATAGTCTGGTTTTTGTTTTGTTTATATTAACTAAAACATCCGCATCGTTCTAAAATCTGTCTTCGATTAAGAATAAACGTTTATTTCGGACAGATATGAGCATCTCATCGTTTTATTAGTATATATACTCGAGAATTGTCCTTGGGATTGTTTTCATCGCATTGTAAATAACGTCATATGTACTTTCTCATAGGAAACACAGTAGTATGGTCGAGTGGTGGCTTACATTATTCTAACAATCGCTTCACTTTTACAATGTCGTGTAATTACGTTCATATAAATACGAGGGCAATCCCAAAAAAAAGGTCTTCTATATTTTTAGATATACAAAGAACCGTTTATTTTCTATAATTGCCACATCACTTTAAAGATTGAACAATGCTTTATTTTTCAACATAATCGCCATTTCGGTCGATGCATTTTTGTAGACGATGTGGCAGTTTTACAATGCCCATGTCATACCGGCTTGCCGCCATGCCCTTCAGGAAGCGTTGAACCTCATCTTTCACCTCATCATCGGAGCAGAATCGCCGTCCAGAAAAATGTTCCTTCAACTTAGGGAACAGGTGGAAATCGCTGGGTGCCAAGTCCGGACTGTAGGGTGGGTGCGTGATGACGTTCCAACCAAAATTTTGCAGTAGATCGACGGTTTGACGGGCGACGTGAGGACGGGCGTTGTCGTGGAGAATGCTTACACCCTTGCTCAACACCCCTCTTCTCCGGTTCTGAATTGCCCTTCTGAGTTTCTTCAGTATTTCACAGTACCTGTCAGCGTTGACTATTGTCGCAGCAGGTAGAAAGTCGACCAACAGTACCCCCTTCCTGTGCCAAAACACAGTTGCCATGACTTTACCGGCAGATTGTGTTTACTTGAATTTTCGTGGCTTGGGCAAAGAGGGATGCCGCCACTCGCGTGACTGTGGTTTTGTCCCAGTGACCCGTGACAATCGGGTCCAACAAGTTATCCTTTTCGTCTCCATAGCGGCGAAGAAATTCGCGGGAAGAATCAACCCGTTGCCGTTTGTGGTCTTCTGTGAGCATACGCGGCACCCATCTTGCACACACCTTCCGATATTGCAACTTTTCCGTTAAAATCCTGTGGATGGCGCTTCTGGAAACCTCAGGAACCAAAATAGAGAGAGCATCCAGAGTGATCCTCCGATTTTTACGCATGAGTTCCTCAACTTTCGCGATTGTCTCGTCGGCAATTGACGGCCTCCCGTGCCTTTCTTCGTCATGAATTTCAGTACGACCGGCTGTAAACTCTCTACACCACTTGCGAACGTTTTTGACATCCATGCACGACTGTCCATACACTTCCGTCAATAGGCGGTGAATTTCAACCGGTTTAACCCCGTTTGCGTTCAAAAATCGAATAACTGCGCGCACTTCGCACTTGGCGGTAACGTTTATCGGGAGCTCCATTTCGAATGGCTACCAAGCCACGACTGAGCATCCGAGCGAAGCGCCTGCGTGCTTATATGGTAGCGGAGAAGGCACCACTCACAACAGTGTTGCCAACAACCGTATTAAAACTTTCTCTACGTCCCCAAAAAATAGGAGACCTTTTTTTGGGATTGCCCTCGTATCTAAATGCATTTTGTAGTTAGCAAGAATTAAATTATTTCCATATTAGAATCGATTTGGTTGTGCTCAGGCATTGGTGTGGTTTTTTATTTTTATTTTTCGATGTGATCATTTTAGGTCGCCCTCGTACATGACAAGAAAAGTCAAACAAACTTACTATTATCGTATGTCTAATGGAAAATCCATAACACTGTTACAAATAAATTAAGATGGCGACCGATCTCGCCTTTTATCCTTTTATCGAACCAAATACTTTAAAATAATGGAAAATATTCTATTTCTACTATGGAAAATTTCGAGAGGTTTTCAAACGAGTTCCAATTGAGTCCCTGAATATTGTAGCATCGATTCGAGACTTTCGGTTAACCTTGTATATATACACATGAACATTCCGGATAATCATTCCAATTCGTCGCAATTATTCCGGACGTAAAACAAGTGACATTATTGTATACTGCGCGTTGGTCGGACCCTAACTTGTTAATTGTCTAATAAATCACAATTAAACCCCAACATGCATACAGCGGTTGTATGTAGTACGGTTGCTTCTAGTGTCTACTACGGTCGAGTAGAAACGCAAACCTTAACATTGACGGATAGACAGTTAGTCGACAATTCCGTACAACACGTTACCACTACAATATCATGTCGAGACGACGTTATGTGGGTGACGTCTTCGCAGTTATTGGCTTTAATTAGGTGGGCGTTTGAATGTAAGATAATATAACAACATGTGTGGCATTTCAATTGTAGTTTCGTATAATTCGAAGATAATGTAATTCTGTCTATACAAGAATGGCGGGCAGGAAATTCTGTGAAATATATTTAATTTATTTTACGGTTTTAATTTTCTAGAAGGTGTCTAATTTGTGATTACCCTTTTAAATTTATAGTGGAAGACGTAAATTATTTAAAATACAGGAATATTTTATTTCAAATACTGGCATAGAAGCTGCTAACGTTTTGGTATAACTGCGGTTCAGTTCAAAGAATACCATAAATAATGTTCTGCTTAAGATCATCAATTATTTCTAGATTCGGAACAAAAGTCAATATTAAAAACTTTTGTAAACTTCATTTATGCATTTTTAACAAGGTGGAGCCCCTTCTCACTATGTTCTTCCAGTACGGTAATGGTTAGGCAATGTATTTCAAACTAAATGGATAGGACAAGAAGTACGAGGGGAGGTCCAGAAGTTCGTGGAATGAAAGGGTTTTAAATAAAATAAAACAATAAATCTATTTTTCGTTTTCAATATAATCACCCTTAAGCACAATACATTTATTAGATCTATGAATTAATTTTTCTAAACCATCATAAAAATAATTTTATCTTTCGTCTCAAAATGGGCCAAAATTACCTCCTTCACCTCATTATCGTCGGAAAACTTTCTTCCACGTAAGTCTTTTTTAAATTGGGGAACAAATAAAAATCACTAGGTGCCAGGTCTGGACTGTAGGGTGGATGGACTATTGATTGAAAGCCATGCTTGTACAGAGCAGCCACTGCAACTTTGATCTTGTGAACCATTGTCTTGCAAGAGCAACACACCCTTGCTCAATTTTCCTCGACGTTTTTCCTTGATGGCCTCCTTGAATTTTTCTAATATCGCTGCATAATATTCTCCGGTTATGCTCCTATCTTTTTCTTTGTAATCAATCAATAATATCCCCTCACAATCCCAAAAAGTAGCCATCAACTCTCCAGCGGATTCTGACACTTTGAATTTCTTTGGCGGTAGTGTCTCCTGTTTATGCCATTGCATGGACTCCTGTTTGGACTCAGGCTCAAAGTGATTAACCCATGTTTCATCTCCGGTAACAATCCGCTCCAAAATCTGTGCAGCTTTGTCTCCACACAGCTCCAAAAATTGTTTGGACGCACAGACGCGCTGCTGTTTCTGCAGCGGCATGAGCATTCTCGGTACCCATCTTGCATTGGCTTTTGTCATACCCAGGTGGTGATGTAGGATACGCAAAATGGTGGTATCAGATACTCCAACTAATGCAGATAATTGTTTTTTCTTCAAATGGGCGTATTGCAGTAGAAAATTTTGGACTTTGAATATGGTTTGAGCGTTCTTTCCTTGCTTTGTAAGGAACTTTATCACAGCACGGTGTTCAATTTCCTCGATAGTTTCAGTTTTCTTCCGGATTGATTTGTTTAGCAGGCAACTATTCGTAAACGACTGACGCTATAGACTTGGGTCGGTTGGTTTTCTTATATGAGGGTCGGAGTTACCTCCATTTCCTCTTCGTCTTTTTTGGTGGTTACAGTTTATTTATTTATTAATTTACATTGCTTGTTTTGTTTTACCCTGTTTAGGGCCTGGGTGCAGTGTGCTACCTTTTTTTTTGTTTTATTTTTTTGCATGTTTGCTTCTTTTTGGGGGTTGAAGCGTTATACCTTTCTCTTCTGCTCTTCTTTTTATTTGTTTAACGCCGTCTCTTCGCAGTCTTCTGATTGGCTTGATGATTTTCCTTACCTCTTCGTTTGGGTGTGTCTTCGTCCTTTGTACGGTGTCATTGGTTCTTCTTAGGATGATAGCGTCTAGGGTTTCCAGCTCTAGTTCCGCGTGGAGATCTTCGTTTTTCATGTACCGCGGGGCGTTCGTTGCGAAACGGATAATCTATCTTGTTTAGTTGGCCTTGTATTCTATTTTTTTGTTGATCAGACGCTTGGTGCCATAGTTCCCCGGCGTAGGTGGCTATAGGTACCATAGTCGCCTTGATCAATTTTATTTTGTTATCCAAGGAAAGTGTACTTCTTGGATTGATCAATAGGTATAGAGTCTTGGATGCAACATAAATTTTCTTCCTTACTTCGGCTATGTGTGCCGAGTACGTAAGTTTGTTATCTAGGATGATTCCAAGGTATTTTGCGGTGCTGTTCCATTGTATGGATATACCGTTTACTTTGATGGCGTCCGGTTTCTTCCTTTTAGTACGGGGTACGAAGTAGATCGCCCGTGTTTTCGTTGCATTTACACTGATACGCCATTGATCGTACCATTTAGTAACTGTTTCTAAGTACTCCTGAAGTCGTAAGTGAATTGACCTCAACGCTATAGGGCTGCAACTTAACTTATATACTAATGATGAGTCGCTAATCAGAATGACACCTAGCGATCGCCCCTATCCCCACTCCATCCCCTCCATTCCACGAACTTCTGGGCATCCCCTCGTACGTATCGAATGACTAGCTAGATCGCTTGCTTTGGTGCCATTAGACTTTCTTCTCTCGGGTTAATTTAAAATCTGCTGTATTTACTCCTTCATCTCAAAATTTACAACTTCGTCAGAGGATTACTACAACCTGTCATGGAATTCAAAAAGCTATATCATTGTTTAGCGAACAATGGACAACATTTTCAGCAGTTATTGGATTGATTTCTTCTGCAAAACAAAATTCTTAAATAACTTTGAAGACAAAAATAAAACGTTTTAAGTAGTTAAAATCGAACTTAATAACGAAAATAAGAATTCCCAAACGAATCGGTCAATTTCAAAACACTAAACCCCAAAGTGTACTTCTTCAAAAGACAATTAAAATGAGATATTACTCGATATATCCCTTTCTATTTAAGATTTCTAAGAGGGTAGTTCCCGGGAGTAGAAGGTTACAGTGGGTGAGTCAACTTTTGCATAAAAAGTTGTCTCCTCCGTTAATACTTGCAGAGATTTCAGGTGAGAAATTTTGAAGTGAACGCGCTGTATATTCCCAGAATTACGCTTTAAACACACGAAAAATTATTCACATCAAAACACTTGTGTCGTGATTAAACGCAATTATTAGGTTCCACAATTTTCCTACGCACCCTTGAATTTATTTGTTTCGTGGTATTTTCCGAATGTAAACTTTTATAAAATCGTCGCCAAATACGAACGGACTCGAACGTTCGTTCCGCTTCGCCGGTGAGAGCACCGTCGCTTCCAGAAGCACGCGATATATCAATAATGCAGTACACAACGTGCGGCACTGAACCCTGCGCTTCGTACATGGCGTTGCGGGGTACGAATATTAATGATTAATTTGCCAACGTAATTAAAAACTAAACGTTAGCAGGTAATCTGAAAATAAACAACGCTGGGTATAAAATTTTAATCGATTCGGTGCAGGGAAATGCGAACTGAAGTCATAGGAAATGTGTTGAGAGTGGGGGGGTGAATACTTTACATCTAGAAAAGAGATTATACTTTAAGGATATTTTTTTTTGAATTCTTCTTATTCTTGTAAATAATTATACTTACAGCATAATCATAATGGTAGATTCTTTTATTTGAAATAATGTTCGTATCCGTCCTCGGTTTAATCGAGTGTGCCATAAAATTAAAAATATTTAAAAAAACACCTTTGTCTATAATATCATCCACTAAAATTTCACTCAGATAGTTTCATTCTTTTTCGAGGCACGCCTAACAGGCAGTCGTCTTAAATGACCTTCTATACAGAGTGCTAGAAGTTAATATTTTCGGAACTTCTACGTTCATATTAGTGATCCAAAATAGTTCAAAACTAACTATAATTGCGTTAGGACTCACCATAGAACTCCTACAATGCCAGGGTAACACAAGTCTGAAGAGTTCGTGTGCTTACCTGCAAATAAGAATAAAATATATAATATATAATATATACATGTATAAAGGCATATATTAGAAGTATTATTAATTTTAATACTTGTTATGGGTTTCGAGGTTCTCCCGATAAATATATAATCCATTTCGATTAAACAAAATTCAAAAAGAAGTTAAACGTGTCCAAAATTGAGGACACTGAAAATAATTTATAATAAGAACGGGTTGCGCGACTCTAAATTAATAATGTACAGGCACCTAAAATTGATAGTCTATCAAAACTTCACAAACAGAACATACGATTGCGACCTACTACCAGCGATATCCATTTTTGTTAACAAGAAATTTCTTTGTATAATATAAGCTGTTTTATTGTATTGTATGATATTGCAATGTATTCTACTATTCATAATAGTATGGACACTTCCATTTCATGCAAAATTTGCTGCTAATTCAAAATTTTAAACAAAACAACTTCAAGAAAAGTACGTATTCATCCCGGACTTTGCGCGCCTGACAAATGTTCTGCGGTTTTGACCAAACACCTCAAATTTAGACTCACCAGTCCATAGTACGTTTCCCCATTGTTCTACTGTTCATTCTTTGTGAGTGTTACCCCACCGGGTACGCTTATGTTTATTCCTACAAAGCAGCTACATCAAGTCGCCCGAAAATATTCCATATAGAATATATTTCTTCATGTAGCGTTAATTTCGCTGATAGTGTTTCAACAGTAAGCTGTTTTCCGCGAAGCATTTTGACACAGGATTTAAATTACTCGCACAAAGAAATAACAATATGGAGCTGCACCCAGCGGTATCTAGTGATAAAATAAACTCACTGTTAGGGCCGGTTTATTGACATTCCGATAAAGGGGCAGATAACCGCGAGAAAGATAAATTTATCAGGTAGCAGATATCTCTTAAAATGATTAAATGGAAAATAAAATTTAGTAAATGTAAAATAAAACCAACAAAATTATTAACAGTAATAATAATAATAATATCTTTATTGCCCAACAGAAAATAATTCCATTTACAGGACAATGCGAGAATAATGTAACCTAACATATATACGTAATAATAATATACAGCGCAGTAATAAATTAAAATTAGTCGAAAAAGATACAACTGAAATCATAAACATAATAATGGCTCGGTGACACCAGAATGCAAGAATAAAGTAGGACGACAATGTAAGTCCATGTAGACACTTCAACAAAAAGGATCGTCAAGTAATTCATTGGCATTTCTAATCATATGCGTAATGGGTGCTTTAAGGAGAACATTAGTTTTGTATGACGGGACTTTAAAATTAGGGAAGGACCTGGTATCGTACTGAGGTACCACAAAATTAATTTTGGAGAGAAGGGATGGAGCGTCAATAGCGTGATTAATCAGTTTAAATAGAAATTGGCTGCTAAATTCCTTCCTTCGATCCGATAACGATACAAAGCCGTGTCTCGTCAGCAGACCAGCATAATCAACATCGCGTCCAGGGTAAGTGCCATCAGTTTTGAAGGACAGGTATTTCAAAAATCGTTTTTGCACTCTTTCAAGTAGTACTTGCAGATGGAGATAGTGAGGATACCAAATTATGGAGGCATACTCCAACCCAGTACGTACAAGTGAATAGTATAATGCTTTTAGCGAGGCAGGATTATTGAATGATCTGTAGGATCGTATGAGAAATCCTTAGGATTTCATCGCAGAATTTCGTACGGATAATATGTGGTCTGCAAACGACAAATTTGCATCAAACAGCACGTCCAGATCCATCACAGACGAGTACCTAGGAACAATAGCCTGACTTACAGCATAATGAAAATTGTAGTCTATGACATCTACAGTAGTTTACAACAGCACATTTATCCAGATTCAAATGAATTCCGTTCTGTGTACACCATCTAACAGTAGTATCCAGACTGTGCTGGAGAAACAGACAATCTGCCGGGGAGTCCAGCCCCTGTAGGAGATCATCCAAATAAATATTAAACAAAAGGGCACGCAAATTGGATTCCTGGCGCACACCAGAGGAAGCAGAAAATGTTAAGGATGTATATTCATTGTAGTGAACATAGCATGAACGATCAGTTAAATACGAGCGGATCAATTGTGTTACACTTGGCGGAAAACGAAAACTACTCAGCTTAGATACCATAAGGGAATGATTGATAGTGTCAAATGCTTTACTAAAATCGGTGTATAATTCATCTACTTGCTGACGTCGTTCCATGGATTCGGCAATATGCTGTGCTAACTCAGCAAAGTTGGTTGCAGTAGACCGTCCTGGAATGAAACCATGTTGTCGCGAAGATAAGTAAGGCTTGACATTAACGTAAATTCTGTGAGACAGAAGACATTCAAAAATGTTTGCAAAGTTGGATAAAATATTTATTGGTCTATAATTTTGCAAGTCTGAACGGTTACCTTTCTTAAACACGGGTGTAATTCTGCTAATCTTCTAAGTCAAGAACGGAACAAAATTAAGAGCGATTATCGATGTTTTTAATTGGTAGGACTTCTTCTGCGGTAAAAAACATCTCGAAAATCTTGAAGGAGTTCCATATTCATTGAGAATATTTCTATATGAATACAAACGCACACAATAAAGTGAGATCCGATAGATATACATTTATCGGGACGATTTAACAACGGATAAATTTATCTCTCTGATAAGCAATTTACCGACTACTTTTTATCTGTCCGAAGGTGAATAAACACATGTTTGTGTTTATCCGCTAGATTGCGCTACCTGCAACTTTATCAGAATGTACATAAACCGGCCCTCAATATAATTTATGCATACTTTATGGGGAAAGTACCATCTCGGTAGCAATTCAGTCAATTCTTTAGAATTCTGGTTTCATTTATAGTCTCATAAAATTTCTACCCCCATATTACTTAAAATATCTATACCTGGTATGGTTTGTATTGTACCTAATCATTTCACGATTTTTTAAAGTAATATTCCTGCTTCGTTCTTTATCAGCTTAGTTCCTTAATTAGTAAATTGTGTGCATGCTAATCGAAACATTACATGAATAAAAGTACGTCTCTTTAAAATATTTTATTAAAATTTAAAGTCGTCCATTCTATTATGAGCGGTAGTGTATATTTTCAATTCTAACAGTTACTCTACCAATTTAATATTTAAAAGTGATTTGAATTTTCCCGCGTAAACTCTATTTTCAAGATTTTCATGTATGTTATTTGTCCTGGGTGGATATTCCGAAATTCATCTCGCTATTTTTAGAATAGGGTATAGGAAATCTCCAAATGTTACTTTTACTTTTCCTATTGAGACACCATCATTAAAAAGATGTATACAAATGGAGGCAACAGTCATGACGTAAATCGATTTCTAATCCTTCATCCTATCCTTACGAACCTAAATCGAAAACTAAGTAATCTAAAACACAGATCGCCTGACCCTGTATATCGAACCGCAAATACACCCCACTTCACACAGCACACTCGATTTCACAGAAGCATTGCCGAACGAACGTAAACATTCCAACGGGTTACGGCTTTCCAAATATTGCAAGACCTAATAACGTACAGAATAAGTTGTACGCTCGTGATACATGTACGGAAATTTTTGTCGGAAGACCTTGGTGAGTGTGTATTTTACAAATTGTTGGGAGCTTTTCGAGTTCGTCAATTATTAATTGAGTATGCGGTATATTTTAGCTTTCGTTGAAGTTGTTTGTCGAAAACGAAGGATAAACAGAAGGGAGAAAGTTGAAGGGAAGAAATAAATAAACGTGGGCGGTTGGAATAAGTATTTTTCCTAATTATCAGCGAGAAATTGGTTGCTTTAAGGGAATTGAATAAGTTTCAGGCGGAAGTAAAGTTTTCCTGCCGTAAGGAAGTTAATTTATACATTTTTCTATTTATAATGTAGTTTAGACATTCCAATAAACGCTAGAGAGGCTCGATTCTAAGGTTGTGCGGCTTTTTTTAATAGTTCGTATCCGTTTCCGGATGTTGGGTACTTTAACTTAAGAGTTGACAATTTATTCTTTGCATTAATTTTGTCTCTTTGGTGTTTATGTCCAGACCATAGAATTGGCTTTGATACAGCTGTGGCCATATGTATTCGCCACTCTCGTTTTGAACGTGTTACACGAATATTATTGTATTTCTAAGAAGCAAGGTCGATGACGGACTTAACTAGGTACCTGGTAATGAGGATTTAATGATTTATTGTAGGTCATTCTGAGTAAATTAGAAAGAAGAGGTAAAATTGTAATTTCTGAATATTTCTTCAGTCTTTCTTAAAAGTTGTAAGAGTAAGGTTGAGCTAGTTAGAGTGAAGATATTGTGTCTGTGATTTTGCCTGTATAATACGATAGTATACAGTAAAAAGTAATGCCGAAAACACGCGAATTGACGGAGATAGAGCGAGGACAAATTGTGGTGTTAGAAAAGCAAGGATTCTCGGTGTCTGCTATTGCCCGACAAGTGAAATGTGCACGATCGACAGTTAGAATGACGATAAAACGATACAAAGAGAGTGGATCTTTGACAAACAAACCGAAAACTGGTCGAAAAAGAAAGACAACTAGCAGAGATGAGCGAGTCTTAGAGCGGATATCTTTGCGAGACCGGAAAAAAGGGTCTAAACAGCTTTCCAGTGAGCTTTTCCGGCTACATAATGTTGCTATTTCTCCTCGCACGGTTAGAAGACGCCTTTGTGAATTAAATTTAGGTGGATACAAAGCTCGACATAAACCACGGTTGTCTCCGCAACAAAAGAAAAAGGGACTGCTGTGGGCTAAAAGTCACCGCGACTGGACCATTGACAATTGGGCCAATGTTATGTAGACGGATGAGTCAAATATTGAGGTAAGTAATACATAATTATTGTATTTGCGGTATTCTGTATTCAATTCCTGGTATCTACAGTGTTTTTATTCTTTTTAATGGGTTCCAAAATGTAACAGTATTCATGTTTTCGCTGGTGGCCTTGTGGTAAACCTGGGCCTCAATACGTGCGACGCAGGCGAGGAGAGGCCTTCCATCCAGACCGTATCATCCCGACTGTCAAGTTTGGGGGTGGTAGCATAATGGTTTGGGATTCCATGAGTGCAACGGGCGTCGGAGAACTGTTCGTCTGCGAGGGCCGAATGAACAGTCGGACGTACATCGACATGTTGGAAGAAGTTCTGGAACCGTGTGCGTTAAAATTATTCGATAATGATGAGCCAGAGTATTACTTCCAACAAGATAATGCACCGTGCCATAAATCTGGCGAAGTAATGCGCTGGTTCGAGGAAAATAACGTGCGGGTCTTGGAATCGCCGGCACAATCCCCGGACTTATCGCCAATTGAGCATTTATGGCACATTTTAAAGCGAAATGTAGCTAAATACTCATCTACCACAAAGCAATGCTTAAAGACAAAAATATTCGAAGAGTGGAATAGAATCACCCCCGAACAGTGCTAGAACTTAGTGAGCAGTATGCCCCGACGAATTCGTGCGGTGATAAAAGCCCAGGGAGGAGGTACCAAATATTAAGCAATATCTGTATATATCTGTATACACTCACAATGAAACATTTTCATCGATCAATTTTCTTTTATTTCTTATATATTCGTCGGAATAAAAAACAAAAAAGGGTGGCGAATACATATGGCCACAGCTGTATGTTACTCTATCCATAAGTTGTTGTAATCCTTCCAAGCCCTCAGTAAAAATAACAGTATCGTCTGCAGCATAGAGGAAATTATTCGATCTTTCTACATTCAGAAGAATTCCAGCTTCTATGTGTTCTAAAGCTTGTCTGATTATGTATTTTGACTATATATTAAATAATAGTGGAGAGAGAATGCAACCTTGCCTCTTCTGTTGTTTGATTTCCGACCCTGACGAAAATCCATTGATTCCAGTATAAGTCAACCATTATCCTGATGTCATCCCCATCTAGGCCAACGTTTTTTAGAATTTCTCCCATTTCTTAGTATTTTACTATATCAAATACTTTCTGATAATCAATAAAACATGCATATATCCCACCGTTCATGTCCCTGCACCGCTGAAACAAACCCATTATGCTGTATATGGCCTCTCTTGTACCTACTGCATTTCTGAATCGGAATAGTGTAGATGCTATTTGTTCTTCACAGGTTCTGTAAATTCTTCTATGTACAACTTTGAGGAAAACTTTTACATTTTCTAGCTTCTGATTTTTTCGGCAAGGCAATAAATTCTCATCTAAGCCAATTATGCGGAATCTTTCCGGGTGTGTATATTCTATTGAACACAGAGGTCATCCATTTTATGCTGTCATCATCCAAACGTTTTAAGAACTCAGTATTTATGTTATCGGGTCCTGGCGACATCAACTACTTTAGATGGTGCAGGTCTTGTGTCGGAAGACAGTTATTCAATATATGTTTTACATGTTTTGCTTCGTTCAATTCAGATTTATTAATTATCGTATTACCTTCGCTATTGGCTAATCTGGCTAAGCGCCTACGTCTGTATGTCCAATTTCTTGAACTATTCGGTGTAAGTTGAAATTGTCGTGTTTTGCTTATAATTTCTAGATTTCAGTATACTTCTCTTTAATATCTGCTTCCTTAGCTACTTTGATCTTTCTCTCGATGATCCTGATGATTCGGTTTAAGTTGTTATATCCCTTGTGTGCCATTCTTTTTTTACGTCATTGTTCCATTAACACATGGGCTGAAAAGTCCCGGGCCTAACAAAGAAAACACGGTTTTTTTTGGTTCAAAATTAGCTTTATTCATCAACGTAATCTCCATCTAGAGCGACGCAATCATTCCAGCGCCGCTCTAACATTTCAATATCACTTTTGTAGAACGATTTATCTTTTGCCTCAAAATAGGCCTCAGTTTCAGCGATAACCTCTTCATTCGTGCGAAATTTCTCACCGGCGAGCATTTTTTTGAGGTCTGCGAACAGCCAGTAGTCGCTGGGAGCCAAATCTGGCGAATACGGTGGATGTGGGTGCAATTCGAAGTTCAATTCATGTAGTTTTGCTATTGTTTTGATTGACTTATGACGCGGTGCGTTGTCTTGATGAAACAAAATTTTCTTTGCCATATGCGGTCGTTTCTTTGCAATTTCGGCCTTCAAACGCTCCAATAACGCTATATAATATTCACTGTTGATGGTATTTCCTTTCTCAAGATAGTCGATGAATATTACACCACGCACATCCCAAAATACCGAGGCCATAACCTTTCCAGCCAATTGTTGTGCTTTCGGGTGCTTTGGACGAGGTTCAGCAGTTGCTGTCCACTCAGATCCATTGTCACATATCGACGCAAAAATTCCGGTTTGTTACGTTTAAACATGGCCAAACACTGCTCAGAATCATCAACACGTTCTTGTTTTTGGTCAACAGTGAGCAAACGCGGCACCCACTTTGAACACAGCTTACTCATAGTCAAATGCTCATGCAATATAAAGCCAATACGTTCTTTTGATATCTTTACGATGTCAGCTAACTCACGCAACTTCACTTTTCGATCATTCAAAACGATTTTGTGGATTTTTTTGATGTTTTCTGGTGTTACCGCCTCATTTGGACGTCCACTGCGTTCTGCATCATCGGTGTCTCTACGACCACGTTTGAAGTCAGCAAACTAACGTTTTATTGTTGTTTCTGATGGAGCGGAGTCCCCATAACATTTTTCAAGCCATTGCTTCGCTTGAACGGTATCTTTTCCCATCAAGAAGCAGTGTAAAATTAAAACACGAAATTGTTTTTGATCCATTGTTTTGAAAATAACAAAAGTAGCGTGACTCTTAGCACAGTAACTCACAAACTAATGAATAGAATATCATGAAATTTGAACAGCTGTCTTTTGAAGGTTAGTACTAACTGAGAGAAAACTGCAATAAAACTAGCGTCATCTATGTGTTAGGCCCGGGACTTTTCAGCCCATGTGTTAACTCTAACATCTTGTTCGTCATCCAAGATTTCTTTTTTGTTATATTAGGTTGTAATAGGACAGCTTCAATAGTCTTAATTGTTGTGCTGAATTTACTCAGTTGATCTTCGTATCTCCGGCCTGTCAAGGATTTAATTTCATTATTTAAGTGGGTCTTTATTTGATCTTTCATCAATGGGTCTTCCAATTTTCGCAGATGATGCTTCTGTACTTTTTTCTTTTTTACTTTAAACGCACCAATAATGGGGTTGTGATCTGATTGTATCTCAGCTCCTGAGTAGGTTTTTATCGACTTACAGCTATTTAGGTAGGGTAGTGAGGCAGTTAATTCATTTTATTTTATCATGAATCTTTGTCAAAAGAATAATCCCACAATAATTTTGTTGAGGCATTAATACGTTGGCTTTTTTGATTTGAATTTTCAAAACTACATCCTTTTTCCACCGAGATATTCCAAATACGACCGGCCAAATCTAATTGTCAACAAATTTATTCAAATTATGCATGGAAATTTCGTAATCAAGCACAAACAGTCGGCCCAGATCATCTTTCACGTGTTGCCCCAAGCGTCGGGATGAAAAACGATCCCCATATAACACAAATGAATAATTTCGAGCGTGCAGAAAAGCGGATGAATTATGGGATACCGTTAGAAGATACCCAAGCGGCCGATCCCTTCGTCTATCGGACCGGCCACAGAGAAGTATGAGGAAGCGGTTTCTCCCGGGCCACCTTTCCTTCGAGCGTTGATCGTTTAAACTGACCTTCTCGTTATGTTGTGCGTAGACGGCGTTATTTATTTATTTTAAAGCGGTAAAGTGGACGCTGTTCCGCTTATTGCGATGACAACGTTGAAATTTACGATTTGCAAATGACCCCTCTTCTAATTGAAAATGAGAAAGCAGAGAGGTTTCAAACTGAAAGTTCGTTTTAATCTGTTTGTTATAAGGGTCGAAATTTGTGGAAAATAATTTTTCGATTTTAATGTGCTTGTTTGAATGGAGAAGTTCTTTAAATAATCCCGCTTAAATTATATAAATTATGATTTCCTTATGATTACCAACGTTACAGTTTTTTCGAAATAATGTCGGTCTCAATAAGATTTGTACCTACGCCCTTTCCGGGCGAACGTCTCAACCATCCAGACCAAGGGTCACCCAACTTTTCACCTTAAGAGCCACACGGACTTCTCCACTAACTTCCAAGGACCAATCTCATCATACCAACATTACGAGGGCGATCTGAAATGTTTCCGAAATCCGCAAGAGATAGCGCACGACAGCTGAGGTGGATTCATTGGTCGGCAAAGGCAACCTTTTTTATGGCTGTCAAAATTTCAGGCGTCTACTGTCAATAATTTTCGTTTAAGAGTATGTTTTGTGTAGCAGGTTAGACGGTTTCGCAAAAATGGATAAAAGCGAATTTCGTGCAGTGATAAAACGCTTCTGGATGGCTGGGACACGGCCACGAAAATTCCAAATATTTTGCTAGAGGTTCATGGCGGATGTATTCCATCATTTTCGACCATCAGCTTCTGGGTGAGCGAGTTCAAAGGTAGCCGCACAAGCGCAAGTGACGAACCACGCAGTGAACGCCCAAAAACGGCTACCAACGATGACATGATCGACAAGATGCATGATGTCGTGTTAGCCGATCGTCGATTGACGCTGAGAGAGATAGCAGAGACAACAGCCATCTCTGAAGAACGCGTTGGCCATATCCTACACGAAATTTTGGGTATGAGAAGGCTTTCAGCGCGATGGGTACCGCATTTCTTCACACCGGAACAAAAACGAAATCGGGTGACAGTTTCGGAGGAGTGTCTGGCCAGGATCCAACGCAATGCATGGGATTTCTTCGGTCGTTTCGTAACCGTGGATGAGTCTTGGACCACTATACACCGGAGACCAAGGAACAGTCGAAGCAGTGGACTTTTCCGGACCGTTCCATCGTCCGGAAAGGTCATGGCGACCACTTTTTGGGATTCCCAAGACGTGATTCTGATCGACTGCGGAAGGATGATCATGGGGCAATAGTACAGCGATTTATTGACCCGATTCGATGCAATATTGAGGGAGAAACGGCCTCGTTTGCAACAGAAAAAAGTCCTTTTCCACCACGACAATGCGACCTGCGACAATGCATGAGTTTTATAATGCTGTTTGAGTGAATGACTGCGATATTATTGCCCTCACTGAGACTTGCCTGAGTGATGATGTAGCGAGTGGCGAGCTTTTTCCCATGGAATTCTTGGTATTTCGCAATGACCGTGATATTCAGGCAACCAATTTACCAAGAGGAGGTAGAGTTTTGTTAGGGATCTGATTTACCATGCATTGCCAGCTCATACACTTTCCATCTGTCGGGTGCTAGTTCTACCACTGATTTAGTTACGAGTGAAGTTATTTAACTCTACAGGTAACGCCATTATTGTGATTACGATGTATATCCCACTAAAAGTGTCTGCTACTGACTTTCATTGTTTTTTTTGATACACTTAGAGTAGGAGATTTCAATGTTCCTTCTTTTGTTTGTGATTATAATTATACGTACTCTACTAGCTCTACAATTTCAAGGATTTTAGTAACTTGCAACAACCGAATACAATTTTCACTGTTAATCAACGACTCTTAGACTTGGTACCTTCTATTTTTTCTTGTAGTGTAACTAAGAATCTTGTCCTCTTATTGATAGTTACTATTCCGTTCATTCTTGATACTTAGCAGCACTGGCTTCTCCCAACTACCCATTACATATGCATCGCCCTTTAGATACTTTTGATTTAAAAAAAGCTATTTTCAATTATAATATATTAGTTTATATTCAAGTGACTGGCCTCTTTTGGGAGATATTAGTGATATAGATGAGGCATGTTGCACATTTTACGGCATTTTGTGCGAATTGGTTAACAAATCTGTTCCTAAATGTATATCAACTGCACACTTATTCGAATCCGGTTGGAGTATGCCGCGTTGGTCTGGTTTCCTATTTACGAAAGACACATTAACTCTATTGAGACGGTGCAAAGAAGATTCCTGAAGCTTCTCTATTTTCTATCGGAGAGATCTTGTCCATACAGAGGCTATGAACATAGTATACGGCTGCAGGAATTTAATTTTATTTTTTTTTCTACCAGGAGAACGATTTCTTTCAAATTTTTATTTTGTTTAGTATATAACAGGATTCTCCCTGGCTCTAAGATAAGTGTAATTTTCTCATTCCCAGAACTAACGCCAGGTCGTCATTTGCTTTCTATTGCGGTTGCACTCGAATAAATGTCCTTATAAATCCCATTATACCTGATGTGCACTAACTTCAACAGAATCTCTGATCTGAATAGTAGTATAATATGGCTTACTTCTTATATTTTTTTATCATTTAAGGTTCTCCTACTATTCAACGTAGTTATACTTTCTTCTAGATGTCTCCTTGAACCCTTGGCTCTATCTGTTGATAAAATTACTGTTAGAGCACAATATAATATATCCAGCTTCAGCATTCAATTGCAACTTTATTTTTATACACAACTTTTTATAAGGGAACCCCTCTATTAAAGCGAAACAATGAATTTCCCTTCACTATATACGTATTGCAAAAAGAGGAGACTCACACCAATGTAGAAGTAAAGCGTTAAACCCTAACACGCGAAAAACTGCAATGGTAAGATGCTTTTCACGATAGCATGATACCCTCCTCTAATAAAAAGAAAAATCGAAGGCACTATACACTTGACTCGAGCCCGTTTACATCTCCATTGTACGCCGACGACAATCTTTGACGCGATCTACTCTCGACGGAAAATTCCAGTCGGTGGCGGGATTCGTTTCACCCGCTGGCATGGACTGGGAAGTTAGAACGAGCGCTGTGCCTCTTCACCAGATAGGTTGAGATGACAAAATAGTGTTAACTCCTGTATTTTATGCGAAACGATATAGCTTTCCTTATTATGGTTTTATTGAAAAGTTTTCAGTGTAATATGCGCTTTTAGAATGCCTGAGATTATCTTCGATTTTCTTGATTGTTTTTTGATAAAATCAAATTGTTGTAATAACATTTTCTGCTTCCCCTGGTGTATGCCAGGGATCCAATTTGGGGCCTCTTTTGTTTAATATTTATTTGGATGATGTCCTGCAGGAACTGGATTGCAATGTACAGGCATACGCGGACGATCTTAAGATCTACAGTACCATAATCTCCCCGGCAGATTGTTTGTTTCTCCAGAACAATCTGGATACTATTTTCAGATGGTGTACGCAGAATGGGATTTATTTGAATCTGGATAAGTGTGCTGTCGTAAGCTACTCTAGATGTCATAGATTTTACAGTTTCAATATACTGTGTGTCAAACTATTATTACTAGGCGTGTGATGGACCTGGGCGTGCTGTTTGATGCAAATTTGTCGTTTGCAGACCACATACTATTTCTCATACGATCCTGCAGATCATTCAATAATCCTGCATCACTAAAAGCCTAGGATGTATAATTTGGTATCTTAACTATAAATACCTACCTGTCCTTCAAAATTGATGGCACTTACTCTAGACGCGATGTTGATTATGCGTGTCTGCTGACGAGACACGGCTTTGTATCGTTATCGGATCGAAGCCAATATAGCAGCCAATTTCTATTTAAACTAATTAATCACGCCATTGACGCTCCATCTCTTTTTCTTCAGAATTAATTTTGTGGTACCTCAGTACGATACCAGGTCCTTCTTTAATTTTAAGGTCCCGTCATATAAAACTAATGTTCTGCTTAATGCACCCATTACGCATATGATTAGAAATGCCAATGAATTACTTGACGATCCTTTTTGTTGAAGTGTCTACATGGATTTACATTGTCGTCCTATTTTGTTCTTGCATTCTGGTGTCACCGAGCTATTTTTATGTTTATGATTCAGTTGTATCATTTTCCATTAATTTTGATTTATTACTGCACTGTACATTACTACTATATTACACCATGTTGTATTATTCTCACATTGTCCTGTAACTGGAATTATTTTTTGTTGGACAATACAGGATATTATTATATATTTTCTTGGTTACATTCCAATCAGCCATTATACAATTCAAACATAATTTCCGACTAAAATGATCGCTTTCTTTAGCGCAAAGCACATTCCTGCGACGCACAATTTATTCACAAACGCCATTTCCACCAACGGCAACCGGAAAATAATACCATCCGCTCGAACGATATCATGAATCATTCCCAGGGTTTCAAGGTTCGTACGTGAAACGCAGGTGAGTTCTAAATTATCCGGGTTCAAGCTGGTATAACGTTAGAGGTCAGGCGAAGCATACGGAAACAATAATTTTATTCTAAGTTCTCTCGCATATACATTCTGCACTTACTTTCAGGCCAGATAGATAACTTTATATGATTTAAATTTATTACTGGGTATGATTTATTAGGGATTTGTTTAGTGCATTCCTGACAATATAACGACGTGATAAAGGTAAGTTTTTAGGTGTTGATAAGGGTTATACACGAGAAAATTATACAGCGATCTAAGTACATTGCCACAGCTGTAAAAGGTTGCGATACGTGACTTTTGTTAGATTGTAGCAATTTTTGCTGGAAAATGTCGGTTTACTGAGAATGTATATTAGTTTATGAGAAGAATTTCCCGACTTTATACATGATGGCGTAAAATGTTCAATGTGCGATAAACTTACGCTGAGCCGGCGGTCTTTTTACGGTATGTGATCGCGTTGTTGTGTCCATGTTATCCACACCTCCTTTTGTTTTATTATAGTCGACCATCAATCTTTTTCTCTGGTGTAAAGTACTGACAAGGAAAGGTTCCCGGATCTTGATGAAACTTGCTAGGTAAGTAGAGTATATTGAGACATGAAAATAAAAAAATTTACTGTGAGGGGAAATTTTTGTTCTATCTATTTTTGTTCAAGAATTAAATCAAGAAAATTGAAAATCTCTGAATTTTCGAAGGGGTGTTTCACCCCCTCGGAGTAAATTTCAGTACATTAAGTCTCTACTTACCTACCAAGTTTCATTAAGATCTGAATTTGACGCCTAGGAACCTTTCCTTGTTAGTAACATTACAAGCTTACGTTTCTTTAAGACAAAGACGCTGTTAAATACAGCTTTTCTCTTGAGAGGGCCCTCTCGGGACTAGTAATCCACGTATTGCTCGAGAGAAGGGTGGGAAACTGTAACCGCTTCTTCTCTCTGTGTCTGACTTCGCGGACAAGTGTTTCATTCTTTTGGCACTGGTTAGCGCGCAAGAATAATCACTTGAATTGTAGGGTTAGATATGGCGATAGTAGCAGAAAGGATTCTTTTGCAGCGCGGTCGAAAAACTCGATAGGTTGTGGCACGATAATTAGCTAGCGGTTCTGCGCATCGTCTGGTTCTCCGATTTCAGGGCGCGTAATTTTCTCTCTTTCTTTTCAGCGTACTCCTTCGGCAGCGGAGGGAAAAGAATAGGACAAGCTCCGACAGGAGCATCTGGCTGAGTATTAATATTTAGTATGAGAGAGTATGAATGATGACAAGCATATGCATCCGCACACATGTCTAATAAATGAGAGACAATGAATCAGATTCAGTAGGCATAATTATGTTGAGCGTTATGACTAGCGGTCTCCCATTATTTCAGGAAGCTCGAGACGGCAACTGGCGGCGGGACGACCGTTATGCAGGATCCCGGAGGGGAGAGAGGATCACCTGGACGACCACTCATGGACCCTAGTACCTTCTTAAACCAAAGGGACAACCAGCGAGACGAACCAGCCTTGAAGAAGTAGCAGTCATAATGAAAGAAGCGTATTTTTGTGATAATGTATTTAAATAACTTATAATAATTTAAGTAACTAATCGCTTATTGATCTGCTTCTTCAGGGCCAGGAAATAATATGTAAATATTTAAGTTAAGTAGGACGCGGGCTATGCCCACATTATTTTATTCCACTAGGTTAAGTTAGCGTAGGTTAAGTTAGCTAGGTTTGCGTTCATATTGAACAGTTAAGTTGAGGACATCCGGTGTAGTGCCTCTGGCGGAGCACCGGAGCTAGGACACTTATTGTCAATTAGTTAAGTTCATTATTAAATAAAGTGTAGTAGCAGAAAGAGAATGACAACGTGTCGAGCATAAAACCGCTTGAAACCACGCTGATGACGCCGGGTAGGCAGAAACATGTGCGTGTGTTAGCGTTTTTTGTCTCTCCACATTGTCTTTCTCGTGAATAATTTCACCAATACCACGAGGAGAGGTGTATTTAACAGCGTCTTTATCGTTGGTGTTATTTTCTAGATGTGTCTTTAATTACGTTTCTTTGGATAACAAGAAATACTTATTAATGTCACCAATAAATATATTATTGCATATAATCTGTTACTCATTGATATATACTATGATGAAGACAGCTATCGTAATACAAACGACCCAACACTTCTAATTATATATAGCATATTCCCATATAACAACATTCAAAGAGGCAAAGTATACAGGGTGAGTCAAAAATAACTTTTAACAAGAAAAGCTATAAACCCTCGTGATATTTTGATTTATTTTTAATTCGCCCTGTAACTTGCTCGTACAACAGTTTATTCCTAAGCTGACTAATATTTATTCTTCACGCCGATACCCTGCAATAACTCGTCGAACTGACCGAGTCCATTCGATTCGGGTTTTTCGCCTTTCACCGCGAGGAAATTGGGGAGGAGGTAGCTTTGCCAATCGATCTCCTTCCCTTTGCGATAATTGTACTTTATAGCGGCGTTACTCGTATTACTTACGACCCTTCAAATCAAGTTTGTCTAGTCGACATAGTAACGATCCATTCGATTCTTTTCCTTCCCTTGATCGTCGTCCATTTTGTCGTAATTTCTTAGAATTTACCGAGGGTGGAGAAAAGAAAAAATCGTTAAAGATATAGAGGGTGCGGGAAAATCGTATACCTTTTGGGTATTAGTTCCAGAAAGACCACATTATTTAACGTGTACTTTCCTTTTTAATTACAAGAAAAGCTAATTTTATCAACGAAGAATTTCGAAATAAAACCTATATTAAGTTTGTGAATATACCAGAAACAACCGCTAACATGAACGGTACTCATTTAAGAATAGTTAGCTTCGAATTTGCATAAACGAAACGAGACAAGAAACAACGACACTTTCTCAGTTCCATCCCTAGGGTAAAATGTAGCAAAACGAACGCAATACAACCATAAACGAGCACCCATATCGTTAACTTCTCTTCCTTAACCTCACTTCGCAACGAACTGGCTAAATTCGTGTCGTGTCCCGAACAAAGGAGAAGCTACTTTTAAATAAAGCTCGCGATGAACTCCTACTGTTCTTGCGTTCTTTTATATCGCCGACACTCGACGTCCGACTCGAGAGGATTGCCGCGTATAAAAATTTAGAAAGACCGACAAGGACAGGGAAAGAAGCTGGTTCAGAGATAACATGAGCGGTAGGGAGAAGTCTCTACCTCAACTGTTTCATCGTGAACCCATGAATATCATTCCGTTCGTCTTGTTTCGACTCTTATTTTCGTTTGTACAGTTAACACTTTTCAGGACAAAATCTCCCATTTTTCGGTAGGGGAACCTCAATTTGTGATGCTTGTATCGTAAGACAGTAAGAACGGAAATGAGGGTACGAAGTTTTTTAATTTGGACTTTATTGTATAAACATCTGTACGTAAGAATTTTTTTGCCAGAAGAGAGTACCTTAGTCTACTCAAAATACTAACACATGGGCTGAAAAGTCCCGGGCCTAACAAAGGAAACACGGTTTTTTCTGGTTCAAAATTAGCTTTATTCATCAACGTAACCTCCATCAAGAGCAACGCAATCATTCCAGCGCCGCTCTAACATTTCAATACCACTTTTGTAGAACGATTTATCTTTTGCCTCAAAATAGGCCTCAGTTTCTGCGATAACCGCTTCATTCGTGCGAAATTTCTTACCGGTGAGCATTTTTTTGAGGTCTGCGAACAGCCAGTAGTCGCTGGGAGCCAAATCTGGCGAATAGGATGGATGTGGGCGCAATTCGAAGTTCAATTCATGGAGTTTTGCCATTGTTTTGATTGACTTGTGACACGGTGCGTTGTCTTGATGAAACAAAATTTTTTCTTTGCCATATGCGGTCGTTTCTTTGCAATTTCGGCTTTCAAACGCTCCAATAACGCTGTATAATATTCACTGTTGATGGTATTTCCTTTCTGAAGATAGTCGATGAATATTACACCACGCACATCCCAAAATACCGAGGCCATAACCTTTCCAGCCGATTGTTGTGCTTTCGGGTGCTTTGGACGAGGTTCACCAGTTGCTGTCCACTCAGATGACCATCGTTTTGATTCCGGAGTGAAGTGATGGATCCATGTTTCATCCATTGTCACATATCGACGCAAAAATTCCGGTTTCTAACGTTTAAACATGGCCAAACACTGCTCAGAATCATCAAGACGTTCTTGTTTTTGGTCAACAGTGAGCAAACGCGGCACCCACTTTGAACAGAGCTTTCTCATAGTCAAATGCCCATACAATATAAAGCCAATACGTTCTTTTGATATCTTTACGATGTCAGCTAACACGCGTTTAAAACGATTTTGTGGATTTTTTTGATGTTTTCTGGTGTTACCGCCTCATTTGGACGTCCACTGCGTTCTGCATCATCGATGTCTCTACGACCACGTTTGAAGTCAGCAAACCAATGTTTTATTGCTGTTTCTTATGGAGCGGAGTCTCCATAACACTTTTCAAGCCATTGCTGAGTTGCTCATATGGTCTCTATGGCGTAAATAGAACACGCGTGTGTCTAGCGAACAGGAGCTGTAGGTTCAAATCCTACCGGAACCGTGAAATTTTTAATTTCACAAACTAATTCAATTAAAATTTAACATTAGTGATACCAAAGAAATTAAATTATGATAGGCAAAGTCTTTGAAGGGATTATTGAAATTAACGATTTTTGTTTGCAAAACTCAATATAATTTCGGAAAACCAGCTCGTCTTTGGGAGGAAGCGATCTACTGACAATCAAATGCTGGATATGGTGATCTAAAGCGTTGAACGAGGTAGCCCACCTAGTATTATTAAGTAGGCTTGAGGACAAACATGAAATGAATTTGATTTATTTAAAAAGTATTGGTTAAATAGCATACAGTGAGTCAACGCGCACGTCTAATACATGGGGTTCATCATCAGGAAACTGTCCTGGTACCGCTACGATGTATTAATAGTCTATTTACAATAAAGAACTTATCACCACTTATAAGAAACTTCACAAGTGACACTGTTATCCTCCAATTTAATGAAAGTAGAAGATCACTTCGATTTTATTTTACTTAATATCGGTCTTCATGGAGAACATCCCATTCGTCTTTTATAATAACAGACTACCGACTTTTGGCCCGTTGGAGATATTTTCAACGAAGTACCCGTGATTGACAATCGGTAGGTACTTTAGATGGGACTGTGACATTACTTTATTAGTCAATAAGGCGTGATGCTTTTTAGTAAAACTCAATCATGTACGGTCTTTCCTATCAGAGAATTTAAAGG
Organism: Trypoxylus dichotomus; assembly: GCA_023509865.1. Classification (NCBI taxonomy): domain Eukaryota; kingdom Metazoa; phylum Arthropoda; class Insecta; order Coleoptera; family Scarabaeidae; genus Trypoxylus; species Trypoxylus dichotomus. The sequence goes on from CM042077.1 coordinate 5,779,930, forward strand.
TAGTATATTCAGCAATGTTAGTAGAATCTCAACTACGAGATGCCAGTTTAGTTTGGGAAAGTGCTAGTGGTGTTCATATGACAAAATTGGAAACGAATTTGGAAAAACGAAATTGGAAAACGAAAACGAACAGAAAATTATTTTTAAAATGTAAATGCAATAAACACTGCAAATACTAAGTTAATGTTAATATTAATATCAATATTAAACTATTGTTGGTATTAGTAATAATAAAATTACGATTTCCTTGCATTTAACCAACGTTTTTGAATTACTGAAAAAATATCGGTCACGGTAGGATTTGAACCCACGACCTCTGCGTTACCGACGCGTTGTGCTACCAACTACCCCACCAGACAGAATGTGAGTGATTTTAAGCGATTTGAGCTTCAAATTTGACATCTATGGTTGGTATTAAAAGCGATTTGAACTCATATTCACACTATCGTTTAGTTTCATTCATTTAGTTTTTTTCATTTTCTGTTCGTTTTCGTTTTCCAATTGCGTTTTTCCAAGTCCAATTTTGGAATTTAGAAACGTGAATAAATGCAAAGAAACCGTAATTTTATCGTTACCAGTATTTCTTAGATCTTTTATATCGGAAATATAAAGTTTCGGGTGTAATAATGCAAATATTTTGCTGACTGCTTTTAAACATGCTCAAATACGTCCATACGTCGAAATACTCCTAAATTTAATTCTTAACTTCGGGCTTTTTGTTAGTGAAATTTTGGTCGTTGTATTAATGAAAATGGTAACTTTTTTCTTTATTATTTTGTTTTTAATTGCGACATTTCGCTATCTTTGTGGCCAACTTTACCGAATATGTTTGTATTTTTTTTGTTCTTTCCTTTGTCTAACCCCATGGATCTCCAAACTTGTTACTTTAAGAGCCACAATGACCTCTCCACTAAGTTTCAAGCCCCAATCTCATCATACCAATATGTAATTTTGAATTACGCCCGAATTTCAATCACGTTACATTACTTTAGCGCCATTTTGTGGGGAGCCATGGGCCAAATTGGCGGTTTTTGCACGCTGGTGCTGGCCCACGGGCCGTAGTTTGAAGATCCCTGGTCTAACCAAAGGAATTTCTTTGTATATATATTTTTTCTTTTCCTATTTCTTTCACTGTCCTTTGTCTGGTCAACTATTGATCTTGTTTTACCGTGTTTATTTCGTCAAGAAATATCACAGAGAGATTTTTCGTTTCATTTATGCTTCATACGACAAGACAAATGAACTTAATACTTCGCTGTACTTCTAACATCCCTTTACCGTTTCTTCTTTATAATGTTTCCTTATTTCCCCATAAAAATCTCCTTTTGTCGCTATTTTCCCCTAGCCTATTTGTGTAAACTTAATAACGATAAAAAGACAAACTGCAACGCAACTTTAGTACGAACTGCACTTTGAAAAGGTAGCAGGAAACCCACCCTCTTCCTGTTCATACTTCCTCACAGCAGCGCGATATATTAGGTGGACATCGAAATTTATTCGAAGAAAAATACTGCGAGAAAATGGAGCTACGAAATCGGACAGATTACCGCGGACATGTGTGGTGTAATAACATCGCGTTCTCGGTTTAAGGAAGAGCGATGACTACATCCATAATGCGGGGAGGAAGAGCTGACGGATCGGGACTATGGAGGTTCGGATATGACGTCGAGGATGTGGAGGAGGAGAAGGATTACTTCGGTGGTAGTGGAGCGACCTACATCAACGGATTAGGATCGCAGGATGGCACATCGACGTCATTTTTTTAGGTATCGTTGCTGTAGGAAGCTAGAGAAAGATGCGGTGTCCTTTTTTGTAGAGAATAGAAAGAAAATCTTTCTCTTATTGTTATTTTCAATTTAAATTTATTTCGTTTAAGTAGGCAAAGTTAGAAATACTGAATTTATACATTTTCGGAACAGTTCTTATTATCCGAAATTTTAATACTACACTAGTTTATATAGTTTCGAAATTTTTATTACTATTATTTAATACAAAATTGATAAATAATATAAATACATAAACAATGTATAATTCTTTTTAAGCTTAGCGGTGAGTGGTAGATTCGGGATTCAAAATAATTTCGGACATCCAAGTCCTTATACTGTCTATCAATTTGGTCAGTGTCGAAATAGCAATATCATTGCAAGACCTCATTAACGCATTGTATTGTTTATTATTGGCATACAACTCTTGCCAATATTCCCCAAAGGGTTTCGGTGGGGTTCAGATCGGGCTAGCAATAAATTGATTTCTCTTTGATGAAACTATTCCCTTGTTTGTCTAGAATTATGGATAGCTGCATTACCTTGTTGAAATATCCAGTCTTGGGTTGGTAATTGTTCACCAAAGTCCATCAGAACCACATCCAGAAGTTGTATGTAAGAATTAGAATTCATTCGCTAGAAACATTTTTATCGTTACGGGTAAAAGTTCAAACTCGTCGCAAGTTCGGTGTTCTTGCGCGAATCGTGCGTTTTATGATGTTTAGAGACTTTTTTACATTGGAAGGTAATAAATATAATTTGATTGGCTCTCATCAGCATGGATTCCTTAGGGGTAGAGATATTGAAACCGCCGTTTTCGATCTCATGAATTTACAACCTTGGAGCGTAAGAGCTTACCATGTTGTATTCTGCTTGATCTGTCGAAGGCATTCGACAGCATAAATCATTCTAACTTGATTTGTAAGTTGGAACGCTATGGCTTCGAGGCAGATCTTTATCCTGGTTCAAATCTTAAATCATAGGCAGCAGATAGTTGAGACCAACGCTGTTCGTGTTTATTCAAATACCATTTATATTTGTGAGGGCGTACCTCAAGGCAGTATCTTGGCACCATTACTTTTTTGTTATTTACTTTAATGATGTCTATGCTGTCGAGTACCCTTTGATGGAGAATCGACCTAGGTTGATGAACTATGCCGATGACATTTCTTTGGTAGTTGTAGGATCTTCATTGGAGGCTGTCATCGACAGTGGCTCCAGATACTTGAAATTATTTGAACACTGGTTAACTGCTAATAATTTAATGCATAATCACAGTAAAACCAGCATTATGCTCTTAAAAGCGAAGGAAATGAATTATCCTGAGTATCTGCCTCTTAATAAGGACGAGTATGATGTACAACATTTAGCACGTCTCTTAGGCCCTGTTATGGATGACTCAAGTGGAATAAACATATAGATCTAGATAGATGAATTTCTACATTTCCGACTACTAGATGGGTAGTAATTATTTATTTATTTATTGTTGTAACTTTATTTTGGTTAAACCTATACAGGGTGGCGCAGGGGAAAGGGAAATTTTGAAATAACGTCATTTCCACGAATAAATACATAAAACTAGTAATTTATTAACGAAAGTGCATGTATGCAGCTTGCCTTTTATGTTTTTACAATCAAAATGTGCAAAAGTGTCTCTTTACTTTTTAAAGATGACATAGGAAAGATGTCCTCCCATTCGGCGTTCACACTCTAACAGCCTGCTATGAAAACTCTGGAATGCGCGGTGTAGTAAATCTTGGGGAATGGCTGTGATTTCTTGTTGAATGTTCTCCTGCAGTTCATGGATTGTTGCAGGTCGTGTACGGTACGCCTTGCCTTTAAAATAACCCCACAGGAAGAAGTCGGACACACAAAGATCAGGGGATCTCGCAGGCCATTCAATGTCACCCTTACGTGAAATAATGCGTCTCCCAAACAATTGACGAACTGCTGCCATCGAATGTCGAGCAGTGTGTGACGTGGCTCCGTCCTGCTGAAACCACATGTTTTCCATGTTAAGATTAAGCTCGTACAGTCTGGGCGTAAAGAATGTTTGAAGCATTTCAACATATCGAGCGGATGTTACTGCCGCTGCACTACCATCCTCACGTGCAAAAAATGAGAACCGATAACACCATGACATGATACAGCACACCATATTGTGACCTTGTCGCTATGTAGTGGTCGCTGGTGTAACTCACAAGGATTATCCAGGGCCCAATAACGAAAATTCTGTTTGTTTACGAAGCCGTTCAGGTGGAAATGGGCTTCGTCTGATATCCATATGTTACCAACGAAATTCGCGTCCTCGTTAATTTTAGCCAATATCTGCCTACTAAACTCCATACGTGACGCTGGGTCTCGTTCATGTAATTGTTGCACAATCTGCAACTTATAGGGATGGAAATGTAATTCGTGCAGTATTCTTTGTAAGCTTTGTCGCTTAATGCCTAGCGTAGATGCATGCTGTCGAACGGAGCGGCGAGGACTTCTCTCGATTGCAGCTGTAACAGCCTCAATGTTCTCTGGGGTACGTACCGTTCGAATGCCACCTGGAGCTTTCTTTTTCAAGACAGATCCTGTTTCTTCAAAATTATGCAGATGGCACACGTCCATGACGTCTAAGCTGGTAATGCTGTCGAAATATTCTCTGCGCGGCAATCGCAATATCACCATTTTTATAAAACGCTCTCACAGCTACTGCACGTTCCCCACCAGTCCAACGATCCATGATTACTAAACGGCAATGCGTTCACAACAATTGTGCGACGTTACGAACAACTGCCGGCTCTACAGTGCTAACAACTGTAACGTTCAAAATTTCCCGTTCCCCTGCGCCACCCTGTATAATGTATTTTTCCTTTGACGTTTAACTTTGTAGTTGTCTACTAAGAAGCAATAGAACATTATTATTATTAGTGCCTGATTTCGTAAAATGTCTCTCTAACACTGTGGACCTATAGAAATTTCGCTGAGTGTAATCTGTACAGTCAAAACTTTCACCCAGTATCTCTATTATCGATGAAGTACACAATGAACAAAAAAAAAAATTGAGCGGATAGAATCATTTATTCAATACACGTATATGGTCGTAAATAAACGCTACTGGTTTTTGACATGCATACATATGTAGGCATGGTCGCATTGCTAAAATGCAGTAATAATTTACCAGCCGTAGCTCGTACGATGACCATTGGTCGCTTGTCAAGTATACCAATTTAAATAATGTTTTCGCTATGGACGCGTTAATTATTGTTTTGGTAGGTGGAATTCGGAATTGCAAATTTACTTGATTAATATTAATGCCGACCAAACACCACCGATATGCCAGCAATGCAGCATCAGAATGCTAGTAATTTCGATTATTTGCATGTAGTTCTGTTATTTAGTAAGCGCTTTACGATCAAGTTTAAATAATAAATATATATTAGTATTATTTGCGCAAATATTGTTACAACATAGGAAATGTTGTTCAGTTTTATTATCACATCATTAAAATTGTACTACCATAAAGACGAATGAAATTTTTAAGTTCAATATAATGAAAGTTGATATGAAATTAAAGAAATTTTGCTAAGTGTATCAGTCTTTAAGGATGTTATAATTCAAATCAAATTTATATGTGATTATAACATTCATTTTCTAGCTAGTGATACACCGTACGCTTATGGTTTTCATCAGATTGTACAGGAACAATCTATATTAGTAAATACTGGTAATTTTAAATTATAGTTCGTATGTAGACGTATTACACTAATTGAAGATAACACATGGGCTGAAAAGTCCCGGGCTTAACAAAGAAAACACGGTTTTTTTGGTTCAAAATCAGCTTTAGTCATCAAAGTAATCTCCGTCAAGAGCAACGCAATCATTTCAGCGCCGCTCTAACATTTCAATACCACTTTTGTAGAACGATTTATCTTTTGCCTCAAAATAGGCATCAGTTTCAGCGATAACCTCTTCATTCGTGCGAAATTTCTTACCGGCGAGCATTTTTTTGAGGTCTGTGAACAGCCAGTAGTCGCTGGGAGCCAAATCTGGCGAATATGGTGGATGTGGGAGCAATTCGAAGTTCAATTCATGTAGTTTTGCCATTGTTTTGATTGACTTGTGACACGGTGCGTTGTCTTGATGAAACATTTTTTTTTCTTTGCCATATGCGGTCGTTTCTTTGCAATTTCGGCATTCAAACGCTCCAATAACGCTATATAATATTCACTGTTGATGGTATTTCCTTTCTCAAGATAGTCGGTGAATATTACATCACGCACATCCCAAAATACCGAGGCCATAACCCTTCCAGCCGATTGTTGTGCTTTCGGGCGCTTTGGATGAGGTTCACCAGTTGCTGTCCACTCAGATGACGATCGTTTTGATTCCGGAGTGAAGTGATGGATCCATGTTTCATCCATTGTCACATATCGACGCAAACATGGCCAAACACTGCTCAGAATCATCAACACGTTCTTGTTTTTGGTCAACAGTGAGCAAACGCGGCACCCACTTTGAATAGAGCTTTCTCATAGTCAAATGCTCATACAATATAAAGCCAATACGTTCTTTTGATATCTTTACGATGTCAGCTAACTCACGCAACTTCACTTTTCGATCATTCAAAACGATTTTGTGGATTTTTTTTATGTTTTCTGGTGTTACCGCCTTATTTGGACGTCCACTGCGTTATGCATCATCGGTGTCTCTACGACCACGTTTGAAGTCAGCAAACCAACGTTTTATTGTTGTTTCTGCTGGAACGGAGTCCCCATAACACATTTCAAGCCATTGCTTCGCTTGAACGGTATTTTTTCCCATCAGGAGTGTAAAATTAAAACACGAAATTGTTTTTGATCCATTGGTTTGAAAATAACAAAAGTAGCGTGACTCTTAGCACAATAACTCACAAACTAATGAATAGAATACCATGAAATTTTAACAGCTGTCTTTTGAAGGTTAGTACTAACTGAGAGAAAGGTGACTGCAATAAAACTAGCGTCATCTATGTGTTAGGCCCGGGTCTTTTCAGCCCATGTGTTAATTAGCACTAATTAGTGATTGCATATATTGGATATTTAGGTATTTCTATGAAATTCTCAGAACGATAAATCTTTTCCATTGGTTTTTCTTATACTTTCTTCCAAGAACTGCACGTGTTTAATTTCGCCTAGCAGAAGAGAAGTGGTAAATACGTTTTATTATTATTAATTCCCAAATAAACTATTCATTTATTGAATATCTTTGAGCGAAACAGCATGTAATTACGTTTTTAAATACTGTGCGTACATACAAAGAGCACAGCGAACAAAATTTCTTGTGAGAGAAAATACCTGATTGATCAACACGCTAAAACTCCATCACATATTGGAAAATATGAAAAACTAAAGCGATCCGCATGTGTGCAGCAATCTATATATCAATGCGTAGCATCAACTTCATGTAACTCAGAACAAGAAGAATATAATACGGATCTGTGTAACGCATTAATTTCGTCTAACATACCATTAGCAAGATTAAACAATGCTAATTTGAAATCATTTCTGCAAAAATATTGCAAACATAATATACCTGACGAAAAAATTATGCCACACCTTCTTACCAGTAAATAATGGCAGAACTTCACGAATTGGTCGGGAATAATTTTATTTATATCGTGGTAGATGAAAGTACGGATAAATGCGGCCGTTATATTGCCCATTTGTTAATAGGAATTCTTCATGAAGATATTGTAGGTAAATCATATTTAATTTATTGTAAAGAACTTCAAAAAAACAAATAATGTGACAATTGCCCAATTCGTTCAAGAAGGTTTATCAAAGTTCTTTTTACCTGGAAGTAAACCTTGTGAAAAAGTTTACTAATGTTGTCCGACGCTGCACTATACATGATAAAACCGTGCAAAATATAAAAACGTTTTATAATGACATTATTCAGCCGAAGACATTAGGAATCAATTTCCTTTGATTAATGATTTAATTAGCAATGTCAAAAAAGTATTTTTAAAAGCAGCATTACGAATCCAGTTTTATAAGGAGTGACTTCCCAGTGTTAAGTTGCCTCCTGAACCGATTATTACGAGATGGGGTACATGGTTAGACGCTGCAATTGTTTACGCCGATAATTTTGAAGGAAAGTTTATGCATATTTTCTCAAAAATCGATGTATATATATGAGCATATATTCCAGTTTTTCTTTGCATATAATCTACTTATTAATAATACACATTTAATTGGTAACGCGCAAGTTAATTACCTTCATAGATTTTCTTATTAGTTTATAGTCTCCTGTGATATTTCGATCTCGGTACCAAGACCTGAACCACGTAACAGTTAATTACTTAATCATCTCTCCAAAATTTCATCCCACATTCTCTCTACAAATATAAGCTCATACGAACTCACAGTAGATAATTAGATACACCAATTTTGTCACCAGAAACTTTAGAAAACCAGAAAATCGACACAGTCAAGTTATATGACCTTCACATTTCCAATTGTACGTTCTTTACGAAAAGTACACTTCCAGAAAATCCTCATCATAAAACGGAATTCAATAAAACAAAATAAGAGCCCGGAGAAAGGCGTAGCAACTCTATTTCAAAGAAAAACGGGGTCAAGACGAGTCCGGAACCGCCTTCCCTCGATCTATTTTGTCCCGCAAGATGATGAGATCCTCCGGACCGTTTCGACCGGCCAACAGAAAAGAACGAGACGCGGAGAATTCGCGTACCAATACGATGAGGGTCGAATTCAATATCTTCCGCTTTCCTCCGAAGCGAGAATATGCAGCGAACGCCGTGCCGTCCGTAACTTGCGGTAAAAACTTCTCGTTTCAAAGTTTCTTTTGAGATTTCGGCTTCGGATATTGCACGGAAATCTATGAATATTTTATAGAGAGAGATGCAAACGTATCGATACAGAATTTTGCGGGGTATGTGTGTAACATGTACTTAGGTACAGTTAAATGTTGATTTTCAATTTCGAAAAACTCGAAAACATGTCTTTCACACCTTTTACAAAATCAAAATCGCGAAACTTCGTCGGAGGACCGCGTTCTAATCATCGGAGCTCCATCTGGTGGTATTAATGTAATTAAATGTGTGAAAGCGTTATAAGGCAATACGAATCGGGACTTCGATGCATCGAGAAAATTAGCTTGAAACTTCGTCGGACGATAAGGTGGAAATCTCGCATTATCGGTGAATATTTTTTGATTGATACTTTCTTTTATATTTTCCCTTTTTTCAATTTTTTCTCCTTGCGCTTTTAATTTTATTGCACTTATAATAAATATACGTATATATCTCTCGTTTATGTAGATGCATTGGGACCATATCTATAACTTTTCTGAAATAAAACACGGCAATATCACATCGGAACATTTTATTGCCTGTTACCGTTCGATGGTTATTATTTCTCCTTTTGCCAGACTTTTACGGCCCTTCTGCCTAACACGTAGGGCCGTAGAGAATTCAATAAACTCGGGCGAAAGGCGTCGTCGATATCAAATTTATACGGTTGACTGCGCTCTAATCTCCTAAAACGTGGGTTAAGGCGTACTGAGTTAAAAAAAGAAATGCCGCTTGTAAGTACATAGGTTAAATGTAATTCTAAATGCAGTTTTGTCTGTTCTGAGCCAGTTGTTTGTCTTCAATTCATCTCATACTTCTTTTTTCTAATGTTCTATGCATTTGTCCTTTCCAGGTGTTTCGGGATCTACGTATTCTGCTTTTGCCCTCTGTTTTGGTTTCTAAAATTTTCCAAACAGCTCCTTGTAAAGTATTCCACGGTTAGGATAACGACTATCGCCCTTATATGAGAGATATTCCAAAAATTTGGCCTGAATCCGTTCAAGAAGATTCATTTTGACATTATAGTAAGGATATCATGCGAGAGAATCGTATTCGAGCTTGGAAACCACGTACACGATGAAAAGCTGTTGTAACATCTGAAACGTAATTGGAAAAGCTTTTCATCTTACATTGCATTTAAATTTTTAGTATAAGATCGGCGAGCAATATTAATACTGTTAGTGTAATACTGAGTCACCTAGTACGAACCTTCATCAATCAGTGAAGGATGTAGGAAGATAACGAACACCCAGTTTCTCACAAGATTTTGCTCAACATTCTAGGTGAATGTGAATAATGTGAATCATGACTAGTGACTATAACAACTTATTAAACCTTAGAATCAAGATAAACATCGACCTAGACATTTAGATTTTTGAAGAACTACCTACAGCACGAAGTGTTTCCCAAGTTGATCCAACTCAATTTGAACTAGGGCTTCAAAGATTTGTCCAAACTCATACGGTTACAGTTTGAAATCGATCAACATTACCGGAAACCTCAAGCCTTGAAACGCAGAGCATACCACCTGCACCTGAAGATTAGCAAATAACTAGGTCACTTCGGATGGGAAGAATTAAAATTTTGCAAGAAAATAGAGTTTTCGTTATTTTTAACAGAGTTAACACCGCGGTGGATCTTTAATATCATCAGCATAGGCTAATAAAAGACTGTTAATAGATTTTTAGATCATGGATGTGTATATTAAATAGCAGGGAGCCAAGGTTCGACCCCTGGTGCACTCCAAAAGTGCAGTAAGAAGCCCGCGAGTTAAAGTGACAACAGTAAACATAATAAATTCGATTAAATTAATCCTAGAAAATTTCTACCGATGTCGAAAAAGCTAAACTTCTGCAACAATAATGATGTCAGATGGAACGCACCAGCAAAATCAGTGTTAATAATATCCAGTTGAATACCCCCATCCAGAGTCTTATCTATCGTTTGGGAAATCTGCTACAACCTAGTTACAGAGCTTATATAATAACACAGAAATCATGTCAAGCGTGTCATAGCGCACAAAGATGCACCAAATGAAATGTTTATTGTAATTCATTGGTTGTAGTTAAAACCCTTAAATGCAAGTGATGCATAGCACAGAGGATGTGACGAGGATTATAATCATTCCGAATTCATTACTAGTGTAAGTAACGTTAAATGATACCGTAAGATAGATAGCTAACATTCGAACATTAGATAATCGGAGAAAAACCAAGAAAACAATATGCCTTAAACTAATTAATAACACATGGGCCTAACACATAGATGACGCTAGTTTTATTGCAGTCACCTTTCTCTCAGTTAGTACTAACCTTCAAAAGACAGCTGTTAAAATTTCATGATATTCCATTCATTAATTTGTGAGTTATTGTGCTAAGAGTCACGCTACTTTTGTTATTTTCAAAACAATGGATCAAAAACAATTTCGTGTTTTAATTTTACACTGCTTCTAGATGGGAAAAAATACCGTTCAAGCGAAGCAATGGCTTGAAAAGTGTTATGGGGACTCCGCTCTATCAGAAACAACAATAAAACGTTGGTTTGCTGACTTCAAACGTGGTAGTAGAGACACCGATGATGCAGAACGCAGTGGACGTCCAAATGAGGCGGTAGCACCAGAAAACATAAAAAAAAATCCACAAAATCGTTTTGAATTATGGAAAAGTGAAGTTGCGTGAGTTAGCTCACATCGTAAAGATATCAAAAGAACGTATTGGCTTTATATTGCATGAGCATTTGACTATGAGAAATTTATGTGCAAAGTGGGTGCCGCGTTTGCTCACTGTTGACCAAAAACAAGAACGTGTTGATGATTCTGAGCAGTGTTTGGCCATGTTTAAACGTAACAAACCGGAATTTTTGCGTCAATATGTGACAATGGATGAAACATGGATCCATCACTTCACCCCGGAATCAAACCGATAGTCATCTGAGTGGACAGCAACTGGTGAACCTCGTCCAAAGCGCCCGAAAGCACAACAATCGGCTGGAAAGGTTATGGCGTCGGTATTTTGGAATGTGCGTGGTGTAATATTCATCGACTATCTTGAGAAAAGAAATACCATCAACAGTGAATATTATATAGCGTTACTGCAGCGTTTGAAGGCCGAAATTGCAAAGAAACGACCGCATATGGCAAAGAAAAAAAATTTGTTTCATCAAGACGACGCACCGTGTCACAAGTCAATCAAAACAATGGCAAAACTACATGAATTGAACTTCGAATTGCTCCCACATCCACCATATTCGCCTGATTTGGCTCCCAGCGACTACTGGCTATTCGCAGACTTCAAAAAAATGCTCGCCGGTAAGAAATTTCGCACGAATGAAGAGGTTATCGCTGGAACTGGGGCCTATTTTGAGGCAAAAGATAAATCGTTCTACAAAACAGGTATTGAAATGTTAGAACGGCGCTGGAATGATTGCGTTGCTCTTGATGGAGATTACGTTGATGAATAAAGCTAATTTTGAACCAAAAAAACCGTGTTTTCTTTGTTAGGCCCGGGACTTTTCAGCCCATGTGTTAAAATACAGAATAAACAACTTCACTCTATAAGAAACACGGTCAAAGCTTCAAGAATTGTTATTGATCCTTGGTATATACTACCGTCCATCAATTTAGAAGCAAGGTGTGCATTACACATTGGTTCGGAGGAAATAGACAGGACAAAATCTTGATAGAAGACGAAGTGGGCAGCCACGGGTGACCTCTGGAGCTGAAGATAGATTTATAATAACGACTTTGAAATGAGATAGACATCTAACGGCACCGGATATCGCAACGCGCATTCATACACAACGATGAACAAATGTTTCTGTTATCACCGTCAAGAGGCGATTATAGGAAGCAAGTTTAAGAGAATCTATTGGCCGTAAAAAAACGTTTTTAAAACACGTACATAAAACGAAAGGACTAACATGACCAAGAGAGCGTGCAAACTGGTCACTTGATGTTTGAAACCCAGTCTTATGAATCGACGAGTACAAATTTCAGTTATTTAGTACGCAACCAAGAGCTTTTGCTCGAAGACGATCAAGGAAGAGAGCTAGTGCTGTTCATCGAACACGGAAGTGGTAGTGTTATGGTTCGGGGTTGCTTTGGTGGAACAACTTCGGGTGACTACTTTATATTTTGCAAAATCATACTATTACATGTGGAAATCGTCTTGGTAGTGAGCCGTTTGTGTTCTAGCAAGACAATGACCCCAAACATGCATCTCGAATCTGTAAAAACTTTTTAGAGGAGAAAGAAGCAAGAAATGAATGCAATTAATGGTTCCGCCTCCTCAAAACCCGAATTTATTCCCCATAGAGCTCTTATGAGATGAGCTTGATCGAAGTGGTAGACAGCGACAACCTCAGAACACCCAACGCCTGTTAGGAATATTTACAGAACATATGGCAACAAATTAATCCGGAATCTCTCGTAAAATGGCTTCGAAGAATGCCTCCGAAATTTGTGCAGCGGTTATCAGAACCAAAGGTCGTATCGAGAAAAATAAACATACGCGCTAAATAATGGATAAATATTATTATGTTTGAATTAATTTACTTTTATTTGACGACAGTCACCTATGCTGTATAAATTCATTAATAATCACCATAAAATTTTACTGTATCTGTGACTTTTTGTAAAATCCGTTGCTCCTTACAAACTTTTGGAGGGTAGTGTATATACATTTTAGATATGAAATACTAGCCATATTCACCACTAACGTAAACGAAAAAATAATTATCTTTCAATATTCTGCGATATAGCAACGTCAAAGCGTACTGAATACCTCTATTAGTTTTGAAACGCCACGCAGACTTTATTAAAACGTCCGTGTAGCCAGAATTAAAACCCCATTTCATCCGTAAACCTTTTACACGCAACGGCAACATCAAAAACTCAACCACGAACACAGTGCTAGTAGGTTTCATCTCGCTGATGGGCTATTCACAATCAAGCAGTCGTTGACATTACATCGGCAAATCGACGAAAATGTGAAACGAAACGTCGAAAGGAACAGAAAAATAATCGCCAAGCCGGCGCCAATGCGATTAGCGCGATCTTTTGAAGGCAAAGTTTAATTAAATAGAAAAAAGAAATCACAAAAGAAAAAGTGGTAAGCAATAAGAGGTTATAACGGACTTCTTCAACTTTATAATTCCTCCAAGATTACAGCGCATTTGGCGTTCGAGAGAGAAGGGCGCAAACTTTAATCTCTTACCCTTAAGTGGATAGAAGAATGCTGAAAGAAAAAAAACAAAAAGGAATAGTAACCCCCACCCCTCATCATCCGGAAAAAGCGGCCTGATGCTTCACGCTAGACTCCGCCGGATGGTGTTCCATATTAAAAGTTTAATAGCGTTCGTAAACATCCGTTTTTAACGAAGAGGAAAGACCGCGAATTAATTTTTACATGTAGCTATGCACCGCGGTGCTTTTCGAACTCTGTGCACCGTTCTTTTTAATCCTTAATTGACTGGGGTTTCCGGAATAAGGAAAAAATTAGGATCCGAGCGAGTAGGAGACGGTATTTTATTATGCAAATGGTTAAACGTGAAGTTTAAAACGTTGTAAAGGAAAAAGTCTATTCGGTTGCGGATTTAAAACCTGAGCGGAAAGTTTGTTGCAACTTGAAAGCTATTTAGCTAATCAAATTTTTACTTATTCTAATTTAGAAAAGGAACCGAAGCCTTATTTTATTGGAGTAATACCAGGAAATCGTTATAAATATGTACACTACCGCTCAAAAGTGTTTAGGCACTCTCACTGACAGCAAAAATGCATAAAAACTCAGCAAAAATGTTAATAATATTTATTTTTTATGTACAGATACACGTACATGAATAAAAAGATATTAAATAAATGTGAAAATTAAAACGTTTAATTTAAATTTATGTGACCTCCTCTTGATTTAATAATTGCAGCACACAATCGAGGCATTCTCGCAATAAATTTTGCCAGAGTTTCTTGTGCTATTGAGGTTTCCGTACTTCCCGATCTAGTTCTTCCCATAGTAACTCGATTGGATTCAAGTCGGGGCTCTGGGGAGGCCATTCCATAATTTTGAGAGTTCCTTCCTCTTCTAAATGGCGCAAATAGTTTTTACATAATTTAGAGGAATGTTTTGGGTCATTATCTTGCTGGAAGATAAAATTTTGACACAAAAGTCGAATTCCAGAAGGTATTGCGTGGTTCTCCAAAATTTGGTGATAGCCTTCCTTTTTTAATATATCGTCAATTTTTACAATGTCCCCTACACTAGTGCCAGCAAAACAGCCCCAAATGATGATAGAACCTCCTCCATACTTCACGGTAGTAGCAATACACTCTTCTCTGGTACGTTCACCCACAGATCTTCTTACGAATATGCGTCTTCGGGTTCCGAACAGCTCAAATTTGCACTCATCCGTCCATAGGTCTTTGTTCCACTCTTCTATGGTCCAGTGTTGGTATTCACGAGCCCATTTAAGTCGCTTTTGCTTGTTTTGTTTGCGTAGTAATGGCTTTTTCATCGCAATACGTCCATGGAGCCCGACTTTATGTAGGCGACGTTTGACTGTAGAAACACTGACTAGTTTTTGGCGACCAACATTTAATTCTGCGGTGATTTCCGGGACTGTTTTGCGTTTATTTAACTTGCTGGTAACCACTATTCTGCGATCATCTGCACATGTTGTCGCTTTTGGCCTTCCACTCCGTCTTTTATTAAGAAAACTGCCAGTTTCCCGATATTATTTTACGTTATAGTCAACCGTAGCGTAGTGTATTTTCATTTTTTTTGGCAATTTGTCGATTACTTATGCCACTTTTATGGTAAGCTATTATAAGCGCACGTGTTTCCGTACTAATTTCTGTTCGCGGAGGCATTTTAAAAAATTGTCACACGATATTTCGCTCACCACGTGAATAGAATAAATACCACACTGCAACTGACCATAGGTTACAGATTTCACTATAATCTTCTAGGAAGGTGATTTAAACATTATTACCTACAATCTAACAGATGACTAAATGCACCCAGTAAATTCAGACGGAGTTTATGGTAATCCGACTAAGTGCAGGTATATGATAGTATACCTTATGCGATATAATGGGTATTTATCTTACTGAACTACATTTTAAATACGTATTTCATTTTATTATAATGTTTTTTTTTGGTAAACATAATACTATATGAATAATCCATGAAAACAGGGATGCCTAAACACTTTTGAGCGGTAGTGTATATCAGGAAGTATCAAATGCGCGGTTTCTCTTATAAATACCGGCGACAGTAGGGCAACGGTGGGAATGCTTGCGATTTCTAGTTCTTAAATAGTGAATATCAATTAGGTATGAACATCTAGACACAAGTCCAAAGCATGACAAGTGAATAAATCAATTTGCGCTATAAATACCACATATAATTTGACCGTGCTTTAAATCAACATCGATTAAGTTAGAATTAGAATGCATTATTGCAAACAATCCTAAAATATCAGCTGCCTATACTTGCCTGATTTGAAATTCTTGTCATTTAACTGGGATCTAAGTGAAAATCGTCGAACTTATTTCAAAAGAAAAATATCTTCCACTGGTGTTATAATGTTTATAACTATGTGTTATATAACTATACAGGTTGCCCCACCAACCGATTTTCGAACTTTTTCTGGGAGTTTGCTTTTGAAACTTGCAGTGTGGTCATGGTGAACTGTAATCCATTTGAAGAAAATAGTTCCAGCTTAAGAGTATCGCGGCGTACAGGGTGTTGATTTCAGCTATCTTATTTTATGTTTACTCATACTCAGTTTTTGAAGTATATTTATTTAAGTAAGCAAACTCGCTTTCGCATACAAAACTCCGAGCAGATTATTTTTTAAATTATAACAGTGGTTTGTCATCACCACAGTTTTGTAAATCATCATTGTTTAAAATTTCATGTATTATGAAATGTTTCATTTTATCGAGATGCCGAAAACAAAATATAATAGCAAATCAAAATCTCAGAAACCTAGAAAACAACATGGCACGATATTACGTTACATTACATCGTACTACACTATATTATATAACACTACATTACATTGCACTAAAGTGCATTGTATTACAAAATCCCTTGAAACTGCAATTTTTTCCTATATAAACTACCCCAATTCAGGGATTAGTAACATGTTATCAATGTAAGAATAACTCCTACTTTATCGTATTAGTCTCTAAAATAATACTGTTTTATTGTAAATCGTAAATGTGTAGAGTATACCCATATTTCGAGTACATTATTATTAATAGATCGTATATTAAACTAATTGATCCTTTTAAATTAGTATTATTTTAATGTACTACTTTATCTCGAATCGAATGAGATCAACCGCAGTTTGATAGCACTATCCGTTCTCTAGATATTGAATTTTTTTCTCCTTTTCGAGCTTTCGACCCCATTGTACGGCGCATCCACCAAAAATTGTATGTATCTACTTCTTCTTGAAGTAAAATAAAGAGTGTCATGTAGCATATTTTAAAATGACTTCTTGTTGTAGTATCATAAGGAACACATTAAATCATATGTGGGCAACAACCGGTCCGCGAGATATTTTGAAAAACCCAATTAAAAAATATGTATATTACATTACTTACTCATACTCACTCCAAATGAGGAAGATCGAGTGAAATGGGGTTTGTCGCTTGCGCCTGCGTGGTTTATCCTTTATTTGATAAACCACTATCTGAATTGAGTGGCCCAAAATGGAAATGTGACTTAGCATTTCTGGTCGACCTTGCAGACCATTCGAATGATTTAAATTTGAAACTTCAAACGTGTTTGAAAGCGTTTCAGAACAAAATCTGCTTGTGGGAGGTTGTCTGGTAACAGTTACCATTTTACCACGCCCTCTGCGTATGAAAATACTGCTTATGCTTAGAGCTTAGAAAATTCGGAAAAAGATTGATTTGTGCGTTTGGCAGTACTTATAAATGCGAAGAGTTCTTTTCTATCATCTTAACATAATATATATAAGTGATTCAGACGCTGAATTTTCTTCTAGCCGAATTAACAACCTTTAATAACGATAAATTTGCATCGTCTATTCATCGCATCCACTCTCATATATACAGCTGTGGCCATATGTATTCGCCACCCTTTTTTGTTTTTTATTCCGACGAATATATAAGAAAATTGATCGATGAAAATGTTTCATTGTGAGACAGATATATACAGATATTGCTTAATATTTGGTAGCTCCTCCCTGGGCTTTTATCACCGCACGAATTCGTCGGGGCATACTGCTCACTAAGTTGTAGCACTGTTCGGGGGTGATTTTATTCCACTCTTCGAATGTTTTTGTTTTTAAGCATTGCTTTGTGGTAGATGAGTATTTAGCTACATTTCCCTTTAAAATGTACCATAAATGCTCAATTGGCGATAAGTCCGGAGATTGCGCCGGCCATTCGAGGACCCGCACGTTATTTTCCTCGAAACAGCCACCATTACTTCGCGAGATTTATGGCACGGTGCATTATCTTGTTGGAAGTAATACTCTGGGCTCATCATTATTGAATAATTTTAACGCACACGGTTCCAGAACTTCTTCCAACATGTCGATGTACGTCCGACTGTTCATTCGGCTCTCGCAGATGAACAGTTCTCCGACGCCCGTTGCACTCATGGAACCCCAAACCATTATGCTACCACCCCCAAACTTGACAGTCGGGATGGAAGGCCTCTCCTCGCCTGCGTCGCACTTATTGAGGCCCAGGTTTACCACAAGGCTACCAACAAAAACATGAATACTGTTACATTTTGGAACCCATTAAAAAGAATAAAAACACTGTAGATAGCAGGAATTAGATACGGAATACCGCAAATACAATAATTATGTATTACTTATCTCAATATTTGACTCATCCGTCCACACAACATTGGCCCAATTGTCAATGGTCCAATCGCGGTGACTTTTAGCCCACAGCAGTCTCTTTTTCTTTTGTTGCGGAGACAACCGTGGTTTATGTCGAGCTTTATATCCACCTAAATTTAATTCACAAAGACGTCTTCTAACCGTGCGAGGAGAAATAGCAACATTATGTACCCGGAAAAGCTCACTGGAAAGCTGTTTAGACTCTTTTTTCCGGTCTCGCAAAGACATCTGCTCTAAGACTCGCTCATCTCTGCTAGTTGTCTTTCTTTTTCGACCAGTTTTCGGTTTGTTTGTCAAAGATCCACTCTCTTTGTAACGTTTTATCGTCATTCTAACTGTCAATCGCGCACATTTCACTTGTCGGGCAATAGCAGACACCGACAACCCTTGCTTTTCTAACACCACAATTTGTCCTCGCTCTACCTCCGTCAATTCGCGTGTTTCCGGCATTACTTTTTACTGTATACTATCGTATTACACAGACAAAATCACAGACACAATATCTTCGCTCTAACTAGCTCAACCTTACTCTTACAACTTTTAAGAAAGACTGAAGAAATATTCAGAAATTACAATTTTACGTCTATTTTCTAATTTACTCAGAATGGCCCACAATTAACCATTAAACCCTCATTACCAGGTACCTAGTTAAGTCCGTCATCGACCCTGCTTCTTAGAAATACAATAATATTCGTGTAACACGTTCAAAACGAGAGTGGCGAATACATATGGCCACAGCTGTATTTCCTTAACAAATAACGCATCCGCCTGAACTAGTCGTCACGTCCGCGTCAGATATAACAATAAAATTTACCGTGTAAATACACCAGCTGTCGGTTTGAAAATTCTATTTAGCACGTTTAATTCTAGCTAGCGTAGGTCTTAATTCTTCCAGGGCGCAGGCAATCACGAATTTTAGGTATCCACGAAGGCCTCTTCACAGTACAACGCGCTTGATATTGAGCGTCTTGTTTACATCATTTCGATCCTTACGCAATTACGGTTAGAGATGACGAGCGAGTAATATGAATATAATAACGATAATACGCAATAATGAAGCAAGAGCGTTCTTTTCGGAAAGCATAAAATTGTGAAAGCTCACTTGTTTTATTTATTGTTGCTTTTCCTTAAAAATAGTGAACATATGTGAAAGAAGGTATGGAACGCCTAGCATACGTTTGAAATTTCTTACCTTATTGTCCTTTTCTTCTTTTTTATCGTGTTAAATCTAATTATATTACGTAATAATTCATTTATACGATTATCTTTGATCAAATCCTATACATTCAGAACACCAAATTAATCGCTTTACTAACTTTCTACATAAAAAGAAAAATTCGCGCGAAACCATCGCTTTTTCGTCCAAGTTTCCCAGACTTTACGTCCCAACTACCAAGCTCGAAGTAATGTCTCTCATTTACAAGGAAAATCCCACTTTCCGTGAACCATACATTTTACCACATACACGAAAGCGTCGTATTGGTTTTTGTACCCGCCATACTCTAAGCGTCTACATGCTTACGAGCCTTGCGAGCGAAGCAGAGGTCTCTTTAGTCCTTCTTCTTTTTACCGGTTCTCGCTCGAGTTTAATCCGTACACTTTATGGAAGCCCGCCGTCTTTAAAGCGAAAAAGAGACTACGATGATCGGGACGATGGCGCGTCGAAAACGCGCAAGCTCTTGTGCTCATTATCCTCGATGAGTAACACTTCTTCTAGGCTTCGTTTTGGTCTTCTTTTCGAATGTATTGTTTGCGGAGGAGACGGCAGTCGATAGTTCAAAGGGAATAGAAGCACGTTCCCGATTATCTTCCGGCGCTACCATGTTGGAAATTTCTACGTTTTTCGTAGTTAGTCGAAATTCCTCTTCGGACGGTCTAAACAATTTAAATGGTACGGATTACGTAACGAATGAGCCAGGAGCGCTGTTGGAGGTTCGGATATCGGTGCATCTCTGGAAGGGTTATAAATAGAACGTGCTTCGAGTGTGTGGACGTGGATACGAGGCTAAATTTAGGTGTACTTGAACTTGGAATATATTATATACGTCTGGTCTAGTTTGCGAGGGATGTTAGTTTATTCCTGAAGTCAAAGTTATTTTTAAAACGGTTTCTTTTAGGTGTCGAAATAGAAGAAAATAATTTATAAGATTATCTTGATTGCAAGGACTGTGTGGATGTACAATTCACAGGTATAGCAGTAAACTCCACTCACACAAATTTATTAATTATGCGGAACGACCAGTCGGTAATTAATAAATTTGTGTGAGTGGAATTTACTGCTATACCTGTGAACTATCTTGTTTGTAAATTGAAAGCTCAGGATCTTTAAAATTTAAGAGATAAGATGCTAAATTCAACTAATTCCAGGTATAAGGTACATGTTTCGTTTACTATTTAAACATGAAAAATTTATAATAATTAAATTCAAGTATGAAGTATTTTCTGAAGGTTTAGTTATTCTTTAAGCATGAAATTCGTAACTTAAGTAAATATTTGTATTATTACACTGTAAGTACGAGATAGATTATAATAATTCTGCAATTTTCTGTGTGTACAGCAGGAGAATAAAGTAACCGTGGTACTTATGAGGAAAGAGAATGGAATTACGTGTATTTTTTCTTTGTTGGGATTTTTGAAAATACCTGTTTTATTCAATATTAAGTACGAGGTCCTATTCTTGGCGGATAAATAGAAATAGACCGGTAAATAGGCCAGCAAGCAATAAAGCAGGGATTATTTGCAAATATATATATATTTTCATGGGCGGGGCTTTAACCCGGCCAGTACCTCGCCTATTATGTACCCATGTGATTTTATCTCACGCGACCGGGTTGTATTTCATCAACAAAGTTCATAGCATCCCCAAGGTGAACCTGTCTTTCCCTGCAGACTGCAGGACAGTCGACAAGAAGGTGCACATGAGTTTCCTCTGCTTTCCCGCGCTTTCTACATGAAGGAGAGTTTACTAGACCCATGCGATGCATGTGTTTATTCAGTGCGCAGTGTCCAGTTAAGATCGCTGTGAGTGCTCTCAGTTTAGTCCAGCTCATTAAGACTGCCTTACACAGTCTTCCCTCACCTGGATAAATCCCGAGAGATTTACAATGTTTTAAACCGTCTACACCGTTCCAATAGGACCGGTGATTGGCGGCCAGCTCGAATCTAATGTAGGTCTTAATACTGCCATAGGTACTCCCACACGTCGGTTCAGGACCTGAGAATGGTCGTCCACTGGCATCTTTTGCTAGCAAATCAGCTATTTCGTTCCCTTTGATCCCCGAGTGGCTTGGCACCCATCTCAGCGTAACGCTGCAATGTTTCGCCAGTTGTTGCAGCCTTCTATGGCACCTCAACACCACTTCGGAGTCACACCTGACAGCTTCTAGCGCCCTAAGAGCGGCTTGGCTGTCCGATACGATTTCCACCCCTTCCTGGTCATGTGCGTAGTTCAGAGAGTTCTCTGTACAGTTCTGGATTGCAATTACTTCTGCTTGAAAGATGGAGCAGGAGACCCCTAAACTGATAGTCTCGCCATCCGGTTCTCCCTCTTTCAAAATTCCAATACCTGTGACATTCGAGGTTTTCGAGGCATCCGCAAACCGGCGGGAAATCCCCCGTCTCGATTTGCTTGCGCATGCCTTTATTGCTTCGCCGTTGGGAATTATTACGTTGTATCCCCCAGCAAAACTATACACGGGCCGAATTTTGTCGGTCCTCATTGACAGCGGTGCTGTCTGTTCGATGTAGTTGGTCTCCGAACTTACCAGAGAATACCTCACACCCACTACCTTTGACTCTGTAGGCTGCTGGGGTTGCTTCTGACCTCAGCACCAGCTGCAGTGGTGGAAGCCCAAGGATGGTCTCCATCGCAGCCGTCGGCGTCGAGGCCATGGCCCCCGTAATGCCCAAGCAAGCAATCCTTTGGACTTTGCCAAGGATCTTGACCGCGTAGCCTTGATTGGCTTTGTGCCACCAGACTAGCGATGAATAAGTTATAGTTGATACTATAACTCTCGCGTATAGCCAGTGAACCATTGCTGTTTTAGGCCCCACGTTCGACCGAACATTCCTCTGCAGGCCCAAAAGGCCTTTGTGGCTTTGTCTGTAGCATGTTCCAGGTGTGACTTCTACGTCAATTTGGAGTCCAAAATCACACCTAGATATTTAGCTTCTGTTGTCAGCAATACTTTGGAGCCGAAAATAGACGGACACCGGAGTTTGGGGAGTTTTACTAGAGTTAACATTTAACCCTTCTTTTAGGCACCATGTTTCTACGAGCCTGGGTGCGACTTGCATCCTTTCGGATACCACGCCCTCAAACCTCCCGCTGACCATGATGGTGCAAATATATTACGCCTGCATTTAATATTTATCGATTTATTTTATATTGGATATACAGCATATTGTTTAAAATGTGCATATTTAAGGAGTCTTCTCTGCACATGCTCAAGTAAAGGTACAGGTGATGGATACAAAGGGGTCCAGACTATGGATGCATACTCAAGTACAGAGCGCACAAACGCGAAATATAGTGCCACTATTGCATCAAGAGGACTAATTCTAATTTTCTAATAGCTTCGAATACTTTACACTCATCAGACGAGGTGACGTCGATCAACAAATAACTCTTAGTCAAAATTGACATAGTTGATGTAATCGATGGAATGTAGTATACAGATTGGAAAAATTGCTGGAAACCTTTCACTACAGATCCAGGTATGCACAGTATTCCTCATGTTATTGGGAATTCCAAGGTTGCGTCTCTCAAGATACAAATGGCCAGAATGATCGTTAGATGTTTTTGATTTAATTTGGAGCATGAGACATTTGTTATACAAGCCTGCTTCACATTAATGTTCACAAGCTTTCCCAAGTCATTGTAATGATAGAGGTCCGCTATACGTTCGAATCTTTTATATTTCAGACGATATCTATGCTGCAGTAGAACTAACTGTAAAATTGTAAAACTGAGTATAAATAATCTCTGTTTGCATTATTGAACAACCCTAAAACTATCTGATTATGCTTGTAAATGAAAGTTCTAGGTACATGTCTGACGACAATAGCAAATAATATACACTACCGCTCAAAAGTGTTTAGGCACTCTCACTGACAGCAAAAATGTATAAAAACTCAGCAAAAATGTTAATAATATTTATTTTTTTATGTACAGATACACGTACATGAATAAAAATATATTAAATAAATGTGAAAATTAAAACGTTTAATTTAAATTTTGCTTTCATCTATGTGACCTCCTCTTGATTTAATAATTGCAGCACACAATCGAGGCATTCTCGCAATAAGTTTTGCCAGAGTTTCTTGTGTTATTGAGGTCCAACTCGATTGCAATTTGTTCCACACGTCAGTAGCTGATGTCGGAGCCGATTTCCGTACTTCCCGATCTAGTTCTTCACATAGTAACTCGATTGGATTTAAGTCGGGGCTCTGGGGAGGCCATTCCATAATTTTGACAGTTCCTTCCTCTTCTAAATGGCGTGAATAGTCTTTACATAATTTAGAGAAATGTTTTGGGTCATTATCTTACTAGAAGATAAAATTCGTTCGGTTGTACCTAACAAATAATAATGCATAATTTACGTTCATTGCAACAACAGTCAACAACAATGAACTTACACTTTGGTTGATACTAATACTCATTGCGCGTGATATCTAAGCAGTTATACTAATAACATTTACGAAAATTCATAGGAAATTCCTTTGACATCTTTTTCCGTATTTACCTTTCAACCTTTACTTACCATTAAAATCGAAAATACACACACTCAGGCACACTCAAATAAATCCGGAAAGTTTATTATGCCACACCACTTGAGTTGCGAAAGTTTCATGGGAATTCAGCAAATAGAACGTCTACAATCCGAAGGTTTACGTCGTATGCAAATAGGTGTGTGCTTTTAGTCAGGATTCAGGTCAATCGGAATTAATAGAATCCAGTTCAGTCGAAGGAATCTGAAGTTAAATATGTATAAAGTAAATCGATAAAGAGAGCGAATAAGTTATGACGTTAAAAAGTTGAATTGAAGATTTTTAAATCGGTTATATGAAGTTGGCTTGAAATAGAAACGAAATAAATGGAAATCTGTTTAATTTTTTCTGCATATTACAATTATGCAAGTTTTCTTTTCTATTCTATACGTATTGTTATGATATTCTAACTTTCGATATTAGTTTTAGCTTATTTTTCACTTGTTAATTTGACGCTTTCGACTCCTCTTTGATTATGTCTAACTCTCTCTCTCTCTCTTTCACAGTTGATGCTACAGCTTTCTTCATTTAATTGTATTTAAACTTATATGCATATTAGATGAATACTTTTGCATCGAAGCTAAATCGTCGTTTCTCGTGTAAAATACAACCCGGGGAAGATTGAAGGTTGGTTGATAAAGGTTTGAACGTATGGCTACTAGGCTAAGGAAAGATTTGTTCAATATACGTTGAAACAACAGTCGAAGAAAGAATCGTTGTATCCGGTGTTTTATTTTTCATGAGGCTATGCTGAATTCTGCCACTGATATCTGATACTTCGATGTACATACCTGGATATGAATAAAAACAAGTCAATGCAACACATTGCAGTTTACTTCGTTTTTTAGTTCTTATTATTTCCCTCCTCACTAATACAAATGTAGCGTTGAATGTAATATTAGTTTCACAAACTATATAAATCGGGTTTACAATTACTCGCTTAGCCAGTTGATCGATAGTGATATAAGAGCGAGCTTTAGCTAGAAAACGAATATCACGCTCATTCTATTTCGGCTGAGCTATGACGTGTCGCCGAATGTAAAGAAATCTGTGCTGCAGCGTCGTGCTTACGTACGTCTACAGCTGGAGTCTTTTCCATTTCCAGTCACCCAGAATGCAATCGACAGCTTGCAGTTTTTCACCCAGAAGAGTTGTCAAAAAGTGAAAAGCGTATAATGCAACTGCTTTTGAATCTAACTGTACGGAATCCGAAGCTGATGGATGAACTAGGACAAGTTTTTTTTTTTGATTGACATTCGATTTAATCTAATAATCATCATGAAAACTTCACTATTATTCAAGTTCGTTTGACCTGATTCCAGACAGCAACTCCACTTATCACTCTTTGCGAATCGACTAGGCATTTCAACTTTTAAATAACGACGAACAGAGAGGCTTTTATAGAAATGTATTTATAACACGGCATACCACGTAGACGTTCGCAGACGACTTTCGATTACAACCGAGGGTATTCAGGCGCTTTATCTTTGTACGTTGTGGACGTGGTAAACAAGGAGGCCGATAAACCGAAAGCGTCATCCGTAACGGTGACACACTTACATACATCTTTTGTTTCATCTCGGTGAAACGACGTCAACGCTATAGTATAACGACTTCGGTATTCAACAGCATCGCTTCCATTGAATTATAGAATCTGCAGCTTTAGAAGCCGAATATAGGACGGCGTAGATACGGTTAGAGAAAGAAGTTATTCATACAGTGATCAATTTTAATTATAAAGTTTTTTTTATTAGGTATTAAGTTTGTAGTTTATCTAGCAAATTTAGTAGGCTGTAAGATAATATATTGGGTTCCTTTTTTATCATTGCACATACATTTTTCCTATGTGTGTTGCTATGTGTAAAAAAGATAATTGTCATAATTTTTCTTTGAGGGTTTTGTACACCGAACAGTACGATACCTCAAAATGTCTGGATACATCTAAAAGCGACTCTACAGATCGTTCCTCTACATAACACAGGATATCATCTTCATGTCTTGTGTTAAAATGTGATCGGTTTTATTTTTTGCTTTGTGAAAATTTAGAACACAACCATGCCTGTCGGGATAATTAATTGACAAAACATGTCTCTAACTGTCTTTAAACTATTATTCTTCAGGTACCACATTTTCATTACCACCTTCTTTATTGCATTTACTCATTGTTTAAATTAGTTAGCTAATCTTTCAATAAAATGTATTTAATTTAAGATTAATGTATGAATAAAGAAATTTTCTCTCCGAGGCAACCTAATTTAATCATTAAGCTATAGGCAAATTCTTCACTGATGTATAACTAACTGGTTGCCTGGCATGCCTTTAATGCAAGTATGGGCAACCTTTGGCATGTTGTGGGCCAAACTTTAGTGTGCAAATACGTTCGCGGGCCGCGTTTATATTATAATGCAATTTATTAAAATAAGAAAATGAAATGAAAAAAATAGATACAACATTAAATCGTGAATTTTTTTTAATTGGGTTTTTCAAAATGTCTCGCGGGTCGGATCAAATCTTTCATCTTTCTCCCAGTTAGTACTAACCTTCAAAAGACAGCTGTTAAAATTTCATGATATTCTATTCGTTAGTTTGTAAGTTATTGCGCTAAGAGTCACGCTACTTTTGTTATTTTTAAAACAATGGATCAAAAACAATTTCGTGTTTTAATTTTACACTGCTTCTTGATGGGAAAAAATACCGTTCAAGCGAAGCAATGGCTTGAAAAGTGTTATGGGGACTCCGCTCCATCAGAAACAACAATAAAACGTTGGTTTGCTGAC
Source organism: Trypoxylus dichotomus (assembly GCA_023509865.1). Taxonomy (NCBI): domain Eukaryota; kingdom Metazoa; phylum Arthropoda; class Insecta; order Coleoptera; family Scarabaeidae; genus Trypoxylus; species Trypoxylus dichotomus. The sequence goes on from CM042077.1 coordinate 5,806,965, forward strand.
TTCAAACGTGGTCGTAGAGACACCGATGATGCAGAATGCAATGGACGTCGAAGTGAAGCGGTAACACCAGAAAACATCAAAAAAATCCACAAAATCGTGTTGAATGATCGAAAAGTGAAGTTGCGTGAGCTAGCTGACATCGTAAAGATATCAAAAGAACGTATTGGCTTTATATTGCATGAGCATTTGACTATGAGAAAGCTCTGTTCAAAGTGGGTGCCGCGTTTGCTCACTGTTGACCAAAAACAAGAACGTGTTGATGATTCTGAGCAGTGTTTGGCCATGTTTAAACGTAACGAACCGGAATTTTTGCGTCGATATGTGACAATGGATGAAACATGGATCCATCACTTCACTCCGGAATCAAAACGATCGTCATCTGAGTGGACAGCAACTGGTGAACCTCGTCCAAAGCGCCCGAAAGCACAACAATCGGCTGGAAAGGTTATGGCCTCGGTATTTTGGAATGTGCGTGGTGTGATATTCATCGAATATATTGAGAAAGGAAATACAATCAACAGTGAATATTATCTAGCGTTTTTGGAGCGTTTGAAGGCCGAAATTGCAAAGAAACGACCGCATAATTTTGTTTCATCAAGACGACGCATCGTGTCACAAGTCAATCAAAACAATGGCAAAACTACACGAATTGAACTTCGAATTGCTCCCACATCCACCGTATTCGCCAGATTTGGCTCCCAGCGACTACTGGCTGTTCGCAGACCTCAAAAAGATGCTCGCCGGTAAGAAATTTCGCACGAATGAAGAGGTTATCGCTGAAACTGAGGCCTATTTTGAGGCAAAAGATAAATCGTTCTACAAAAGTGGTATTGAAATGTTAGAGCGGCGCTGGAATGATTGCGTTGCTCTTGATGGAGATTACGTTGATGAATAAAGCTAATTTTGAACCAAAAAAAACGTGTTTTCTTTGTTAGGCCCGGGACTTTTCAGCCCATGTGTTATGTGTAATGATTAATGTTTAACAAAAAACAATTTATGGCCATTATGTTTAAATTGGTTACTGCATGAATACTCTTTTCTTTAACTATAAAATATTCTTATATATGGAAAGAATGATTTCTTTTTGTAAACTTTTGGTCCATTTAGACAAAAACTTCAAGATTGCAATGACCTATACTACTCACTAAAAGACGACAAAAAAATAAAAACAACGGATTAAAATGATAAGAATAAATGGCACTACATTAAAAATCTATGTCCACTAGAAACGAAATAGCAAGCTTATCTCTTAGCAAAAAATAAAGAATATGCTATTGTATTTCCTAAAAGAATTAATTTTAAAAAGACACGTTAGACCTTATTCTCGTCTCGTCTACTTACAATTCACCCCAAAAATATATTGTTGCTTCACCCCAAACAGAGCGAAGAAATTCTCACTTGAATTTTAACACCCTTTTTATATCAAAGAGAAGGCATAGCCTCTCGAGAACCGGCTTCGCGCGGCAAGGCAGTATTAACATAACCGTGTTTCATCCAAATGAAGTAGTTTAAATGTTCTCTTTCTCTCCTTTAAAATATAACGCCAACAGGAGCTCGCGACAGGATAATTCTTACACTTTTTACAAGGATTTCAACCCTTGTTTTGTGTTTTTTTATTTAGATGGTTAACTCTACGCCCGCAGAGGAAAAATACCTTGTACATACACTTTTGACAGTGTATTAAAAAGAAACAAATTTGTCGTCATGAAACACTTACTTAAGGGTTACTATTTATGTATCCAGAATTGGCAACAATGGTGTTGCTAGGCTTCATGTGACATATACATCGTAAAATTTGACTGTATACGTACTCAGAATGTTTTGTCATATGGATGGTATTTGCATTGTTTAGTGACTTGAAAATTTCATTTCAATAGAGTGAGTTGATCGATGCACTGATCAACATCAATATAAAATTGTATTGAGCAAATCAACGTTTTCTAGCAACTGTAACACTAACACAACCTTCTTTTGATGTAACCACGCTATACACAAAAACTGCTGCAATATAACAAATATCACCTATCACAATTTTCCCACGGCTGTCGTGACATATTAAAACCGAGAGATTTACCTTTTCTTTTAATTGTGGGAATGAGATACCTCAAGGTTATTTTATAGGACCGTTACTCTTTGCTACAGTTCTTAAACGGATAATAGAATAGATTCTCGCATCAAAATAAAGGGAACGACTTTATCGTAAAGCGATAGAATAATTCCCGAGACCGTATCAAGTGTTGCAAGCGTTTCTTTCGCGGAGAATTAACTTTTTACAACTCGTTGCAGTTTATCGTCGCCGATCAGGAACAACGGAAGCAGTTTGTCCCTTTGTATTCACCTAAGCGCGTAATCTTATTATCCCCGTCTCATATCGTAACGTTATTACCGCTAGATGGCAGAGGCAAGGCACGGTAACGCGTCACGATATTGTTATAAGTTTACGTCGTGGTGGTTAAAACGCGTATACCGGTATTAAACTAGGTTTGAGGCTCCCCGGAGTCCGTCTGAAACTTAAAGGCGTTATTTTATAACCCACGATGTATCCGGAATGGGGAAATATAAACGCGAATGAATCCTTTATTCGTGACAGAAAACTTGGTAACTTTGCATATAATGGCAATTTTAGTCGTAGTAGTTTTTTCGTTCTACGAAAATGATATACGGCTGTCTAGTTGATGAAAAAAGATCTCTAAGAAGACGACACATCAAAATATTCTGTGGTGAAAAGATTTAATTTATATTTTCTGCTGTGAATATTCCTTCTTTTAAATTTCACTGCATTATTTTACAAATTCACATAAAAAGTCTAATTGCATATACACAATATTTAAAAAATATTTAGCGGAATTCATGCGTACAAGTTTTCTTAGAATGGCATTTACAATCTAGTTTTGATAGCATACATTCATAATAATAAAATTTGTATCCAAAATCCATTCAAACACGAAAACAGTGTATTCCTGTATTAAATTTTATAATGGCAATAAAGTAATAATGCGTTAATAATAGAAATTTGGGGGTGAATGCGTTATAAAATAGAATTTGGGAGGGGTACTGAATCATCCACCTGCTTTATAATAAACTGTATATTCAGTATGCATGCAGTATTTTACCGAGATACTGGAGACGTCTGTAATTGCGTTAGGAAGACCCCATTTCATATCGTTACTTTATTTGATCAAATTAGTTCAATTTACAAAGCCATCAGCCAATAAGCGTGGTGACAGTATAGTGAAGACTAATAAAATCCGGTCTAAGGGTCGTATAGCAATAAGAAAACCACGGTTAAGTTCTATACACAAACGGAAAAGACTAAATTGGGCAAAAATATTTTCAGGTATTTTTATAATTTATTTCTTGGAACAGTTTCGTTTCATATTGTAAACAATTCTTTCCTAAAAAATCTGATTACACTAGGGATTAATACAGTTCCTCCCAAAATGGAAGTTAGTTTTAAGGTGTACTATGTTAGGGTATTGTTTGTTTAAACTGCGCTATAAATCTAGCAAAATACAATTGAATTGTGCAGGATGTTAAGATATTATGTTTGTGTATTTCTACATTTTTTGGTTTCTTTTTTCTCGGATTCTCTGCGTTCCCGTTTCGTCGCCATTGTAAATTGCATTGTCTTCATAATCTTGTCTTAATTTCGAATCCCCGAACGGTCGAACGTTGCAGGCTAGGCAAATTGCAAGAAATCCTAATTCAAGGAGCGGTAATATTCTTGAAATCCCCGAATGGTCGATTGCAGGCTAGGCAAATACCGGGAATTGAGCCATAAATGATAATATAAATACATACCTCAAGTGGTAAATATTTGTCGTTATATCAGGGGTTATTGACGCTAAAACCGGGTTTTTCCCTGTACGTTTCAATAGTACAGTACGGGACCGCTTAAAATTTGACGCTAACAAAGGAGTCTCGTTACAGCCGAAGTTGTTATAACCGGGTTCTACTGTATATTGGAAATTTTGTAAAACTGTTTCAATTCTCCGACCATTGTCCAAGACAAGGTGTTGTTGAAAACACACTAGCTTAGCGATTCCACCAAACGAATTACATCGAAATGTTGAAGCGAGCTGGTCCTTACTAAATAATGAAGATTTCTACGCCAACAAGCTACGGCTTGTACGATTCTGACGATTCGGAACACGTTCTAACTCGAGTTCATGGTACACTATTCTTTATTTCTCCCAATTCTTCTCAGAAAAGCACAGTGATTACTTATTTACACACAAAACCGTGATTCTTCAAATATTATTTAATTTGTTTATTTACCATCATCCATGCTTGCTACATACTTGCGCAGTATCCCATCTTTCTAGAGAAACTAAAGCAATCGCCATATACTAGTTCGGCGTAGAGAACCAATCTCCTTCTTTTCTTCCAACTAGTTCGCGTAGATTCCAAACACAAACACCGTAATGCCCTAATAATCTAAACCCTATGGACGCACTTCCGGAAAGGAAGATCCGTGTAATGGAATACCGTTGTTGTATCTCGGCCGTAGTAACCCGAAACCAAGCCGAGAGACCGAACAGCGAGAGCGGGTTATTAATAGCCGGAGGACATCCCAGATCGGACAGATGGAGACGGAGCAGCGTCCGGTCACCACCGCCGCCCCGGAATATAGAGAGAGCCCGGCGGCGGAAACGCTCGAAATATAGAAGGGTAAGGCTACGCAGGAGGACTAGGCGTACGTACACACGCCGCCTATAAATCCCGATAAAGGAGGCCGGGATTCGATCGTAACGGCGAGTTCCTTTAGTGCCGGCGTAACTCGATTCGGAAGTCGGTCATCTGCGTTTTCCGAAGCTATCGAAGAAGCCTAGGACGACTAGATCGTTTCGAATAAAATAACGATAATACGGTTATTTTCGATGCCGCCGCCGCCGGAGAGAATTGCGTTATTTGGCGTGCGAGGAACAATCGAGGAGCGCGTAAGGAGGCATCAAGGATGAATAAAAGAACCGTATAATAAAATTTGATACGTATATCGAACGCCCGGAGGAAAAAATATGAAGGCTCTTGCGATCAAAACTAGATGTTGATGGAATCCTATTGACTGCGCCGAACGCTCGTTTCAGTAGAGACGATAACTTTTTTATACAAACCAATATATCAACAATTTCCGTATTTTCATTTTATTACCAATTTTATTAATCTGTGGTGTTATACGCAGAACTAATTTTAGAATTATTTGTATTGTTCTTTTCTAAATGAGACTCATTTCAGATAAACCGCTAGGACCTGTTTCACAATGCTGGTATAAGCAATTCTGTGGAATATAACATACAGTAGTTATACCTCGGATTTCATTCATCATCAGATTCAAACGAAGAAGTCTTTAAAGTATATCTACTTGAGGAGGAAGGTTTAAGAGGGCTCTGCCGAGATAGATTGAACAAAAGACTAGGATGTACAGAAACAAAAGAAGATATAAACAAAGATAAGCAGTAAAAACGGCATCTTAAGTCTTGTGTAAAAAGAAGAAACTCATAAAAAAGAAAGGATTAAAAATGAGGTCAGATGAGATGGAAGAAGTGAAAGAAAAACAAAAAAACATACACACATTGTATTAAAAACCCCACCGAAGTTAATCATGAAATTTGCAGGCGTAGTAGAAATGTTGTGAAAGATTCTGGTGGAGCTTGAACGCGGAAAGGATTTTGAATCTAGCCAAATTTCTCGACATTGTCTTCCTCAAAATATTTTGCAAACTAGTTAATGAGCGTTAAGAGGTACTTCTTCAAAAGAGACAGCTAGTTTATCTGCAACTGTAACTTTTGCCTAAGCACCTTAACCTTCCCCAAAAATTTCAAAATGTGCATGTTATTGCATAGACAGCTTGCAGAGAGATTCAAGACGTTCTGTTTGTATTCCACAAACACGTTAGTCTCAGCAACCAGTCTGGTTTGACAAAGAACTTAGAGCTTTCATGACCTTCCTAAAAAAATGTAAGTTTTGACGAAACCAGGATTCACAGGATAAGACGTTGCTAGGTGAAACCCAGTAGTGCAGGTCCGTGTGTTCAGCTTCCATACACAGCTTTTTGAAAACTCTAGCTTTCACTAGTTTGGATGTACTTTACTATGTCTACGATATGTTTTATACCAAGTTGAATTGAGAGCTCATCGAGCTTGATGCAATTGATTTGCTACAGATGATGCAATGGTTCCACATAGCTTGTGGTGCCTTAGCTCCTGCAATCCTCCATAGCAACCAGATGTTAATCAAGCTCCATCAGTATGTAACGATGTACTTTTCCCAATCTAAATCATTTTGGGTTATAAACTTGTCAAGCATTTTAAATGAGTTGTGACGCTTTGCGTTCCTGATTACGCGTTTGCAGAGCAGAAGGTCTTCAATGATAATATTGCCATAATAAATAAGGTGTGTTACTATCAGTAGCCTCATCAAGTTGTTAGTTGACTAAATTTCGTGCCTTCCATTTTTTCTATTAATTACTCATTGAGATCTTCAGCTATATGATAAATTCTTCAGCTAATAATGCTGTTGGACAAAGCTAGTTTTGAAAGTAATTTTCTTGCCGATTCTCCTAGCACAATATTAAAGTCGATCGAATAAGTTAGTCTGGGATGATTTGAGGCATTTTTTGCTACTATGTATTCTACCTTAAAATATGCTAGCAGGCTCGGTTAGTAAACATACTTTTTTGTGATAAAATTACGATTTCGTTGTATTTAACCAACGTTTTTAAATTCCTGAAAAGATATCAGTCCCGGTAGGATTTGAACCCACGACCTCTGCGTTACAGGCGCATTATGTTACCAACTGCACCACGAGATTGAACGTGAATTCAAATCGCTTTTTTCGTTCGTAAGATGAAAGGAAAACGGTACCAACGGTAGTTTCATATTAATATTAATTTAACACTTTTTTGTTTTTATAAATCTCGTTCTACCAAAGAATTCGCAAGATTTCTCCACTATGTTGGAGTGACCTGTGGCGAAATATTACTTTAGCTTACTTGGAAGCACACTCAATAATTTAAATGTCAATGGAGAATGACATCGATTATTGAGGTTATCTTCGATAATTTTAATCACTATCGCTCGTATAAAGTTATTCCTCCCTTATTCCGTAGTTTAGCAAGAATCTTGCTATACGTACCTAGAAATCTTGCTAGCTTCACCCTTGGTATATTTTTGTTTTTTACACCCCCTTAAGGATCCAACACATACAATTGATTTTCAAATTGTACTCATCAAACTTTCCCCAGCAAGAAATTTTTCAGCTCATTCTGAGTAGTATACTACACAATATTTAACAGCTCTTAAACAATGCATATTTCTTTATAACCAGGATCACTTCAACCCAACATATTTTACAACGTGGTTTTAGTCTTACCGCTATCATTCGCTAATTAGCTGTAAAGCACCAGGAAACATCCTCAATCATGGTGTAGAAGACATGCACTGCTATCAATTCCTTTAGGCATTGAAATTACCTCTCTGCTTCCGCGTAAAGTGCGCCTATTCAATTAGATGCGCCATTGTGTCCTATGAAGACGTAATTAACTCCATTCCGATTGAATGGGATACACATCTCCGTAAGTAAGCACTGCAAACTAGATAGCGCTGCTGACATATCCGATGATAGTACCTTACAAAACCATTATATTGAAATTAGGTTGCGAATTCAAATATGGCTTGACGAAATATCCTCCTGATATTACTTGTATAGCAACTATTAATTGTGGTATTAGTTTTCTTATAATGCCACAGACGTATGTAGTTATAGGTAATTCAATAATGATGAAATTTTGTAGGATACCATACTAATTAATTTTTCTTCTAAGGAAAAGGTGATGGTCTGTAATAATAATACGATATTCAGGCCAGGTATGTATCGTATCTGTTATATAGAATAGCATGCATATTATTTTCAAACATGCTGAACTAAAACCATGTTCATTAGAACTTTAATAGGTTGTATCTTTGAAAAAACTGTTACGTTATCATCCTTCTTAGAATAACAGGAACAGAAGTTTGTGAGCATTTCTACACATATGATCCGTAAAGTTCAAAATAATTGACATTCTACAATTAGAGAAGGATTTAGCCATAATTATTATTATACTTTTCACATGTTTTCAAATCTTTAGAAACAAATACCGTCTAGATTAGTCCTCTTGTGGCAATTTTGGATTTAAAATCGTATTCCGTATGATTGGAGATAACGTTCGGAGAGCCTTGAACCAAATCCAAGACGAGCGAAATTTCGACGAAACTTGGAAGTCATCTAAAATATGACTGTCAGGACCAGAAACCGGGTTATAACGAGTTTTCAGTTACTATTTCGTGAATGTTAAGAAAACGTTGTTGATGCAGGCTTTGTCGTAGAGTCTACATCAACAACATAATCAAACTAAAATAGTAAGTAATTACATTCATTATTTTTAATATTGATAGTAAGTAACCCGTACGCCACTGCGAAAGCACTTGTTTCCGCAGCCTTAGTAATAACCCTCTAAGAAACTCAAAACCCATTGCGCCACCCTGTATAAGGTCTTTTAATTCGTCTAAGTTACGTAACTTGTTCGTTATTACAAACTTTACTTTCACTCAAGTAACCCCAAAGAAGGTAATAATTTGGGGAAAAATTGGCTGACCTTGGACTCCATGATATAGGAGGAAACTTTCCAGCCCAGCGTCTTTGAAATTCACTATTGAAGAAATCTTTGACGGCATTAGTGGCGAAGCCTTTTCAATTTGGTACCAAGGTTCATCAACATTCAGCGTCTTACTTAAAGGGGATCATGTGCCATAGCTTCACAAATAAGAATGATAGTGTAAGAGACCTATGGAGAAAGATTCAATAGGTCTATTTTATCTGAATACATACATACATTTGGACAACCACGAATAGAATTAACGGCGAAGGCACCGCCATGGAAATGAGATTCCTAAGAAGAATAGGAGAAGTAACAAGAAGAGACAAAATCAGAAACACGACAATTACTACTAGTCTAAATATCAAGCCAATAGATATAATCATAGAGAAGAGACAATTGGGATGGCTTTTGAAGCCAAAACGGAGGGCAAAAACAGAATAGGTAGACCTCAAAACACCTGGAAAGGACAAATGTATAGAACATTAGAAAAGAGAACTATGGGATGGATTGAAACCAAACAATTGGCCCAGAACAGAAAACAGTAGAAGACAAAAATAAGATAATGGTAGTCCGACACCGCAAGATACAAAGGACGTCGGATTAAGAAAGGACATGTATAGAACATAGAAAATATATCAGAGGACTTTAAAATAAATAGCATCTGACTTCAAGTGGGAATTCCTAAAATATTTAAATCTTTCTACTTATCACAGGACAACCTCTCCTTAAGTGTATTTATTAAGCAAGTAATAGCTGTTTTGTTTTTGTTTAGGCGCACATTTAAATTGTTTAGAAGGTGATGAAAAATATTTACATTCACTACATTTCATGTTATCATACCTAACTGTAATAGTCATAATATACCTGCATACCTACAGAAACGTCTCACTTAAAAACATATCAAGTCATTACATATTAGTAGAGACAGGATTATATGCAAAGTGCGAAACTTTAATTGAATTTATTTATTATATTTTACGTCTACTTGCAGCTACACTGCATTAACTTTAATTAGTCTAATATATCTACATATAGACGTAAAATATAATAAGTAAATAAAATAAAGACTATGCATTTTGCATATAATCCGGTCTCTACACATTAGCATACAGTACTTTCACTAACATTAAGCTCCTACCAACCGACTTTTATCGACGTAAAACGGAACTATTAAGGGTACGTCTCCACCGCTTCGAACTAGTAATGCTGCTTTATGTACAATACATTTAATTTCGTTAAAGGTACGGTTTCTTTGTACTTAAACTACGAACTCGGTTAGGAGTTGTTGTTAGAAATTATGCTGATTGAGGTAATACCACTCAGCAATTGCAGAGGATTGCCAAGGTAAACGTTTGTTTAATCGATCTGTTCCGGGAAGTGTAAACACCGCGAAGATAGCACTTTGAATCGAACCAGCTAGACCGAGCCTCCGCACACTATTTGCAACGTTTACGGAATTTTCGGAATTTAGAGGATAGATTTGGATAGTTTACCGGAATGTTTGTTAAGCCGATTGGTAATGGTAAAAATATTCGTGCGATTGTATACACTTTAGAAGAATTATTTTAGTATAAGATAGTTTCTACAAGGTGTCTCAAAAGTTCTCTTCGAAATAGAAAGAATATAATAAAATAATGGTCAGGTTTAATGGATAAATATTTATTTTTCATTAAAATTCAGGCTTTGAGGATTTATTCCTTAAAAGTGTCTTCTAAATATGCTCCGTTATTTTCTCTAACATGAAGCAAACTTTTCGAGAACTGCTGGTATATATTCTCCGTAGCAGCACCTCAGCCCTTGCCCATATAGTGGATGATATAATGTACGCCACTGACCAAGGCAAAGCTACCGGTTTGCTACCTTTAGATTTTAGTAAAGCTGTTGTAAAAGTTTTTCGCCACGAACGGTGTATAGTTAATGCTGCGTACTACTGGCAACTGCCTGATGAAGTAAAACTGGCCTATCGACGAAGAAGGCGAGACAAGCCTATTCGAAGTCCGATTCTACTTTTCGATTACGATTCCACTTCTACATAACAATTGTTAAGGGCTTAACATTGTTTTTGTGTTTTTTTAAATGAATTTTAAGTTTCGAAGGAAATGTATTTTGTTTTATCCATTTTTTTACTATTTTATGTATTTTATATTATTAAGTCTTCTTTGCAACCGTATGGGTTAGCATTATAACCTTATTTTCATTTTTATCATTTATTTATTTTGCTCTCCGTAGAATATATCGAATTTTACTTTAATATGTATATACATTACGCATTGTATATGTATGCAAGCCGGCCATTCACAATACTCTAGGTAAAAGTGCCTAATTTGAAAGTTATTAAGTGCAACATCGTCGAACAAATAATGGGAGTTACCTTAATATTTAATATATACAAGTACAGGCAGTCGACTCCCGCGCGACGGTCGACGTATTAGCGATCGTGCACTCTCGGTCTCCTTTCGTACCTCGTCGTAACGTCTACAGTAACGTCGTCGGACGATTATTGGAAGTTCCTAATAGTTTCAACTTTTGGCGAGAATCGTCGAGGACGTTATCGTATATACATTTATTTAGTCTTCTGTTACGATTCTGGCGGGAGTCATTCTTGTAAGGTTGTCGGAGCGCATGTATAGGTTTCTCTATTAAGTACAAATCCTCGACTTTCTATTATCGTACGTCGAAGCTACTGTGTCCGTTGTCGTCTATACATTTATTTAGTCTTCTGTTACGATTCTGGCGGGAATCATTCTGGTAAGGTTGTCGGAGCGCATGTATAGACTGTTGACTGTGTCCGTTGTCGTCTATACGTATTTTTAGTCTTCTATTAAGTTTGTGTCGAGAATCATTTTGGTAAGGTCGCCGGCGCGTATGTACAGACATCTTCTACAAGTACGATCACTAGCGCCGGTTGTCATCTGTACGTTTTATCGGTCCTCTGTCGTATCGGAACTTAGACATTTTTTCATTTAGTTGTTCGTCGTAGCGGACGAGTTTCACGGACCATTTTTCTATATGTAATGTCGGCTTCGTAGCTCTGTTTTCCTTGTCGGTGCGCATTTCGCACATTTGCTGGCTACTGGCCTTTTCCCTTCTTTGGGGCGCAGTAGCAGAGAGCTAAAGATTGCACATAGCGTATTATTTTAAACGAGAACGCCTGGGTAGCTGCCACATTACTTTTGTTTTGAGATCGGCTGTTATCGCTACTGTTGCCCTCGACCAGGCGTTCAAGCTCTAAGAGATAGGGTGGGTTCCCCTATACATAAATGTGTGAATAACGCACGTATTTGGTTCAAGTACAAATACAAGCCAATGATACAGGGCCAAGTCCCTTAGGCAAATTTAAAACAAGAAAAATGTATTAGGCTCCCGGAAAGGGACATATAAATAAGCATAGCACCGAGGGGCGCTTATAAATTTAAGAAATAAATAGGGTTGGCTCCCCTATAAAAAGGTAGTGGTGCATGCAAACAGCTAGAGGCATTAGTACATGCCTCTAACAAAGCTTTTGCGGAAGCGTATAAGAATTTAACATTTTAAACACAATTAAAACATAGCTTTGCAACGTATATGCTGAGGCAGTACTTTATATTGCTACCAAGGAAAACATACATATACACATGCTAATGTGCATTACATGTATAAGAGAGCTCAAGCAACTGCAATTATTGCAAATATATATATCTTACGTACATCGTAACATAGGCAAGAGTGGAAACCGTGTACACATTTTATTTTTTAAATATATTTTTTGCGCATGCGCATTGAGTTTCACTGTACAACCTTTCATCTAGTAAATAAGCGAACATACTCTACAAGTAAGTATTGGTCAAGTAATTCAGGAATTTACGAGCAGGCTACAGCGGCGCTGTTCTTCAAACCAGGTGAACGTAACAACAATGCTCGGCCACATACAGCTGCACTGACTCAAAATAGCTTGAACAAAATTCATTGGGAAACACTGGAACATTCGCTCTACAGTCAGGATCTGTCACCGTGTGACTACCAAATGCTTGAGTCACTCAAAGAAGAACTGGGAGGTCACCACTTTGACGACGACGAAGGCATACAAATATTCGTGCGAAATAAGTTACAGACACGACCACATTCATTCTTTGATGACGGAATTAACCAACTTCCGATACGATGGGAAAAATGTGTGAATAAAAGAGGAGATTATATAGAAAAATAACCCATGTTCAATTTTTTTTACTATACCAATAAATGTTTTAAAACTAAAGTCCGGTTTCATATTTAATTCGCCCTCGTATTAAGCAAAGAAAGTAGATATTACACATACTCTACAATGATAACCATATAACAGTTGTCATAGAGATATTCAATACATAAATAAAACGGTCTAACAACGACACATCCCAAAAGAAAAGAAAAATAGTAACATAAGGAACACAAACGTCCGACTAAAATGTTTCCATTTCTAACTACCGCATCGTATGTACCGCCCTTTACAATCTCGCATGTTACATTGTTGGCATTTTACTGGTAATTTGTTATGAGGATGTCCTGTTTTCGAATTCGCGCCTAACACACAACGCCGTCTGCTGCCCGGTTCCTTCCTGCTAAGCGAGTCATAGCCGGCGCGTAAACAGAATAATTAAGTGTAATGGAAAAAAAACCGGAAAAAAAAGGTCAAAGGGGCGCAGGCACGATTAACGATGTTGAAAGCGGGAAAAGAAAGGTTCCAAAATACAGAGGCGATTAAGAGAGGTACGATCGTCGCCCGTAATATTAATTTAAAAAAGTTACTCCTGCTGTTGACGACAGGAAATATGGGTGAACGTATGTTTTGTTGTTTTGTCAAAATAAAATGGAAGAAAAAAATGTTTTCCCGTGAATGCGGAAATGTTGAAATTGTTGTTTTAATTTGCCTATATAGAGATTTATTTTACTCGCTGTATGATGGTATTTCGGGTGTTTAAACGTTGAATATTACTAAAAATACAGCAAATAAATATTCGTTAGTTTCACTTAAATTTTCTCTTGATTATATTAACGAATCTTAATTCTTGTTGTTGGAAGCAAAATCTAACTCCTTCTAGGCTTCTATTCTTCATATTATTTTCTGAAATAGATATCTTTAGTACACTGAGCTAAATTGCTATAGTTCAATTAATTTTGTAGTTTTTCTGTAAAGAAACAAAAAAGCTGATTTCGCATAACTTAACGAGCCCATTTAAGTCGCTTTTGCTTGTTTTGTTTGCGTAGTAATGGCTTTTTCATCGCAATACGTCCATGGAGCCCGGCTTTCCGTAGGCGACGTTTGACTGTAGAAACACTGACTAGTTTTTGGCGACCAACATTTAATTCTATGGTGATTTCCGGGGCTGTTTCGCGTCTATTTAACTTGCTGGTAACCACTATTCTGCGATCATCTGCAGATGTTGTCGCTTTTGGCCTTCCACTCCGTCTTTTATTAAGAAAACTGCCAGTTTCCCGATATTTTTTTAAGTTATAGTCAACCGTAGCGTGGTGTATTTTCATTTTTTTGGCAATTTGTCGATTACTTATGCCACCTTTATTGTAAGCTATTACAAGCGCACGTATTTCCGTACTAATTTCTCTTCGCGGAGGCATTTTAAAAAATCGTCACACGATATTTGGCTCACGACGTGAATAGAGTAAATACCACACTGCAACTGACCATAGGTTACAGATTTCACTATAATCTTCTAGGAAGGTAATTTAAACATTATCACCTACAATCTAACAGATGACTAAATTTACCCAGTAAATTCAGAGGGATTGTTATTGTAATCGCACCGCAATAAACAGTTTATGGTAGTCCCGCCAAGTACAGGTAAATGATAGTAAAACTTATGCGATATAATGGGTGTTTATCTTACTGAACTACATTTTAAATACGTATTTCATTTTATTATAATGTTTTATTGGTAAACATAATACTATATGAATAATCCATGAATACAGGGATGCCATAACACTTTTGAGCGGTAGTGTACATATTATATAGATGCTTATAAAAGTAATACCTAAACGGAATGTGTAATAGCGCATTAAGCAATTTTACTTGTAGCCTCAAGCTACCAATCCTGGAGAGTAGGTAATTTGGAGCCCTCCTTATTATATTAGTTCTTCCAAATGGAACTACAAATGTTGAATTGTATCCCTAATCCATAACTGGGACCAGAAATCATAACGGCTCAAGCGGGTTGGAACAATCAAGTGTTCATCAGAGGTTTATGTAAGAATTTTCTGCAGAGAGCGTCCTCTTGTAATATACCACTCCCAGAATAGACCATATCACTCTTGCAGAAGAGGAATTTCAAGAATTTACGCTGAATACCCTCCAAATCCAAAATACTAGAAGTGTACAAGGGATACCAAATCAAAGAAGCATACACAACCTTATTCAAAACGAAGGCAGAGTACAGCGTAAGTAAAATCAAATGATCTATAAGCAGTAGAGCACATAGTCGAGATGTGGGATTTAAAAGTAAATCTAGCGTGAAACATAACTCCGAGCTCTACAAATTCAGTATTGCGTCCGAAGGCGCTGCCGTCAATATAGTAAGGTGAGATGAGAGGCATTTGAGTACGAAAGTAAGATACTACGCAATGTTTGTTGTTGTATAGGGTAAGTTTATATTTTCTACACCGTTCAGATATGGTATTTGAGTTGTGTTGAATATATGGAGGCGTAAATCGTTAGTAAAACTTTGGGGAACAAGAGTGGGCCTAAGTTAGAACCCTGTGAGACTCCAGAAACTCTTTAGAAGCATATTCATTGTAAACGTAGCACTTGTGCGGATACCAGTACGAGCGCAACAGTTCAAAAAAGAACGAACTAAATCACAAGCTGTGAATTTATGCAGTTAGATTGTATGATTAATCAGATCAAAGGCTTTAGAAAGTTCAATATAAATTACATCAACCTGACCGCGTCTATCCACGACTTCACAAATATATTGGGTTATTGTGGCTAGGTTAGTGACAGTAGAGCGGACAGAGATGAAACCATGCTGCCTGGTGGAAACTAGTGAACGAGTACTACTGTAGATGTTTGTGTATACTACTTTTTCATATACTTTTGCGAAGTTTGACATTACAGATATACGACGGGAGGTCCAGAAGTTCGTCGAATGGGGGGATGGAGTGGGGATAGGGGCGCTCGCTAGGTGTCATTCTGATTGGCGACTCATCATTAGTATATAAGTTCCAGCCCTATAGCGTCAGTCGTTTACGAATAGTTGCCTGCAAAACAAGTCAATCCGGAAGAAAACTGAAACTATGGAGGAAATTGAGCACCGTGTTGTGATAAAGTTCCTTACGAAGCAAGGAAAGAACGCTCAAACCATATTGAATGAAATAGAAACCGTTTATGGGGAACAGTGCCCTAGTAAATCAATGATTTATAAGTGGCATGGCCTTTTTATAAATGGTCGGGAGTCGATTGAAGACGACCCCTGCTCAGGACGGCCAGTTGAGGCCACCACATCAGACATCGTCGAAAAAGTGCAAAAATTTCTACTGCAAGATGCCCGTTTGAAGAAAAAACAATTATCTGCATTAGTTGGAGTATCAGATACCACCATTTTGCGTATCCTACATGACCACCTGGGTATGATAAAAGTCAGTGCAAGATGGGTATCGAGAATACTCACGCCGCTGCATAAACAGCAGCGCGTCCGTGCGTCCAAACAATTTTTGGAGCTGTGTGGAGACCAACGTGCACAGATTTTGGAGCGGATTGTTACCGGAGATGAAACATGGGTTCATCACTTTGAGCCTTAGTCCAAACAGGAGTTCATGCAACGGCATAAGAAGGGGAAACCACCGCCAAAGAAATTCGAAGTGTCAGACTCGGCTGGAAAGTTGATGGCTACCGTTTTTTGGGATTGTGAGAGGATATTATTGATTGATTACAAAGAAAAAGGTAGGAGCATAACCGGAGAATATTACGCAGCGATATTAGAAAAATTAAAGGGGGCCATCAAGGAAAAACGTCGAGGAAAATTGACCAAGGGTGTGTTGCTCTTGCAAGACAATGCGCCGGTACACAAGAGTAAAGTTGCAATGGCTGCTCTGCACAAGCATGTCTATCAATGAATAGTCCGTCCACCCTACAGTCCAGACCCGGCACCTAGTGATTTTTATTTGTTCCCCAATTTAAAAAAGACTTACGTGGAAGAAAGTTTTCCGATGACAATGAGGTAAAGGAGGCAATTTTAGCCCATTCTCAGGCGAAAGATTTCTTTTCAAAGGTACCGTTATTTCAAAAATCGCTGAAGCAAAAACATTTACTTACTACACTATTAGGTAGACGACGAAAGACTTTCCAAGAAAGGTTTGCATTTGGATAAATGTCTAAAGAAAAATGAATCCAATTCAGTTTGTTCTAGAGTATCTGAATCATAAAGAGTGTTACTGTTAAATTAGCATCGATTTTACACAAGTTTTACGAACAGATGAGACTGAAACTAGACATTTGGCATCTTACCCAGAGGCTATAGTATGATTATAGTAACCGTATGGTGGGAGTAGATCGTTTCGATCAGTATCACTCAAATTACTCCGTTAGTTGGATGTCTAGAAGATTGTAGATGATGGTATTCCATTACTTTTTGGATGCCTGTATTGTAAATGGTTGTTATTGCGTAAAGGAACCAAACAAAAAAGTTTTCTACAGTTCTGAAACAAACTTCCTACTTCCGTAAAAAAAAAGGTCAGAATTACAAATCAGAAATCCTGTTAGAAAAAGTAATATTTACCAGTAAAAGGAACGTACAGAAGAGCCAAATTTCTGGCTTTAAACTTTAAAAGTCATGTGCCACAAATGCAACACTGCACTTTGCTTACCGTATTCTGCAGTGTACGAGGTATGTCCCATAATTAATGAGAATTACTAATTTTAAGGTATGTATCTACAATTTAATATTACCCCCATCAAAGCATGCTCCTTTGAAATGCATACAGCGTTTCCAACGAGTTTTCCATTCCTGGTAAAAATTATGCAACCTTGCGGTACGAGACCAGACCAGTGAATCAAACCGTTTATCGCGAGATCGTTGAACGTTTGCAGAAAAGAATTTTACGTGTGCCAACACATGGATTCTGCATCAGGATAATGCCTGTTTCATGATTGGGAAAACAAAGTGAAATAAGAAAAACGGAACAGAAAACAGAAAAGGGAAAGACTGCACCGGAACCGCAGGTGAAGTATTTTTGATGAATAATAAGAAACTACTTGGGTTCCATTCCCCTAGTTCCAAAGCAAATATATTGCTTCCATTATTCCACTTAGACAGCATCAATACTCTTTAAAACATCTGCTAACAATCCTAAACTGACAAAACCATACCGTTCTTAAATTATACCAACATCGTCCGCTAAAATAGTCCCTCTATCGCTTTCTCTCGTCCGGAAACTCTCTTCGGCTACGTTCCATTAAACCGCGGTCGCTTCTACAGCTTCCGGATATCGAATAAACCCGGTAAGGCGTTAGAATCGGCGGTCAAGCCTTATACTTATACGTTTAATTTGACGGCTGTTGGCGCTAGATAAGCGCGAATTATTTAAACGGGGGGAGCCCGTTCAGATTGCCCGGCGATTTCGGGGCCGCGTCGGAACCATTCACGTTCTACGCGACCTCGTACGTATGTAGTACGTGTTTATTTAATTAAGAAAGTTTAAATGGTCGGGGGAAGAGCCGTGGACGGCAATTAACAGCCGCTTGTGGACGACGTTTCGTAAAACGGTTGTTCCCGGTTCGGTGCCGGGCCCGTTTAAGCCGATATCGTCCAGTTTAGGTGAGCGAATTGCTGAATACGTTAGATATTTCGGATATGCACTGGCGTTATGCGACTACCGTGAACGTTGATTGGTACATCGTAATTTATTTTCCGGAAATCACCGGTCACAACGCCAGACCTCACGTCAAATCACAGATACACATTTATAGCACTTAGTGCAATTTACAGAAACATTCTATACTACAGAGACGCATGCACCTCTGTCCACATAATCGCAGTGTGTTCTTAGTTGTTTTGGAGTAAATTTTGAAAGAGGAGAAAAATAGAAAAACGAGATTAGTTAGATTACTTAAGCCAGCTTTTATTTAGTAAAATATGAAGGCAATAATTCGAAAAAAATGTAAGGGAAGTTAAATAAGTCACAAACCGCAGTAGAAAAGCTGAAAATAACAGCAAGCTACGAGATAGGCGCTATAAATTCTCGGCCTGGCAGGCCTATACAGGTTCAAGCGTGTTCAAACTCCGCCACGGTATGCATGCACATATACGAGGTCTACGCTATAAATATGACGGTTCGAAGAGTGGTAGTTTTTAGTAGCCAGCCAACCAACGTGACTATCGCATGAAAATGTCTGAAGTAATAAAAATTGAGTACAGCGCGGTCATCATTTTTTTAACAAAAGAAGGGCATACGCCTAATCACATAAAGCAACGTCTAGACGGCGTTTACGGTGATTGATCTCCTTCGTATTCCACTGCAAAAAAGGGGGCAAAATGTTTCCGTTTGGGGCAAGAATCCCTGGGACGCCTATCATGAGCGACTAATTGAGAAACTAGAGCGTTGCCCTAAAAGGATCAAAACTGGTGTTGACATCGATCTTCTAGCCGAGAGCCTGCAATCTGCCATAATTACTTCTTATTAAGGTAGCTGCCCAGTTAAAATCAGAACAATAAACCGGGATATACCACGATGAATCAGGGAGTTGTCTGAGCTGAGCACGGCGACCAGAAGACTAACAAGGGCAAAAAAGTCTGGCTCATGGGACGAAAATAAAGCATCCTTGTCCAGATACAATCGCGCCGTCAGAAAGGCGAAACGAGGTTCGTGGAAAAAGTTCTGTCAGGAACTAGAGGCAGCTCCTAAATGCTCCAGAATTTGAAAAGTTCCTGCGAGGAAAAGGTCAAGCAGCGTTAGGACGCTAAACAAGCTAAACGATACAAAAGCTGAGACAGAGGAGCAAGTTCTCCGGTACCTGCTTGAGGTGTACTTTTCGGGCCCCGAGATCATTTAAATCCAGTTCGGAGGTGAATGTAAGAAACTGAGTCCTAAGATATCTAACTCCAGAGCACAGAAAGTAGACTGACATCCAACCCGAAACAGAAGTGTGCTTCAATACAATGGAGACATCTTTCTTCACTGTCGGCAAAGAAATTCAAGGTTATGCCTTCAGCTGGTAAGGTTATGCTTACCGTGTTCTGGGATTCTCAAGGAGTGTTCCTAATCGATTTCCAAAATAGAAATGAGAACGTTGTTGGTTCGGGATGCAATTCGACGAAAACGTCGAGGCCACCGTCCGGCTTGCAGTCCCAACCTATCCCCAAGCGACATCTTTTTGGTCCACTCAAGAAGCATCTCGGCGGTAAACATTTTGAGGGTGATAACGATGTTCAACAAGAGGTATGCACGTGGTTAAGACGGCAACTTCAACACTCTTATGCAACAGGCGGCATTGGGGCATTGATAAACCGATGGGAGTGTGGGAGTCAATGTAAATGGAGACTTTGTTGGAAAATAAAACTTGTTTTTGACTTGTTAGTTGTGCTTGATTGTAAAATTTGTGTGCGTGATATAGTCCATATTATTTCAGTATGTAGCAATAGGCATTGTATATTAAAAAGGAAACTCCAATAAATACGGTTCGATCCTCTATTATCTGCTTTTGTGATCAATGACTTATTCTGTTCCTTTTAAAGAAAGTTCCCAGAACGGAAAAAGGTACATTTAACATATTTTCGAATCGTACCCCAGCTAACATCATAAATCCTCTATTACCGGTGAAGTGTGAATAAGGTGTGCTAGAATCATGTCACCCGGAATGATAAAAAGGTCGTCATTTGTCAATTTTTTCACCTCATTCTTAAGTAAACGGAACGCCATGTCGTGTTTGCCTCGCTCTAACGTTAAAAACGTTAAAACATGAGTTTTTTACTCGAAAATATGGGGAAAAATGTCGAATTATCTTTTTCTTTCTATTTTCACCGAGCTGAAGTATTTACTAACCTAAACTTCAAGCGAAACCTTTGTGAAGGGAGAAGCTTGAAGGAAACTCTCTAGTATTGGAAGAAAGTATTTGAAACTTGAAAGACTTGAACCTACATCATGATGAAAAGAGTTAAAAGACTTGTTTTTCCGTCTTCTCAATTTAATCAATTTTGTTGAAACAAACACAATTGTTTTACCGGCTTAAATAAAATGCAGTCACTGACAATATAATCTATAACCTCGCTGGTTCGGTAGTTTGAATACAAGCTTTTAAATTCGAACACCGCATCGATGGCAAGCGAAAACTATTTAAATGCAAATTTGTTCATTTTATACGTATTTGATCCGAATGCTGTTTAAATTGGATCTGCTCGGGAAATGGTGCAATATTACCGTACGATTATGTTACTAGAAACGTACAATTAATTCTAGTTTGTTGAAAAACTACGTCCTCTTTTATACTTTCATCCTAACTGAGTGTTAATTCACACATTTACGAAATATATGTTCCTACTAGTGTAAATATATAACAGTAAGTTCATTTTAACCTGTACAATTACATAAATTTGCGAAATTTTCGTTATCAGAATAGAGACTATAATTTCTAGACTGTTGAGCTACTTTTCGGATACACAATAAAGCTCTACTTAATGTAATATGAAGTGTCTTCAAATTTGAGATTGCTGTCGCAATTTATACCTTTTGTACTATTATAATGTGTTATTTAGCGGATGACGAATAGAAACGGTGCGGTAAATAGAAACGGGAAGGTAAATTTAATGAAAGTTATGAAGTTGACCGAAAGTTATGGATCAGATGTAACAATTTGAACAAATACGCTAGCATTAATTGATGATATTAAGGAAAACTGTTGGTGATATTTGTTAGTGCTATTGAATTGTAATTATGCTAAAATATAACTGAAAAATTTGGTTGGAAAAATGGAGACTTGCTGAATAACAGCAGGAGGTTACTTAAAATATGTTATTTTCCAAATTTTGTACTAGGATTGTCGTTATATTTCTATTATATGTGGGCGGATCTTCATGTCCCATCCTTCATCTACTTCTAATTGCTTGTATGAGTAATGTTTTTGACACTTAATTAACTGAAATTTGTAGATCATATCTACATAATATCAAGTTTGTATCTCAAAGTGTTGTCGTGTTGTGTTAATCCAATTCTTATACAGGGTGGCGCAGAGGAAAGGGAAATTTTGAAATAACGTCATTTCCACGAATAAATTCATAAAACTAGTAATTTATTAACGAAAGTGCATGTATGCAGTATGCCATTTATGTTTTTACAATAAAAATGTCCAAAAGTGTCTCTTTACTTTTTAAAGATGACATCGGAAAGATGTCCTCCTATTCGGCGTTCACATTCTAACAGCCTGTTATGAAAACTCTGGAATGCGCGGTGTAGCAAATCTTAGGGAATGGCAGTGCTTTCTTGTTGAATGTTCTCCTTCAGTTCATGGATCGTTACAGGTCGTGTACGATACACCTTGCCTTTAAGATACCCCCACAGGAAGAACTCGCATACACTAAGATCTCGCAGGCCATTCAATGTCACCGTTACGTGAAATAATGCATCTTCCAAACAATTGACGAGCTGCTGCCATCGAATGTCGAGCAGTGTGTGACGTGGCTACGTCCTGCTGAAACCACATGTTTTCCATGTTAAGATTAAGCTCCTACAGTCTCGGTGTAAAGAATGTTTGAAGCATTTCAACATATCGAGCGGATGTTACTGTCGCTGCACTACCATCCTGACGTGCAAAAAAATAAGGGCCGATAACACCATGACATGATACACCACACCATATTGTGACCTTGTCGCTATGTAGTGGTCGCTGGTGTAACTCACAAGGATTGTCCTGGGCCCAATAACGAAAATTCTGTTTGTTTACGAAACCGTTCAGGTGGAAATGGGCTTCGTCTGATATCCATATGTTACCAACGAAATTCGCGTCCTCGTTAATTTTAGCCAATATCTGCCTACTAAACTCCATACGTGACGCTGGGTCTCGTTCATGTAATTGTTGCACAATCTGCAACCTATAGGGACGGAAATGTAATTCGTGCAGTATTCTTTGTAGGCTTCGTCGCTTAATCCCTAGCGTAGATGCATGGTGTCGAACGGAGCGGCGAGTACTTCTCTCGATTGCAGCTCTAACAGCCTCAATATTCTCTGTGGTATGTACCGTTCGAATGCCACCTGGAGCTTTCTTTTCCAAGACAGATCCTGTTTCTTCAAAATTACGCACCCACGTTGTAATCGCATACGCAGATGGGACACGTCCATGACGTCCAAGCTGGTAATGCTGTCGAAATATTCTCTGCGCGGCAGTCGCACTATCATCATTTTCCGCACCAGTCCAACGACCCATGATTACTAAATGGCAATGCGTTCACAACAATTGTGCGAAGTTACGTTCAAAATTTCCCGTTCCCCTGCGCCACCCTGTATTTGTTCAACACTAAATTTAACACTAGATACATAATCCTCAAGATTAGTTGCTCAACTGGCTAATTTTTATTTTTGATGTAAAATATCTGATATAATCAAACAGTGAGGTTGTTGTGACAGTTACCATATTCACTTGATATTTTTGTGGGATAATTTTGTAAATGACCACCCCCAATTGCACACTCGAGTTTGATGGATTTATTACCATAGGCCCTGTTAAAGATAGGGTTCGCTTTCGGTCCATCCTTTCCCGCAAAAGGCATGAGGCCACCTAGTTGATTGTAAATAGTCATATGGTTTAGAAATTTTAGAGCCTGCGTAGAAAATAATTTGCATGTGTGATACAGTTTTTACTTTCAGTCGGTAACACGGTTGACAATGGGAGCCCACGTGCTCTCGAAACGCTGCGTTCCGCATAATTAATTAATTTGTGTGAGTGGAGTTTACTGCTATACCTGTGAAGATAATTTTGTCTTTAAACTACATTAAATATCTATGATCTTGTATATGAAGGTTATGTACCTATTGTAATGGCACCGAATTTGAATGGGTTTACGTATTTTGTTCTGCAAATAATTGTAACTGTTGGATAAATATAGACTATAAAAAAGGATACTCTCTTTGTATGAGTTATTTAAAGTGTTTGCATGAGTACATGATTTAAAGTAAATAATTTTAGAAACGAAACAATTTTTAATTTAATCTTCTCTACTTATAATCCTTGAAAATTTTCCGGTAATTTTTGAACGGATTCTACATAATATAACGTGAAAAAGATACCAAGTGAATAATATATTATTCTACCTTCAACATCGTTAAGCCTTAATCCCATTCTAATTTCCTCTGCAAATATTAAACAGAACAGCGACCATTAGACGCATGAAATCCATGTATACATTTAGGCAAATGCGATGAACCTACTACCGATATATAATTTTCTAATTAAATTTATGGTTTACAATATATATTGTACCGGTGGGATTATTCCAAAAAATTAGCTAATGAAATTGATCCGCGATTTCGCACACAACGTACTTCCGATTACGGTCAATGCGGATCCATTATTAGCATAAAATTTGTAATAGGCACAATCTAATGCCTATAGAACGCACACAAATGGTCACTTTAATTCGTTTTGAATATCCTATCAAATGGAACAGGCACGGTTATTATTAATTGGGTTTTAATGGAAGATTGCATATTAGCATTCGTATGTCCTGTGTTGTTTATTTATGTAGCGGTTTATTTGCACTATTTGTTTTGGCTATTTGCTTGCATAAAGCTTGGGTTAACTTCCACATTACTTTCGAAGCAAATAATTATTATTTTAGATAATTTTAATTTTTCTTGCACGTGATCCATTTACAAAATACTGCATTAAAACCATATGACTTCAAGTACACCTGGTATTCCACGATAAAAGTGGATATTAAAGAAGGTTCTACTTGTAGTAATAACAATTTACGTTTATTACCCCAATAGGAAGCACCCATTAGCAAGGCACTACACTTGCAATAAAAACTAAATTGTCTTCAGCTACTACTACAGTTGAATAATAATAATGATAATAATAATAATAATAATCCTTTATTGCCCAACAGCCTAAGGGCCAATTACAGGACAAATTACAATACGATTCTTATTTAAAATAAAATAATTAAAATCGTGTTGCCTACAATAATAACATGCTGAAAATGTATATAATAATGAAACAAAAAAAAGAAAGACTCACAAAAATGGCTCCAGATCCCGTTTGTTTGCGTTCCTCACCATGTGACTGAGAGGTGCCTTAAGCAAAATGTTGGTATTAGCTCTAGGTACTTGAAATATATTATAGTAGCGAGTATGATGAGTAGGTACGGTAAAGTTTATTTGCGCTAGAAGGGCTGGCGAGTCGATAGTATTTTTCAGGATCCTGCAAAGAAACTCCACACTGTTACGCTCGCGGCGGTCAGCAAGAGATAGAAAACCATGCTCAACAAGTAAGCTATAATACTCGATACCTCTTGCAGGATACACGTTGTCCATTCGAAAGGAGAGATACTTTAGAAATTTCTTTTGAACGCGTTCGATCATAAGCTCTTGGTGTAAATAACGGGGATACCAAACAATGGAGGCGTATTCAAGCTTAGAACGAACGTAGGCATAATATAAACGTTTCATTACACCTAAGTCTGAGAAATGCCTGCAAGAACGCATGACAAAACCGAGAATTTTGGGAGCAGATGAACACATGGACGAAATATGTTCCGTAAATGACAGTCTATTATCAAACAAAACACCAAGATCCAAAGTTTTGATATTGCGTGGTATGGCTGCATCATTAATCTGGTAGTTATAGTGTAAAGTAGTGTGAGTGTTATTGTAGGAAACCACAGTACACTTGTTGATGTTCAGAGGGAGATAATTGACCTTGCTCCAAGTATTAATGCGAAGAAGATTGTCTTGTAAATGTTTACAATCGAAAATGCTACCAACAGTATTAAATATCTTTACGTCATCTGCGTATGCTAAGACGTGACACGTAAACAGAGATAGTAAATCATTTATATAAAAATTGAAGAGAAGTGGTCCAAGATTTGAACCTTGAGGAACACCTGATATTGGAGAAAACGGCGTAGAGGAATAACCATTGTAGCAGACATAACATTCCCTTCCAGTATAACACTACCTTAACAATATGCTTGATATATTCCTGTGCCTCTTTATTGGATGTCATTGTGTCATGCAATAAGAATGTGCGTTCAAATGTGACGATTTCCAGTGTCGATTTCTCTGATCATGTAACAGTTCGCTGTCAACTAAAGTTGGCTAAACCGATTCATTACCAGCCTACTAACGTTACTTTTTAACCGAATTCAACAAATATGCTCCTTTTGTTACTTCTCGGTTGCCCAGTAGCCCTAAACCTTGGTTAACTGATACCGTCAGGCTGATGATGAGTCTTGGGGATAGCGCAAAGAAACGATGTTCTGATCAAACTTCGCTTATATTTTGATTATTATAAATCTCTGCGTAATCTTACTAATAAGTCGTTCAAAGACGAGAGAAATGCTTATTTTCAATATACATAGATTTCAACCTTGCAATTAAAAAAAAAAAACAAATGAAGGGAATTAAATATTAAACTTATAAAATAAGAAAATTATAAATAATTTCGCCTTATCTAAAGACCTGAGCGACGCCGACAATATTACTAACTTCTTTATCAATTCGTTACCTCTAGCTCAGTATACTGCTTCAGAAACAACCGACTTCTATTTGAAAGCTAAATTTAAACATAAGATGTCCACACAGCACGAAAATATATTGATGAACTCAAAAGTAATGCTTAACGATGTGATAATCTTTCTTTACAATTAATAACCTTACAAATCCTATATTTTATCTCATACCACATCATAAATTCTTACATTCTATCTTGTACTTTAACTGATTCTTGGAAACAAGCTATTGTTATCCCCATTCCTAAAAAATTGCCAAATTATATTGCTGGAGTGGACTGTCTTCAGGGCTATTTATTCCTTTATATATCTAATTTCAAATAAATCGTTTATGAAGATATTGAACGACATCTTTATCCAAAAATTAGGAAATCCTGCTATAGAGAAATTGTGAGATGAACTAGACAATAAGGTACGTGATCGGAGTCTAAATTCAGCAAGACAACGACGTCAGCTACCTGAGAAAGTTTTTGGGAAATTGAAAGAAATAACAAGGAAAATTATATAATTTTATTTCTTATAAATAAATAAAAACGGGGGCCAATGTTTTGTGAACATCTGAGTTGCAAAGTTATAGCTTCATTTAACTGAGTTAGTAACTATGATTTCCAGGATCGTCTCAATTGTGATAAACAACTCGAATTTAGAATCAATGTCAATGCATACGGCGCTGATAAGATACATTCCTTTTTTATACATTAGTCAATTGCTTAATTAAAATGTTGAAAAATGTCTATTGTTTTGAATATATCAGGTGTACGCATAAGTTTTTTTCCGATTGTTTGCTAAAAAGGAACAGGTAATTTTCAAGGGCAATTAACTTTTTATTCAAAATATTGGCAATCGGCCTCTACAAATTTCACCCATCTTTCAAGTAATTTATGGATACCATGCCAGAAAAACTGCTTGCATTTTGCGGCAAACCATTAGACTAGCCACTTTTCAATTTCCTGTACTGCTCTGCAAGCGTGTGCCCCATTGATGCGAAGATGTGATAGTTAGATGGCGCTCGTAAACGTCTGCTGATTGCTTCTTATGACACATGCATTATTTCTGCTAATTGCCGTGGAGTTCCAGTTAGCTCATCACCCAATAACTGGTGCAATTCTTCGTCTTCGTATTTTTGTGGTGTACCAAAGCGGTCACTGTCTTTCACATTGAAATCACCTCTTTTAAATTATAGAAATCATGTCTGATATGTTATAATCGAGAGAGCGTGTTCACCATACGTTTCTACTAGCAAAAAATGACTCTCGACACCCTTTTCCTTTTGATTAAATAAGAGAAGTAATGCGTGCCGCAAATGTTCTTTTTCGAACCCAAAACTCGACATGATCACCATGATAGAGCAAAGACGCCAATTTTGGGCGGACTTAACTTGTGTATGTTTCCAGTTTAAATGTGAAGTTTAAAAGTAATATGGCGCCATCTCTTAGTTGAACCATAAAAAACTTAAGAACATAAACCTGGTAAATCTCAAATTATCTCTATTCTTTCTCATTTGAAAACGTCTTCCCACTATACCTTCCTCTCCAGCTTTCAAATTTCCTTTATTTATCACGTCTATACCATTACGCTTTAATAGTTTTATTGTATTTACCAAGGTAGCCAACTGCATCATCCCGAAAACAATTCGGACGGTCATTAATTATCCTTCAGGGCGCTGGTGCGTCCCATCTTTATTTTCGGCGTCATTAACACCCACCGTATCGCCGCTACTATCATCTGGCCCTTCCGGAAGTGGCGGCGGAATAAAAGGAACGGCACGGAAAAGGAACGGAATGGAGACGAACGGTACGGAGGTTATAACTTTTATACGGTCCCATTTCATATAATCGCACCTTTTCCATTAGCCTGAAAGACTAATACAACTCATTCTAGGCATTAAATTTCCAAGAGTTTCGGCGTTAAGGCAGGCGGCACTCTGTTGAATTGATCCTCCCCATTAATCCTTTCCACGTCTCTCCTCTTCCTCATAACGCCTCCTTCAGCACGATGAGAGGAAGGAATTACGGCTGGGTATCGGTGTAAGGGCATGCGTTTATTTCAGCATTTCTTTTTTCAGCCGAGTTCTCTTAGCTTCAACGTCTTTGCGTTGTATGTAAAGGCAAAATAGAGCCGTGCGAAATGAAATGACGAATGCCTAGAGTATTTTGCTTCAATGTATACGGGGTGTATTTAAAAAACAGAGTGAAAAGTTGGCAGTTTAAGATTCCAATTGATACTATATCAAATTCGCGGGCATTATAGTCGTGGGTTTCAAGTTTATCACTGAAACCGACCGTTTTGCCTGCGTACAGTACAATTAAGTGGATATTGTAAATTTTTCTCTAGCACAAATTTCATGTTCTTATTAGAAAAACTGCACAATTTCTTTTTTTCAAAAAGTTAAAGTGAAAGTGACTTTTAAATATCTGTTAAGCGTATATCTTCTGTAATGAACGAAGTCCTTCCAGAATTTGACCGTGTCATGATGTGGTATAAAACGAGAAAAGGGGAAAAAAATAAGAGGAGAAACAAAGAAATAAGGAGGAAAAAAACAAAGAAAGAAAAATTGAAAAAAGTGAAACGGGTGAAAAAAGGAAAGGGTGAAAAAGAATAAGAGAAAAGAGAGAAGGGGAACAAAAACAAAGGAAACAAAAATTGTTTTTCGTTGTTCTTTTCTTTTTCTCTTAGTCTTTTTCACCCTCTTCACTTTTTCTAATTTTCTTTCCTTTTTGTTTCTTTGTTTTTCCTCTTGCGTTTATTTAATTTTCTACTCTCATACCTCAACATGACGCGGTCCAACTCTGGAAACAGTTCGTTTATTACTGACTGTGGCCGTGGAAGCCTGTGTATTCGTACGTCTTAAGTGTTCAAGAAATTTGGCATAGTTTTCAGCAATTTCTTCCATTTATCAAAAAGTATTCCGATGCATATATCGTTTGGCGAAGTATTTCTGAACCAAAACGGTTACATTCATTGTGGGACTATTTACATTGCACAAAATCAAAGATCTGAATCATTAATCTCACGGCATAAAATTCTTGCTTTTCACTATAATTACCCAATTACCTCAAGAACGAATATATTCTCAACATTCACATATGATTAGCTACACGAGCTTCAATCTCCTGTAATGAAAAGACTTCCCAATACACGTTAATTAGGAATACAGTCGACGAAATTACTATATTTTCTGCCACTCAATCAGATGTTCCGAAATCACAGACAACACAAGCATCATCGTTACGCTCATTATTACAGACATCAGCGTAATCAGTGCAGTCCGATCTAATAGGTACCGTATACTTATCATACGCAATCGTAAGCCGCCAGCCGTATCCTTCCTAATCGCCCCCTCTAACCGCAAAACGCGATTCACGACGGTCCGCCGGTCGGATTACAAATTATGAACTTCGCGGCGCATCAATAATCCCTCCGCCCCAGCGTCCGTAATACACTACGAGCGGAGGGCGTTCTCGGCCTTCCCCATCGCGTTTTAGAAGAGTAATACCGCAACAACAACGTCCCCTCGGTGCAATAGAATGGCTGGGAGTCGCATGGGACTTCGTTAGTCGGTCCCGGGTTCTCGAAATCTTTTATAAATATCTTATCCGAGATGTAATAACAATAACAGTTAGGAAAAACAGTTGCGCTATTAAAGACGGGAGAATGCTTCAGATAAACGATCTTAATTTTGTTTCAACAACACACTTCGTTATGTGCATGCGTATAACGGTCCCCTTTTTGTTGAATTTTTGAAGGGTGCTTGAGTGTGGAAATAGAATATAGTGGTGTTAAATTTGTAATTCAAAACTACTTCAATTATACGAGGGCCGCCTGAAATGTTCCGGAATCGGCAAGAGATGGCGCACGAAGGTTGAAGTAAATTCATTGGTCGGCAAAAGCAAGCAACTGTTAAAATTTTAGACGTCTACTGTCAGTAGTTTTTGTTTAAGAGTGTCTTTTGTGTAACAAGTCAGGCGGTTTCACAAAAACGGATAAAATCGAATTTCGTGCAGTGATAAAACACTTGTGGATGGCTGAGAAAACGACAACGGAAATTCGAAATGTTTTGCTGGAGATTCATGGCGGATGTACTCCATCATTTTCGACCATTAGCTTCCGAGTAAACGAGTTCAAACGTGGCCGCACAAGTACAAGTAATGAACAACGCAGTGGACACCCAAAAACCGCTACCAACGATAAAATGGTCGACAAAGATTCATGATGTGTATCTATAACACTCTGTGACAGCCTGTATACATCGTAAAATTCTTTGTTATATGAGAATGGAACTATTTATAACAATTGAATTTTCCATTGAAAAAAATCATGTGCGTCTTTACTTTTTGAAGCACCCTGTATAATTTGTAATGACCTATACATACTCAAGCATTCATCAGTATGATGGGAGTTATATGAGCAAATATTCGTTAATAAAAATTTTCTTAAAAGAATCGCATTCTTAATTTTTATAACACTGTGTACCAGTTGTGTAACGTCCTCTGTATTCGCCAACCTTTACCAGCAAATAAAACAAAACTTTCATTACTAATTTAACGTATACTTATAACTTTGTAGTACGCTGTACACATTGTAAAGCTCCTTGCTATGAGTGTAGATATTCATTCAATTAGCTTTATTTATTATATATGCTTTTAGATGTCTTTAAGGGGGCAGTTGATCAATCTCAAATTTTCATTATGCTTTTCTTCTCTCAGAGTGATATATTTCACATTTACTGTACGCGCATTTAACATAAAATCTGTGACATTCGCATTTAAGGCAATTATCGTAAGCTACTTACTAGTATCTTGAGCCAAAACGTACAAAAATATATACGTCCTGCCGTCGCAACTAAAGGGGGCAATACTCTTTCATATTTCAAATCTTGCAGTAATTAATTAAATGAGACGTTATCGAAACCACCACCATCAACTTGTACTACACTTTCTTATGAAATTTTATATTCACTTCTGCTATAAGGTGACGTAAGTTTGTTTCTTGTTTGCCAAGATAAGATGGTATAAGTTTCTTAATGAAGTTCGGCTGGAGATGACTGAAGTTTTCGTTATGTTAATAAGTTCCATTCGAAACCATCTAGTTTATGATATTTGAACAATTATACTACAACTACCCACTTACCAAGATGTTTCTAATGAGTTACTTATACGTAGTTATTGAATGTGAAGACGTACCTGAAATTAAAAAAAAATTACTTGGTTAGTATTGAGAATAACTATAACAACTATAAATAAATCAGATTTAAGCTTTATAAAGAGGATATTGGAAAATGAAATTGACGAATGAACCGTGTCAGTTATCAATTTTTAATGGAAATAAATTAGTATGACCAGTACCATCAGATACTGTGGAAAACTTCTTCGATGGTACCAAAACATTTCAAATTATCTTAAGTATATTTAATTCGAAGATACTGTCGATTTTTTCCCAAACATTTGAAATCAACAATATTCCATCTCATTTGTCAAATTTTAAGGTCAATTTTCACACTAGTGCCAGCAAAACAGCCCCAAATGATGATAGAACCTCCACCATGCTTCACGCTAGCAGCAATACACTCTTCTCTGGCACGTTCACCCACAGATCTTCTTACGAATATGCGTCTTCGGGTCCCGAACAGCTCAAATTTGGACTCATCGGTCCATAGGATGTCGCTCCACTCTTCTATGGTCCAGTGTTGGTGTTCACGAGCCCATTTAAGTCGCTTTGCTTGTTTTGTTTGCGTAGTAATGGCTTTTTCATCGCAATACGTCCATGGAGCCCGGCTTTCGGTACGGGACGTTTGACTGTAGAAACACTGACTAGTTTTTGGCGACCAACATTTAATTCTGCGGTGATTTCCGGGGCTGCTTTGCGTCTATTTAACTTGCTGGTAACCACTATTCCGCGATCATCTGCAGATGTTGTCGCTTTTGGCCTTCCTCTCCGTCTCTTATTAAGAAAACTGCCAGTTTCCCGATATTTTTTTACGTTATAGTCAACCGTAACGTGGTGTATTTTCATTTTTTTGACAATTTGTCGATTACTTATGCCACTTTGTGGTAAGCTATTATAATCGCACGTGTTTTCGTACTAATTTCTCTTCGCGGAGGCATTTTAAAAAATTGTTACACGATATTTCGCTCACGACGTGAATAGAGTAAATACCACACTGCAAGTGACCATAGGTTACAGATTTCACTATAATCTTCTAGGAAGGTAATTTAAACATTATTACCTACAATCTAACAGATGACTAAATTTACCCAGTAAATTCAGAGGGATTGTAATTGTAATTGCATCGCAATAAACAGTATATGGTAATCCGACCAAGTGCAGGTAAATGATAGTAAACCTTATGCGATATAATGGGTGTTTATCTTACTGAATTACATTTTAAATACGTATTTCATTTTATTATAATGTTTTTTTGGTAAACATAATACTATATGAATAATCCATGAACACAGGGGTGCCTAAACACTTTTGAGCGGTAATGTATATACACATTATTACTGAACATTGTATAGAGTAATATACCTGTAAAATGTGAAGTCTAAGAGTATATCCATTTCAACAATAAATAGTTTTAGTTTGCCTTATACGTTGTAATGTCAGTACTATTTTATCCCTTTCTAATAACCGAATAAATTGCCACAATACGTTTATGCGGCAAGTACTCCCGTACATATGTACATATCTAACAGCTGTGCTACTGAGAGAATAATGTCGCTGCTATTTCTTTACATTCAGAAATGTAATTCTAGGTAACTCTCAACTAGTACTACAAAATTTAATGGGGCTATAGAAATTTCGTCGACTGTAATCGAGAATAAATCTAAAAAGTATGTGAAACTAGCTGTTCTAGACTCTAGACAATGCATACTCTAAACTATTTACGTGTATTCCCCTTAGAAATGAAGCATACCTCACGGCCAGTTGATACCATACACACATATTTATTCTATTTTCTTGTTTACCGTATTCACGTATATAAATTCAAACAAACACAAATACCTTCACCGAAACCAAATACCGCATGTTAAGCGTAAACATCCCAACGACATGTTTGTCGTTCTGCCAAAATTCACATTGTTCCCCGCCAACATCAATGCTCTCTTGTTACGATTCACTTTCAGCATGCGGTTCCATGCTATTTTTCACGCGGTTTTCGCTGGAAAATAAATACGAACGTCAGAAACATCCCGAGACTAAGTTTATTAGAGCGGGAGGCGTCCGGTGTGTTTCGCCGTAAGGTGAATACTATGTGAGAATGTAGGAAATCATTTTTGCCGATGTTTTCGACAGGATCTCTTTGCGATATTCGTATTTTTCTTTTTCTGATATCCGTCTTGGAGGAGGGATATTTGTCTTGAAGGATGTTAGAAGAATTTTTTTCGTGTCTAGGGAATCTAATAGACAGACGTAAGGTAAGATAAATACGAAAAGTACGCTTATAGAGACGGAACTCACGTTAAAGTACTGTAGTTTCTATTCTTGACGTTATAAAAAAGTTATGGAAAGTTAGTTCAAATATTGTTGTATTAATTTAGAGCGTGAAACGTATGTCTTCTTTGTGCAACTGGTTCGTTTATCTTAAGAAAAATGGTGGCTATTTTGTAGACAACAACGTTTGTAGATCATATAGAATCTCAATGTGTTGTTGTGCTGTGGCTAATTCTTGATTGGCTGGCTTCATTTTCACTGTCATTTTCGTTAGTACACGAGCTCACACAGTTTTGAACGATATCGTCTTCGGTGTATTCTCCGGCGGTAGCCACGTCGTCGTCAATCTGTACGAAGTCTTCAAAGGTTGGCGTCGACACATTACCAGTGGTATTGTGGGACACGAGCTTGGCTCATTCTTCACTGCTAGGTGCAACTTCAAGCTCATTGTCAAGTTCAACCTCATTTTGCTCGATCAGAAAGTCTTGGTTAGCTGGACAGATACTGAACCCAGCTTTCTTGAAGCAGTTTTTGACAGTTACGTCACTCACTGCATACCATGCTCTTCTTGCAAATTTAATAGCCAGGAGTATATTTATCTCAGGGCTAATGTTCTCTTCCAAGCAGGTAAGCGTATGCTTTATCACTTCTCTGCGATAAACCCGTTTGAATGTATGAATGATGCCTTGATCTAAAAGTTGAACTTTACTGGTGGTATTGACAGGGAAAAATATAACTTTGACATTTGCAAGTGTTGTTAAGTCCGTATGTGCAGTACAGTTGTCAATAAAAAGGAAAATATTTTTTCGCTTGTTTTCCATTTGCTTGTCAACTTTTTTAACCAATCTTCGAACAATTCCTTAGTCTTCCAAGCTTTTGTATTACTCGCATAATCAACGGGTAGAGTCTTGACACCTTTAAAGCATCTAGGTCGCTTAGATGCCCCAATGATTAGAAGAGGGAGTTTGAACCGGTCATGTTAACACATTGATGAATAGTAAGGTGTTCCTTACTTTGTTTACCTCCGTGGCAGTTTTCGCCCTTGAAAAAGAATGTTTTGTCTGGCAGACATTTAAAGAACAAAGCAGTTTCATCGGCGTATTGTTTGGATCATATCATCCTAAAAGATTCGGCAAATCTTCAGTCCATTGGTCACATACTCCCTGATCCACAGATTTACTTTCTCCGGCTGCTTTTTTTGAAAGTTATATCATGGCGTTTTTTAAAACCCTCTAACCAGCCGTTACTAGCTGAAAAGCTCTGTATTCCTGTGGCGAAGTCTTTAGATTTTTGTTTGAGCAGTGGTCCATCTATGGGAATGTTCTTATCGAGGGTTTGTTTAATCCATTGTAACAGGCACTTTTCAACGTCGGAAAACTCAGAAAGTCGGCTTCTCTTGATATTTCCGTGTCCCTCAGAGCACTGAGACTTAATTAATTCTTTTGATTTTATAATTTTATAATAGGCGGATTCTGCTAAGCCAACGTCACTCTATATTTGTTTTCGTAATTTCCCAGATTCAAAAGCATTCACAATTTTTAATTTATCACGTAAAGACAACACATTGAGTTTTCGTTTAGACATTATGAATAAGTACGGTAACTTTCTTCGCAGCTGCTGTTTATGAACTGACTGTAACAAGCACATTTGGCTTTTTGTATAGAATGAGTTCCTCGAACTATAATAACAAAACAATAAATAGACGCTGATTTGGTTTGAATTAAATAAAAGTCCCTGGAAATTTAAGAATGAGCCATAAATGGCATAGTAGTCATAAACGCGTTTAACTGTCGCTTATAGAGATACAGGCAGGTGTCAATCTCACTTGAAGAGGTTCAGGCGTGAAAAATGATCACTTATACAGGTTTTATGTTTCTCAATTATAGAGGTTTTAGGAGGGCAAAATGACGGGACCTGGTAAATACTCTCATTAATAGAGTTTTCTCGCTTACCCAGTTCTCACTTACTCAGAGTTGACTGTATTAGTTGTAAACTTTCATTGGAGAATATAGTTACTTACATTACGGTAGCATATTTTCTCCTAAATTTCCTTTCTATAAAATTGTGCCTCTTTCCTTTCCACAATAGTGTAATTGCCCATTATTCTTCTCATAGGAACATTTTTTAATTTAATACAATTTTTCTATTGACTAGTATAATAACGCGGACTTCTTTCAAATGAAATACATTTTATAATAACCACATCATAACTAAAACAGATCTCTGTGAACAAATGAAGGTCAAATTTAAAAGCACTTCAACGCATCTACGTCTATTAATTCTTATTTAGTCTGGATCGTAATTTAAAAGCCACGCCTAGCCAAATTTAAATCGGAACTAACCGAGTCCTAAAAACACACGATTTCCATTAATATGTTTATATTTCGGACTGGATGACGATCGCCCTTAATCCATTTCAATCTCGGCGGTTTGTTTTTCTTTTTTGTTAATTTAAACAAGATACCGCAGAACGCAGACATAGCACGTTCATCCGCACTTACCTCCCACATATTCAATTTGATTTAATTGATAAGTCAATATATTTCAAGCCCGAATCGTCGAGTCATCCGCTCTAATGGTTTTATAGAGGACTTCAAGTGCCCGTCGTACTCTACATTTGTTTATTTATGATTCAGGCTTGGACGAACGGTCACGTTATACATTTCGGACGTACAAACATGCATGTACATGTACTAAATACTCTAGATCTATATATAGATATATGTATGTATAAATGCGAATATTCTATGGCCAAGTTGGAGTCTTCAAATTATAACATATATGATGAATGAGTTCGCTGAAGTGTTTGTCGGGCTTTCCACTCCATTTTTTCATTACTCGTCGGGTGTTTTTGGAACGTAATAATGTTCTCGCTGGCTACTATATTATGATTGACGAAATTGTATGATGAATTGATTGCGACCAGTCTCAAACTATTTATGTATACAGTGAAATCTCCCTTGAATGGACAACAACGGGACCAACTGAAGATGTCCATTCAGAAGGGGTGTCCGTATAAAAGAAATATGTAGTAGATACAACAAAAATCGTGTTTTAACGAAAAATGAATATATTAAAGAAACTGGGACATTTAAATTGTATATGTATATAAATGTTTTTAAAATTTATATATGTACATAGATACATAGATGTGGTATGTAATACAAAACAATGAAATGGATAGTCCCTTTAAGGACGCAAAAATTCATATATTGTTGTTTGTCTTCTCTTTTTCTTTAAAATGGCATCTTGAAATCGTATTTCTAATTCAGAAAAAAGTTTCATCGGTTAAATTTCACCAGTGTAATACAGCCGCCGATCGTAGCGCTACCTACTGCATTCTTAACGTGAATGAAGTATAAGTTATAACATAAAACTAGTGCGCAAAGTATCATTAAAATAAGGTTATGTATATATTGTCATAACATGTCTCTGTATCCGATATTTTTAGAAAGGTCTTTACATCCTCATGTCACGTGATTCGCGCAGATTGGTTTCTTCCGATTTTAATACCCTTCTAAAACATTTAGGACACAATTAATAGAATAATTTATTTGTAACATATTTTATTAAATTTTAGTGTTCAAGAAATTGAGTTAAAAGTTATTCTAACCGTTTAGCTGGTATGGATAAATTCCAAAGCAGTAGCTTCCATAAGTAACAGAAATAACAATTTTAGACGTGAGGTATTTCAAGATACAACAACGTAGGTAACTGATACCAATATGCATACGATAGCATGGTAATATCCTAAAACGTGTGTTAACAGTTCGCAACCTATTTAGAACAGACGAGGCGGCGCCTCGAAATTATTCCGGAACGTAACCGAAGCGGAGCAATTTCTCCGGTAATACACCGACGAAGCTGGGCATCTAATCTAACGTTTAATTGCGACGAGGTCCGGGGATAAAAGCTGTAGTACGCCCGCCGTAGCGCGAAAGTATTACATCA
Source organism: Trypoxylus dichotomus (assembly GCA_023509865.1). NCBI lineage: Eukaryota > Metazoa > Arthropoda > Insecta > Coleoptera > Scarabaeidae > Trypoxylus > Trypoxylus dichotomus. The sequence continues at coordinate 5,844,672 of CM042077.1, forward strand.
GTGTCGGAACTAAATAGCGCTCGTACTTACCGACTGGCGGCAGAGGCATTGCGGGTAAATTGTATTCGCCGGTTAAATCTAAGGAACGAAGTATACAACATCAATATAAAACGGAGGGTATATATTGCGAAAAGACGAGAGATATACGGAAACAGTAATAAATGGCGAACAAACAAAAAAAAAAACGGGAACACGTTCGACGGAAACTAATAGAGAAGGGATCGAATCAACTCGAACGAGCTACGTTAGAACAATACTATAATTTGAACCTAAATCTTACTGCCTCTTTTTTTAAAGTAAATTGTGGTTCATTTCGCTTGTTCCTTTTTAATGGCGGATGTTCCGGTGTAATTGATTTATGAACCTTAGATTTGTTTGCAATGTATTCTGTTTCTCAATGACGAAAAACAGATGGCAAAAGAAATAGTATTTTAGTTTGAATGATGCAATAAATTTCTTCACGAATCTTTGTTTGATGGAACATCTTTCTTCAAAGACTCTCCGCAGTGACCTGTCTATAAATCTAAAACTAGCTCAGTGCTTGATAAGCAAGTATTAAAAAGTGCAAGCAATTACTGCACATTTATCAACACAGTTAGTTTAATACAATTAGAACAGTACCAATCATTGGTTGTTTAGGAGTCGAAGTAATACTATTTTAGATTTTAAAATCGTCAGCGTAAGTAAGAACGTTACCGTCAATGGAATGTAACAAATCATTCACATACGTAGATGTTAAAGAGAAGCGGACCTAAGATAGAATCTTGAGGCACGCCGTTACATGCAACAAATGGGGTTGAAGGACTAAAAACGATTATAAAGATGTGATTGCAGTGAAGCAACAACGTTAGCACAACACCCAATCGAGAGCAAGACTTAGATATTACCATTGGATCATTAATAGTGTCTGAGGCTTTGATGAAGTCCTTAAAAATCGGCTCCATTTGTAGTCGCTTATCAAGGTAAAATTTAACATAGCTATAAAGTCTATCATAAAGTTGGTCGAAAACCTTAACAAAATAGAATACTAATTGATATATTAATTTGATACCCTTTTTTGAAAACAGGGCGTAATTTTATTAGCATTTCAAGTTAGAAAATGTAGACGTGCGGATGGCCGTGTGAAAGATTTCGCAAAGAGATTCGCATAAAACTGGACTGCAGTCACAAATAAGAAAACTATACAGGTAGCTTTAAACTTTTTCTAGGACATGAAGAACTTCATTTGGGGCAAAGTCTTAACATCGAACACGACTGACAGGATGAATGAGTTGGAGCATACACCAGAGAACGCTTGAACAATACAACATCTCACAGGTATAGCAGTAAACTCCACTCACACAAATTAATTAATTATGCGGAACGCAGCGTTTCGAGAGCACGTGGGCTCCCATTGTCAACGGACATCCACACAGTCCTTGCAATCGTCATTTAATACAACATCTATTCCAATTTTGGTGCAATTAGAATACAAATAATAACAATACAATTTAAATGAAATCTTTCATACCATTCAAAAAGCAGTATTATTTTGATTTTGATTCCTAACAAGCAATCAGTAACTCATTAAATCTGATTTGGGCTTATTTGGATTTCAGACAGCCACATACTAAAAGCGTAATTCTCCTTAAGAAAGAGTGAAAACGAAACATGTCCGTATTTAGTGCGGACTCTATAGCAGTCATTGTATATACCTCGGACAAAGTTGTTTCCATATTCCAATTTCCCGATAACACTAATCCATTTATCATCCGGCGATTTATCGCGGACTCTACTTCGCGTCTAACCTCCAATATGACCAATTCCGACGCTAACTAATAACTTCAATGATCTTATCTCGGACAGCCAGACCGAGCCGAGGGGAACAAATTGAAATGCAGCTTGCATCCGTTACTATACCACCGTAACTGCATATCTCTAGCTACCCCTCTCTCACAGTACCCTATAGACATACCTGCTTCCTTCCGACGAAGGTGCAGCAAGTTTCCACGATCGATGCAATTAAAATTAATTAAGGATGCTCCGGTCGTGCGCTAAAGAGCTTTTCCGAACCTGATATTTCCGGTGCTCGCGTTCGCAACATTAATTGGATTCCGACGTTGCCGATTTATGGATTCTAATTGGCCGGTTCATCGGAAAGCGTCGGGCATGAGACAAGGAGGATGGGAGGGTAAGTTAGATGGCTAATTGGTAACCAAGGATGCTGTCAGAATGTGAGGTAAGTATACGTCGAATGGTTTGAGGTCATATTTGTTTTTAATAGTGGTAATAAAAATATTCGGTTGCTAGTGACAAGGAAGGCGCCATAAATTCTCGGCTTGGTATGGAAAGAAAAATATTTTTCAATGTGATAATATTCTGAAGTTGTTTGCAACTCACTGTCGTCCTTAAAACGACATCCCCTAAGGTTTTCTTTAAATTAGAAAACAAATACTATACGGGGTATGTTCCAATTCTTGAAAGCCACATTCACGGTTGGTAGCTTGTGGAACGGCGGCAGTATAGACAGGAACATTATCGTAGATTAATCACATACCTTTTGTCAATTTTCCACATCATTCTGCACGAATACTGCCCCCTAATTCATGCAGTAAAAACGTATAATACGTGTCATTCACAGTTGTATTTCGCTCTTTACAGTCAATTAGTAAAATCCCCTCAAAATCCCAGAACATTATGGCCATCACCTTTTTCGTCGATTGAACGCCTTTCGCCTTTTTGGGACGCCACCAATCCATAAACTTCCTTTTCGATAGAGGATCGTAAAATAGAACCATTGCTTCATCACCTGTGTGAATGGGCTCCAAAATCGGTTTTGGGTCGTCTTCACGCATGTTTAAAAACGACTGCGCCCATTCGATTCGACGTTCATGTCGGAGAACAGAAAATCGCGGTACCCATGTTGAACTAATTTTATTCACACCCAAATGGCCATGGAGAATTCAGCGAGTACTTGTTTCGAATATGTTTGTTATTACTACCAATTGTCTCACTTTCAAACGGCGATGTTGTAGCACTAAATCTTCAATAACTGAATTTTGTTGAGTTATCACTTTAATTGGCCGAACCGATCGTTCAGCATCTTCCAGCGAATCTCGCCCCAAACGGAAACATTTTGCCCACTTTTTTTACAGTGGAATACGAAGGAATCAATCACCGTAAACGCCGCCTAAATGTTGTCTTATGCGACTAGGCGTATGCCCTTCTTTTGTTAAAAATTTGATGACCGCGCGGTACTCAATTTTCACTACTTCAGATATTTTCATGCGCAAGTCACGTTGGTTGACTGGCTATTAAAAACTACTACTCTTAGAGTCTTTGAAGAAATAAGAAAAACAACCAGTGACGTAGGATTATTCTTCACTATGACGATGCGAGATTTCACACATCGACCCAGAAAACACAATATTTAACCGGTCAAAACATAGAATTGATGGGTCATCTGCCATACAGTACCGATTTGGCACCCAATCACTTATTTTTATTTCTGTCTGTGAAGAATAAACTACTTTGCCAACGATTTTCGACTCCGACATTTATTTTGGAAGAAGTCAGATATTTTTATGTGCATGTGTAGTCAGCTGCGACTAATAGTTTTGGACATAAATGAAATTGAATATATAAAGTCGATACATAAATGTGTGGCAAACAAAAATACTACACAAAGACAAATAACAAATACAAAGGACTATTAAATTCTTGATGAAAATCAAGATAAATAAGAAGATTAAAGTCGATTGGTTCTGGAATAATTTTTTTAGTGCTTTGGCACATCTTTCACTTAACCAATCACTGTATCCAACACAGTAATATAATATAATTTTTAGTTTAAAATAATGCTCTTTGGATTTTCTCCTTGGGGGTTACTTAAATTAACAAGTTTAGGGTAACAATCCAGAATGATAATTTTTAATGAAAACATCAGTGATTGTCTTCATAATATTGAATCGCGATTACGCCAAAATGTCATTGAAAATTTTGGTAAGAAAGTGAGAGCTTGCCGTACAATATTTCTCAATACAAGCTTTTCCTCCCTATGGGGAGTCCCATAAAATTAAATCGAATCAATACGAAACAGTCTACTTCACCTCCTTCTTTCTATTAGAAAGGTGGAAATGTAAAGCGTAAGAAATCCTCCAGGTTTGATTCCAAAGATATATTCGTCGTGTTTAACGTACTATTCAGCCCTCATTAAAGGAAATAACATTACTACGTCTCCGCCGGAGAAACGGAGTACAAATAAAGCAATCCAGTACCGATTTCCTCCCCGTCGTTAACGTCGGAACGGTACCGTTAACACGTTTTATCAGATATAAGACCGCGAAACCGAATCAAGCGGCGTTTTAACTCTTACGCGACAACGTTGTTAAATATTTTATCGCCGAGACGTAGCGTGTGTCGAGAAATACCCTTTCTGCCGGTAATAAAGCGCTTCATTGTTGCAGGCAGGATAAATAGGCGAATAAACACCGCACCAACGTTATAAAGGGGGATGTGCAGGTTTTATACGCCCATCGCCCATTCAACCAACATATCTTCCTCGTCTAGAAGGAGTTCTTGCTTTATATGTAAGGGTATGAAGGGAGTACAAGTCGAAGCAAATAGCTTTGCAGGTGACTTACGTAAGCAATATCGCGTTCAAAATACGCAAGGTTATATGTATAAGAGTAGGAAATCTTTATACTTTCAACACACAGCAAAATCGCATACAAGAGTCTCTGAAAACGAGATACAAGGTTTCGAATTGATAGTGAACAGAAAACCAAAAACGTGTACTAAATTCTGCCTTATGTTTCGAGTGATAAGATTTCGAAGTTTTCTACCTCGAAGGGTCCAATGCTTATCATTAAAAGTGTTATTTTGATGTCTGCAGGGCGTTTGTATAGTCTGGCTACATATTTTAGATACACCCTGTATACCTAAATTTTTATTTCTTCAAATGGAAACCGAGCTTCGCGTCCAATAGTTTGCCTGTGAAATAAGCAAGGAACGTCAGGCTAATGAAGTATATGGCCGATAACACCATAACACGTAACTACCATAGAATATCTTGCTGAAGCTTATACCAGGGGTATCTGTTTAATTTTGCATACTGGGAGATAGAGTGCTGAATGGTTCAGTGCGGTACGTGTAGTGTTGAAGCTACAACGAACTGTCAAAAGTAACAAGTTAGTGGAAAACATTTTCGCGCAATAACTTTTGTAATTTTCGAAGACAATTATCTCATTAAAAATATCTCGCCGAGTTGGTTCCTATTTTCGTCAATGAAGCACCACATCAATCAGCATTTTCTCGTTGGTACAGAGAATTCAAATATGTATGGATTAATCCTAGTGACGATCCAATAGCAGGTACAGCAATAATAACAAAATTTGTATGATATGGTTTAGGACTAATACTGTGGACGACCGTGGTGCCACTTGTACGAAACATGAACTGAAAAACTGAAACTGGAGTTCTGTTTCACCTTTTAAGATTAAGCTAACAAACTATCTTAAAGATCAACTATTTTATACGCTGAATGAGTTAGTTTTTGAATTGTTACTATTTATATTAAGTATTTTAATACGTCTTTTGTGTTCTAGTGTTCATAGCTTTGTTTGATGCGTGCACTTTGTTTTCAATATTGTCATTACATGACCACAACCGTGTTTCGTGACAAATCTATTATTATTACTAAAATTAAAGGAACTTATATAAAGATGCACAGTGCATAACCAAAATAGGCGTAAACAGATCAAAACCATCCTCCATGAATAAGGGATCGAAACAAGGATGCAGTCTTTTCCCTAGATTATTCAAAATTCACATTCAGGAAGCTTCAAGTAATTGGAGAAAAGAACAGGAAAAATGGGAATTAAGATGGATGGTCACTGACTCACAAGTTCTTATTTCACAGAAGATCAAGCTTGTGTTGAAGAGGATATAAACTACATGTTTAGAAAAACTGAGACAAGAATACGAACATTAAGGACTAAGAATAAACATGACATGAACTAAAAGTGCGGTGCAAAGACGAAGATGACCACCAGCACTTAATTAGAGAAATAAGAAGAAGAAATAAGTACACATATCTAGGAAACATACTTAGTGAGGAAGGTACATACGAAATAAAATACAACATGGGAAAAAAGCAATCCTGGCCTTAAATTCCTTGCTGTGGTCTAAAGGATTAAGACTGGAAGCAAAGATAAAAATGTATAAAGCCGTCGTAGGAGCACATACGGTGCAGAGAGCTGGCAGATGATAAACAGCAACAAATAGAATGTAGACACCATCGAAATAGACTTCTCGAGAAGAGTCTGCGGAGTATCAAAATTTAAACATGTAAGAAACGAAGAGATACGACGAAGTCCAGGAAGAGTTCTTACTAGTGCGGATCGAATCCAAATAAGACAGCTTATATGATATGGACATGTACAAAAAATGAGTGAAGATAGATTGCCAAAGAGGGCACTAAATTATACACTACAAAATAGAAGGAGAAGGGGAAGGCCAACGACATCATGGAGGTATAGGATCGAGAAGACCATGAGAGACAGAGCAATAAAAGAAAAAGTTTGAAAAAATAGAGACAAGTGGAGATCGAAATGCGAGATGCGGCAAAGGCCGTAGGACCCTCGCTACAATAATAAAATTAACTAAAATTATCTATGCAAATAGAGGTACGATTTGAATGAAACGAACGCAAAACCTTAACCTCCACACCTGCACAGCTAATTCGGTCAAGCTGTACACACGTCCCGGTCAATTTAGAACGGTATCTAAACAAGGCGGAGTAGACTTTCCACAGCGGGTGTCCTCCCTCGCCCATATTCCGCGTAAAGGTGGAGACGGAGAGAATTGTAGGTTAATCGGTAGCGGTAGCAAACACGGCGGAACCCGGGAACATTACGACGCCATTAGGGGAAAGGCGGTTGTCGTGCGAACGCGGCGCGGCGCGGTAAGGAAAGCACGGGCCGTATGCGGAAAGTTTTAATTTAATTACGGCGTTTATTTTGTAAATTTATATGGAGATAACGATTTCGGGATAACGGTGTGCGGCGCGCTTTGCGGAGCGGGGATGTTAACGACGTCTGTGCGGGAGTTAATGGCTTATAATGTTCAAACATATTCGGCGGTGGGGGCGTACAGCAGATGACTAATTATATCAACAAAGGATAATGAATCGTTTTAGATGTATGAGGTAAAATTCGTGTTATTTTCGAAATGAAGGCTTTGAGAGGATTTCCTGAGGAAGATTTATTCCTGTGTGGCTTGATTTTACTTTGGTTTATGTAGTTTTCTATAAACCACTCTACTTCAGAGAGAAATATTTCTCTTATGGATATCGTATGCAACATTACCAGAGTGCTATGGCTACCTAATTTTCAGTACGTTGTTGTCCTGAAGAGGTTAATGAATTCTTGGTTGGTAACACGTATACGTCAACTTATCGACCAAAATGTTCTATAAGGTATATATTACATTATTTATGTGGTTTCGTCGTAACTTTTGATTAATACAATATTATGTGTATCTATATATAATAATAATTTATTAAATGCCTAACAGATGAACATAGACACAATATTAAATAAAAGGTAATGCATATAATGCATTAAAAACAAATCAATATATACAGTGAAATCTCCCTTGAACGGACACCAACGTGACCAACTGAAGATGTCCGTTCAGGAGGGGTGCTCGCATAAAAGAAATATGTAGTAGATACAACAAAAATCGTGTTTTAACGAAATATGAATATATTAAAGAAACTGGGACATTTAAATCGTATATGTATATAAATGTTTTTAAAATAAATAAGAAACTTTAAACTTAAGATAAGGAAGTTTATTTCCTACAAAGTATAATATATGTATGTACATAGATACATAGATGTAGTATGTAGTACAAAACAATGAAATGGAATAGTCACTTTAAAGACGCAAAAATTCATATATTGTTGTTTGTCTTCTCTTTTTCTTTAAAATGGCGTCTTGGAATCGTATTTCTAATTTAGAAAGGAGCTCCAAAGACTCTGTATCTCCGTGATTTAGAAACGAACGCCTAGTCTTTTAGATTTTTATATCAATCTCTCTTTTTGCGCATTTAAAAATCGGATAATACTGGGCATCTCATACCTGGTGGGATCGTCAGTTTTGGCACAAATTTTAAACTCGCACAGGTAAGCAATAATCAACCGTATTAGATCGTAGCTGCCGCTACTACAGAACAAAATAGAATAGTAAATGTCGGGGTGGGGGTAAAACTAAACTCAGCGCCCCTTACGATCATGGGGTAGCGTTAAAATGTAGGTGCCTTTTTCAAATATACAGATTGTAACACATGGGCTGAAAAGTCCCGGGCCTAACAAAGAAAACACGTTTTTTTTTGGTTCAAAATTAGCTTTATTCATCAACGTAATCTCCATCAAGAGCAACGCAATCATTACAGTGCCGCTCTAACATTTCAATACCACTTTTGTAGAACGATTTATCTTTTGCCTCAAAATAGGCCTCAGTTTCAGCGATAACCTCTTCATTCGCGCGAAATTTCTCATCGGCGAGCATTTTTTGAGGTCTGCGAACAGCCAGTAGTCACTGGGAGCCAAATCTGGCGAATACGGTGGATGTGGGAGCAATTCGAAGTTCAATTCATGTAGTTTCGCCATTGTTTTGATTGACTTGTGACACGGTGCGTTGTCTTGATGAAACAAAATTTTTTTCTTTGCCATATGCGGTCGTTTCTTTGCAATTTCGGCCTTCAAACGCTCCAATAACGCTATATAATATTCACTGTTGATGGTATTTCCTTTCTCAAGATAGTCGATGAATATTACACCACGCACATCCCAAAATACCGAGGCCATAACCTTTCCAGCCGATTGTTGTGCTTTCGGGCGCTTTGGACGAGGTTCACGAGTTGCTGTCCACTCAGATCACGATCGTTTTGATTCCGGAGTAAAGTGATGGATCCATGTTTCATCTATTGTCACATATCGACGCAAAAATTCCGGTTTGTTACGTTTAAACATGGCCAAACACTGATGAATCAGAATCGTCAACACGTTCTTGTTTTTGGTCAACAGTGAGCAAATGCGGCACCCACTTTGAACAGAGCTTTCTCATAGTCAAATGCTCATGCAATATAAAGCCAATACGTTCTTTTGATATCTTTACGACGTCAGCTAACTCACGCAACTTCACTTTTCGATCATTCAAAACGATTTTGTCGATTTTTTTGATGTTTTCTGGTGCTACCGCCTCATTTGGACGTCCACTGCGTTCTGCATCATCGATGTCTCTACGACCACGTTTGAAGTCAGCAAACCAATGTTTTATTGTTGTTTCTTATGGAGCGGAGTCACCATAACACTTTTCAAGCCATTGCTTCACTTGAACGGTATTTTTTCCCATCAAGAAGCAGTGTAAAATTAAAACACGAAATTGTTTTTGATCCATTGTTTTGAAAATAACAAAAGTAGCGTGACTCTTAGCACAATAACTCACAAACTAATGAATAGAATATCATGAAATTTTAACAATTGCCTTTTGAAGGTTAGTACTAACTGAGAGAAAGGTGACTGCAATAAGCCCGGGACTTTTCAGCCCATGTGTTAAGTGTATTAAGGGGAATAGAATTAAGACTGCAAAAACGAGTGTTTCGCTATAGTGCATGGCTCGATAACCATGAATATTAAAAAAAGTTAATATAATTACTTACTATTTTAGTGTCTTTTAATGCCGGAAATCGCTTTATTAACATGTTAGTGGATTTCTTAACCGATTTAACATTAGAATACATAAAAATAGCAAGTAATTACATTCATTTTTAATATTGATAGTAACCGAGTCACACACTTGTCTCTGGAGCCTTATATAGTATAATTATTTAAAATTAAATTAAATTATATTTATAGAAAAAAATGTAACAATTTAATCCGAAAATATATTTATATTACAAAGAAAAATAATGTAATAATACCAAACGCAGTCAGTAGTCAAATAAATTAATTTAGTTCTACAGTTGTTCTATGGTTCTATTACATGGCTGAGAGGTGCTGAAGTTGGTCTTACCCCCACCCTGACACTCACCATTCTATCTTGTTCTGTGCGCCAAACTGAAGCGGAGAGTATCAAGACCAGTGGTCGATCGGCGGCGGTGGTGGGGGGACGCGGTCTCGCATGAAAACAAAATGTTCTATACTTTTCGGATGGTCCCCGTACCTACCGTACTCTAGCTTATACAAATTAGACACTCCGTAATAGAAACTCTCGATAATACGAGGTAATTCAAAAATTTCAGATATTTTCTCTGTATATCCTATAGCTAATTTTAACATTCCTTTCCATTGGTCTATTTCCGAAAGCATATAAATTTTTTTCATCCAATATCCCGAGATATAAATCTCGTAACGTATCCACGGGCTTTGTCCCGTATTATACCCGCCAGCTTTCTCGAAACGAACGGAAACAACAGCAGCAGCAATACCGCGCCATAATTTAATATTCACCCGATACTTTCTTACGCCCACATGTGATACGAACGTATATAATACCATTCGCAACCGCGCAATGCCTACCACCAAACAGCGTGCAATACGTCCTTACCCGTCTCCTCGTATATCATCGTTTAAAATGAAAACTCTCGTGCGCGCCTACGTATCTGGAAAACTCCATAAATCTCGACGCCGCGTTCTTGTTTTCTCGTTTTCCGCGACGTTCCCGAAGCAAACGAGTGATAAAGAGTCCTAGTTGGAGGGCCGTTTCGGCCGTAAAACAAACGCCGATTTTTTTGTTTTTATTTTTTTTTATTGCGGTACGCGACCGAACAACTCGTGAAATGTGTCACCGACAGGACCTTTACGGATAAATTCGTTTCGATACACCTGGGACGTTGAATTTCCGCATCCTGATTATCTTCATGTTTTGAGCATCGGATGGTATCAGTGACGTGAAGGGGAAGGTCTATATTTTTTCGTAAAGAAATAAGTTATGACCTTGAAAAGCCGAACGCTTAGGTTATTTAAATGTAGGTGTTGAATAAAATAATGACTCTTGTTTTGATTTAGAATAAAACCCTTTGGTTTTCTCACTTTTATTTGATCTAAAAATATGTAGTGCTTGCTCGTTACACACTTAGTCTGTTTTCGCTATTCTTCCTAGGTGGAGCACAGCGCGAAATTCAAAATAGCAGAGCTAACTATACAGTAGGTATAGTTAGCTCTATAACTATACGCACATGCACGGAGTCAGTTCGATGGGAAATTACATGGGATGTTGACTTTCATCGCTACTATCACTTAAATGAACTTCTAATTTTGAGCGATCCTCAGTATCAAACTCAACTTCTCTAAATAGTTTTCATTGTTTCATTGATGTACCCTTTTTTGAGGTTGATCCACTTCTAACGATATGAAAGATTTGGACAAGCTAAAATCACTATGGGAAATTTCTTATAATAATTCCTATTTATACCATTGGCATTGAAATGTCATACCTACGTTATTTTTGAGTACGCGCACTGTTAGAGTGAATTTAGTATAAAAATGTTTGATCGCTGCATATTAGCTCCCATCGAAGTAATGTCGGCACAGATCAAGAACATTATCGGGGATAACAGTACGTAAAAATGCGCCAGTCTCTATCCAACACGAATATTAAAACGTTTCGGTGGAGAACATTTTCAGTTGTATCAATTAACCATTTTAATTGAAGACATAAAAATCGGATGTAATGTAAGATGATTAAAGTGACGTCGTCGTCATAATCATCATCTTGGTACTCCGAAGTTACAAATTGAACTAAATTTTGTACTTCTGATAACACCATAACCCACGGAAGGAAATGTTATATTATTTCGGAGACGCAAATAAATTTAAAGAAAAACGGGAAAATATTAAATCATTTTTCCAAAACTTAAAATTTTTATTACATTTTATTAATAGTGATTAAAATTAAGGCATGAAATTAAAAAAAAATAATTCTAACGAAAACTAAACAGAAACTTCTTAAACACTCCATTCATCAAAGAAATTCCCTCTTACACGAAAAACAGCTTTCACAATCCGCGGCATCCGCTCCTCTAAATTTGTAAAATGTTGAACAAGCAGTCTATGGAGGAAGGGCATACTTGTCGGCTCTTCCTGTCCAATTCATCCCATAACAGCTAAATGGGGTTTACATCGAGGCTTTGCGGCGGCCATGTCATTATCTGCAAAGTGCCGTTATCTTGTTCTTCATTCAAGATATCTTTACATATTACTGCTGATGATATTTGAAGTCGTTGTCGTACATAAATACGAAATTTTTTGCCGGATAGACATTGTCCCGATGGTATTGCATTTCCAAATAACCCCATTTTCGCAAAAACTTTCGATTCGCTTCAAGTCCCCTGTATCATCATAGGAAAAACAACCCCTAACAAGCACAGGACTTCTTCCTTCCATTACAGTTGGCACTATACAATCCTGCAACATTTTTTCTCAACATGTGACTCATCACTCCATAGCACCCTTTTCCTATCATTCACTGTCCTATTTCTATGCGTTTCTGCCCACTGTAGCCGTTTTTGCCTGTTTCCCCGTCGAACTAGAGATTTTCTTATTGCCATGCAGCCGTGAAGATTTCCAGCTTCTAGTCTTCTTTTCACTGTAGTAACAGAAATTTTTCTTGCACGGTCGCGATTCATTTCGGCGGCGATTTCTGGTGCTGTCAGCCTTCTATTTCGCTTGCTCAGCAATTTTATACGCTAATCGTCGGCGTGAGTTGTTAGTCTCTTACGATCTGAACATACCCGATCTCTTTCCCTCTCGGCATTTTAATAACTTTAATCAAATTCACATGAAAAGCTACGCTCTTAACACTAATGCACGCGCAAGCAGGTTTATTTAGAAACTGAAGCATTTATCAATACATGCTGTTACGACCCGAACGTGCCCGATCTCTTAAACTGCCCGTACGTTGATATCCTCGAATGATATCACTAACTGTCGATTTATTAACACGTATTTTTTCGGAAATTTGACGCACTGAATAACCTTCTTGATGAAAAACAACAATTACAGAGCGCTTTTCTAAACTTGTCGGTTTTTCTCTCGGCATTTAGCAGGTTCATTTAGAGACTAAAGCATTTATCAATTCTCAGTACAGTTTTGGGTGACCTTGTACCACCCCAAAGAGTATTGTAAATTTATTACCTACAGTATTGTTCCAAAAATAATCCTATTTGTGGCGATGAGCATTATTCTGAAAATTATTACTATATTGGGTCATAAAATGTAATAGGTTTTCAATAATTGTCTAATCAAACAATGATACACAATCTTTAAAATTCTCCTTTTGGCATGGAATAAGCCAAGAAGTTGTGCTAAGTCACTAGTTTATATAAAAAAAAAACCCAGCAACATCACATGACTTGCAGACCAACACTGAACGCATCATTGCTAATATTTGATCCAATTTACATGAAAAAATCATGAGAGATAGGGTTCAACGATCTCGGTCGTGGCAGACATTTGAATGGTGTTGTGCTCCATCTATAATGATTTACACTGAACTAAAAGATCTTAAATTTCTCACAATATCCGTGCTTAATTTTATAAACAAAATGTAACAGAAATTCAACATTGTTTATCAAACCCCTCATAATCCCTATTTTTGGTTTTAAGTTATCGAAGACTAACCAAAACCTTTCCTAAATATATAATTAGCTTCTGTATTCGTCCATCCCTGTGTTCCTTCGTCCTCGTTAAACTAAACAATCTATACGGCGTCGTAATAAGCAAATAAACTCCAGAGAAGCTTATTATTCCGCGGAGTTTGTAAAGGACCGCTCCTAAACTCTAATCAACTCCCTCGAATACCTTAAACACCGTCGTCCGGAAATACCACCTAAAATCCCATCCGCCCGACGTCTCTTGTCCGTTCGGTCTTAATTAACTGCGCTCGAGAGGCCATCTCTTGGCAATCGAACCCTCGGATCGCGTCGCAAACAAATATTTACGCCGCGCGTATAATAAATCCTTTCCGGCGCGATGTTATTGTTCGCCGCCTTTGCCGGTGCGTCCGTATTTTCCGCGCCGCGACGGCGAAAAGATAAAATTTGGACGCGTTCGCAGATTCGTAAAGTTTGAATAATAACCTTAGCGCTCGGATGAAGATTGCGGAAGCCTGGACGAGATCTAGATGGCGAAGGGGGAAGAAGGTACTTTAGATGATGCTGAGTTAACTAGAATGCGGCCTGATCGAGTTACCGTATCGGTAGATATTGGGATCGATTACGTCGACGACTTCCCCAATTAGTTCGATATCATATCTACCGAATAAGTACCAGGTGCATGCATAAGTTTTTTTTTCCTGTTTTTTTTTTTGCTAAAAGGAAACACGTAATTTTCAACGGAAATTAATTTTCTTATTGAAAATATTGGCCTTTGGTTTCTACACATTTCACCCATCCCTTTTGCGACAAACTTCCGCAAAATTACTGAGGAGCTGCTCTGCGAGCGCGTGCCCTATTGTTGCGGAGAGGTGATAGTCAAATGGCGCCAGGTCTGGGGAGTACGGGGGGTGGGAAAAGATGTCCCCATCCAAGCGATCAAGGTGACAATTGGCATGTCTTCTGCCCCATTTCGATCGTCTTTCGATTAATGTGTGGTTTAAATTAAGCATTTGTTGGCGATAGCGATGAGTATCAACGGTTTCGCCGGACTTCAAGAGTTCAGAATACACAGTACCTGACTGTAACCAACAAATTAAATACTAAATGGCAAGGCACCTTATTGCGGGTGCATCTTTAAAGAAAATCTTTAAATTTATTACCAACAAAAAGAGACGATATTACCACAACGCTGTTTGTAGATATCCATGCAATGAGATCATATCTTGATGTAACCAATACGGCTACTAGCGTATTTTATAAGTTCTGATGTTTGCTTTATTAAATTGGTAGTGCACGAACGATCCTATTGTTGGGGTTCTTTCACATGTATGTATGATATTTCTCCATCCATTGCAGAATAAATGTGTTCATTTGTATGTTTTTACCTACGTTGTTGTTTTGTTGTATAAGTTAAGAAAATCTATTCATTCACAAAATCTTGCTTCCATTTTCAGCAACAGTACTATAGAAAGATCGCCAAATGAATAGATTGTAGATAACTTATACGATAAACCAATGACGTAGATAAAAACACAAAATAGACGAAGTCTATGTACCTAGATACACATTATTGCGTCAACCATCAAAACTATAGGTTCTGGACGCTTTACTTGTATTATCCTTATTCCGAAATATTTTCATCACTGCCTGAGATGAAGAGATCTGCAATGTGTCATGGTGAAAGTAAGACGATGTTTCCGATTCCCTGAAACTATTCTGCAAGCCTCGTACTTTGACTCAATAGGTTACAAAATCTTCCATTGAAATTATATGTGATAATCAGATATTTGTCCCACAGTCTTTAGATCTCCTTTATATAGAGTCGTGTATACAATGTTTTCAAATCTTTAGAAAGAAATACCGTCTATATTAGTCCTATTGTGCCAATTTTAGATTTAGAATCGTATTCTGTATGATCGGAGATAGCATTCGGCAAGCCTTGAACCAAACCCAAGATGAGCGAAAAATCGAAGTCATCTAAAATATGTCAAAATACGTATGCAGCTGAAGATTTTGATGATTAGATTGTAGGAAAATTATCCATCATGACGAAATCCTTAATATTCTAAAATTAGTGGGGAATTTACCAATAGTTATTACACTTTTCACGTTTTCAAATCTTTAGAAACAAATACCGTCTAGATTAGTCCTCTTGTGAATGAATTATTCGAACGTCCTAATTGATAAGAAGTAAAAGACTAATCAACTAATAACTTTCCTACGCCATATATTACTCCTAACGTACTAGTTATCTTCAACAGCAAGTCTACCGACAGTCTTCGGGAATTTACGTTGAACTTAATTTTAACATACAAACCGTAACAGGTCTGTTAAATCAACATGGTATGTAAGGGATACTTCTAAAATATCTTAACATAATAGCACATTTTAAGGACACATACTCAACCTGTTTAGAATTCAAATCAATTCCCTTTCAAATCAAACTAGCATTAAAGCAGATATCCCCTTCGCATCCGCGACATCCGCAGCTTCTCTACGCAATCTCCTCTTTATTCGAAACTCGAAACATTCAATGACCGCCTTTCCTTCGACAGTAGACACACTTTTCCCAACGCCTACCGAACAACAGTACGTCGTTCGCCTATCGCTAGTCCTCTAGAGGGCGCCGGTTGTCACCTTCGTTTGGCTTCGATTGTCCCCTTTCGCTGCCTGCTACCGGAATTAGATTTAAAACGAACACGCAGCGTTTGCGGAGCACTAATCCAACGCAGGACCGAAATTTGAGGTTCTATCGCAGCAGTATATCTAAGAGTAACTTAATGGAGGCGAGCTAATGGGGAATTTAGGAGACGGAAAGAGGTGGTGTAAGGGTAGCAATGGTGGGGCGTATTTAGAATTTTATGTGTGTGTCTTTAGATGTGGATGAGAGTTATGCAATAGGAACATGTTTATAGGCTAAGATGGATTTAAAATATCTTCAACAATATTGGAGCTTGAGTCTTACTAATGCACTAATCTCTTGAAGAATTTATTTAAAATAAGAGGCATGCGAAAACATCGTGTAAACGTTTTATCTTCGGATGTTCCTTCCGCTACTTGTCCAAAGATTAGTTGATGACCTACCTACTTCTTTTAATCATTTTTTTACCGGAGGAACTCTATCAAAGTCACTTTTGAAAATTGTACTAACTTTGCTCGTTTTTAAAGTCACTAGCGAATACTATGCTGGACATTAGTTATTAGACATTAGACGTTATTTTCAAAAACTTTACAAATAGTTTAGACAACATTATTTTTTGTTTAAATTAAAATGAAGGAATAAAGAGAAATATTATCAACGCATATTTTAGCATATTTTGAAACCCATCGCGAATTTTCTATTAGATATGCTGCTAAGGAACTGGATTTAAATTATGCAACAGTTCAGAGAATTTTAAAAAAGAATAAGTATATCCCATTTAAGTATCGAAGCTCACAAACATTACAACCAGAGATTCACACAGGAGGTTGGCTTTCTGCCAATGGTTTGTTAATATCTGTGGTGAATATTTCAATAGAGCACAATGTATTTTATGACGTGATGAAACAAACCTCTCCAATAGAGGTCTGTTTAATAAGAAAAATCATCACTACTAGTGGCAAGAAAAATTATTAATAGTGCATCCAAATGCTGCACAAGTTCCATTTCCTTTTAATGTTTGATGAGGATTAATTGATTCGATAATCATTGATCCAGTGTCCTACAATGGTACATTCGATTATGTGCTAGATGTGCTTGATAACATCAATTATCTACTGTGACAGCATGACGGTGCTCTTGCACATAACTGCAGTATACTACGTAACTATTTGGATACTATCTTTGCCGATAAGTACAAATGGGAAAATTCGATAGCGAGCACGCTCCCCTGACCTTTCACCTTTAGACTTTTTTCTTTGGGGACGTTTAAAAAACCAGGTGTACAAAACTCGATATGAATTGCAAAATAAAGTTAAGAAAGTTTTCGACGAATTCGATAGAAGGATAGTCTTAAGAGCTACCCAGAGTGTACACAAGCGGGGACGAAAATATATTGAGTAAGAAGGTGATACTTGAACATTATTTATAAGTAGGATTATATGCAAAGTGCATATATTTTATTTTATTTATTTATTATATTTTACGTCTATTTGTGGGTGTCTTACACTGATTAAACTTAGTTAAGGCTAGTTAACTTTAATCAGTGTAATACATCTACGTAAATAAAAATACCATGCCACTTATAAATCATTGATTTACTAGGGCACTGTTCTCCATCAACGGTTTCCATTTCATTCAATATGGTTTGAGCGTTCTTTCCTTGCTTTGTAAGGAACTTTATCATAGCACGGTGTTCAATTTCATCCATAGTTTCAGTTTTCTTCCGGATTGACTTGTTTAGCAGGCAACTATTCGTAAACGACTGACGCTGTAGAGTTGCAACTTAACTTATATACTAATGATGAGTCACCAATCAGAATGACACCTAGCGAGCGCCCCCACTCCATTCCCTCCATTCCACCAACTTCTGGACCTCCCCTCGTAACTTTTGATCAAACAGCACACCGAGGTCTCTCACCGACGAGTGTCTAGCTATAATTGTCTGGTCAATGAAGTATTTGTAGGTATTTAGTTTCCTACTCGTGGTGTGTCACAACTGCAAACTTGTCCAATTTCAAGCAGATTCTGTTTTCTGTGCACCACGAATTAATAGCTAATTTAATCTACTTTCAAAAAACAATAGTAACGGAGATGGCAATGGCGCGCATTTAATTTAAATCAGCCTGTATATATATTTTCTCTCCCTCTACTTTAATAACTCATCGATACATAGTAATATGGTCGATTCGTGACAAATAGTTTCAACCCCTCAAATATCAAGCTTTTCTCCAAGAAAACTTTCGAAAACGGCTCTACATTTTCGTAACGCGACGCCAATTTCCGGCCACCCTCGACAAGGTCCTTACAATATCATCTTGAACCCTACACGGGATCGCAAAAGCTTCCTTTAAATCTATTTTAAGCAACACACATGGGAGAGAAAAGCCAACATATGTGTCTTCACGCATATACGTGCAAAGTATACGCGTATCCTGCTGGAAGGAGTGACTGCATGGAGGGTGGTGCAAAATGGAGGGTGCTGAATTTATATAAGCTGCAGTAAGACGGTGACTAACTGAGATTCATACTCTTGAAAGTCTCGAGAACTTGGTAATTAAGTAAATATAGCAATTGTAGTTCGTGCTTAAATTATGGTAGAACATTGCGTTGGAGGTAATTATAAAGTTTGCTCGCTAAACTGTGTTTTGAAAATTAATATTATCCTGAATAATTTATTGCGATGTATAACATGAATAAATTACGTTGAATAACGCTTGGATTAATGGAAATTGATGATAAAGTCGTAAAATATTGTATAGTAGGAGAACTTATCTATACAGGGTGTCATTCATAATCAATAAAGTATTTGTTTTAATGCGTATTTAAATTATACATTTATAATTTCGTATAGTAATGAAAGTCGTCAAAAAATGTCCGGAGCATAAAATGTTCTCCGACCAACAACAATGAGTGCAAAAGCATCATATTGAAAGCAACGGTGAAGAAACGGAAAGCCTTGCTTTAAAAACGCAAAATTCATGGGATGTTCGAATGGTCCAGGTGGATCCTATATATAATCGGACTTGTAACAGGCGTATGCAAACAAATTGATATATTTAAAGGAATATAACACATGGGCTGGAAAGTCCCGGGCCTAACACATAGATGACGCTAGTTTTATTGCACACCTTTCTCTCAGTTAGTACTAACATTCAAAAGACAGCTGTTAAAATTTCATGATATTCTATTCATTAGTTTGTGAGTTATTGTGCTAAGAGTCACGCTACTTTTGTTATTTTCAAAACAATGGATCAAAAACAATTTCGTGTTTTAATTTTACACTGCTTCTTGATGGGAAAAAAATACCGAAGCAATGGCTTGAAAAGTGTTATGGGGACTCCGCCCCATCAGAAACAACAATAAAACGTTGGTTTGCTTACTTCAAACGTGGTCGTAGAGACACCGATGATGCAGAACGCAGTGGACGTCCAAATGAGGCGGTAACACCAGAAAACATAAAAAAAAATCCACAAAATCGTTTTGAATGATCGAAAAGTGAAGTTGCGTGAGTTAGCTGACATCGTAAAGATATCAAAAGAACGTATTGGCTTTATATTGCATGAGCATTTGACTATGAGAAAGCTCTGTTCAAAGTGGGTGCCGCGTTTGCTCACTGTTGACCAAAAACAAGAACGTGTTGATGATTCTGAGCAGTGTTTGGCCATGTTTAAACGTAACAAACCGGAACTTTTGCGTCGATATGTGACAATGGATGAAACATGGATCCATCACTTCACTCCGGATGATCCAAGATGATCGTCATCTAAATGGACAGCAACTGGTGAATCTCGTCCAAACCGCCCGAAAGCACAACAATCGGCTGGAAAGGTTATGGCCTCGGTATTTTGGGATGTGCGTGGTGTAATATTCATCGACTATCTTGAGAAAGGAAATACCATCGACAGTGAATATTATATGGCGTTATTGGAGTTTTTGAAGACCGAAATTGCAAAGAAACGACCGCATATGGCAAAGAAAAAAATTTTGTTTCGTCAAGACAACGCACCGTGTCACAAGTCAATCAAAACAATGGCAAAACTACATGAATTGAACTTCGAATTGCTCCCACATCCACCGTATTCACCAGATTTGGCTCCCAGCGACTACTGGCTGTTCGCAGACCTCAAAAAATGCTCGCCGGTAAGAAATTTCGCACGAATGAAGTGGTTATCGTTGAAACTGAGGCCTATTTTGAGGCAAAAGATAAATCCTTCTACAAAAGTTGTATTGAAATGTTAGAGCGGCGCTGGAATGATTGCATTGCTCTTGATGAAGATTACGTTGATGAATAAAGCTAATTTTGAACCAAAAAAACCGTGTTTTCTTTGTTAGGCCCGGGACTTTTCAACCCATGTGTTAAGAGGAAAAAGAAATAAAAAGAGAACTCTTCATTTCACCTTTTTTCATTTTTTCCTTTTTCTTTCTTTTTGTTTTCGTTTCTCTTTCCTCTTAATCTTATTTTTTTATATTTCATCATTACACGATCCAATTACGGACGTAGTTGGCTTACTATGTATGAGTTTGTTTTAAATTGATTATTATTGATGTGAAATGCTAATTTTGAACCAAAAAAAAAACGTGTTTTCTTTGTTAGGCCCGGGACTTTTCAGCCCATGTGCTATATGTGCATAAAAATGATATTAAAAGATGCCCTAACTATGAGTTTTTAAATAATAGGATGTAAATATCTCGTTTTAAAAAATGTAATATTTTTGAATACTTATGAGAACAAACAACCACAAACGACAATGTGACACTTATATCCGTTTAGACTAACAACAGTTGCATCTGATACCATGTCAATTGACGATTGCAGTTATGTACTTCAATACAATTTAATTTAATTAATGCGAAGCAAATTGAACTGTCTAAAGTGTATGAACACCTTTGGAACTTGCAACATCCTGTGGATACCACGTTGACGTGTCGTGAAAGATCTTTCGATACGGTGCAACATTTGCATTTAAATTTTTGTTCTATCTATTTCCATTTAAGAACGAAAGAAAACTGAAAATCTATGAAGGCTCAAAGGGGTCTTCCACCCCCTCAGAGTGAATTTCAACACAAACAAAAGAATTTTCATTTTCAAGTCTCAACATGCTCTACTTAAATACCAAGTTTCATTCAAATCTGAATTTGACACCCGAGAACCTTTCATTGAAAGCATTGCCTTCTTTGTCATAAATATTTTTCATACGATTCTGATAGCAACTTTTGATTTAAGAAAACCCTCATCGAAAGAACTCATTTTAGGATGTCAACTTTCTGACGCTAAAGAAAGATTTAAAAAAGAAAAGAAGTGATTCAATTAATCCTAGGTACTCGAAACATTACTACCAAAATAAAAAAACTAAAAAACCATACAATCAAAAAGTTGGCGTTTGAAAACTTTCCGATAACTCGAATTTAAAAGTACTTTAACTTTACACTCCAATTCCTGCGACGTAATTCGCTAACAATATCCTCATTTCCCTTGTTCGTGGCGGGTAAACAAATTCGATCAACTCTGGAACATCTATTCATCAAAACTAAAACAGAAAACGTTATAAAACTCGCGCCGAACTTCGACATTTAATGCTGATTGACAGCTAAACGTGGCGCCAATAAGGTCTTGAGAGTTTTTAGAGAGAGCTACGGCGTTCGCAAGAGCGATCGATCGAAAACCGTGTCGTATTGCTTGCGTCGCGTGTTTAAACTTTGCGATAGTTTTTCAATTTGCACTCGCTGTCGTCCGGTTCTAGCTTCCTCTTTCCAAATAGAACACGGCGATGTTGTGTTAGTTTATCGGGCGCTTCTAAGGTTTCGCTTTTCAGTTCAGACAATGGCAATAAAGCGATCGGAACTGTTAGAGAAACGGTGTTTTCTCAATTCGGCAAATTAAGTTCTTGGTCGTTGGAATTATTGTACTTTCTATTGTATCTTTTATACACTACTGGAAAAATAAAACTAAGACCGTGCACTTTAGAATAATAGTGTATTTTCGGTTAAAGATATTTCAAGTATATATAAATTGTATGGTCCGGCGCTGCATCTAAAGGAAAGGGAGTGGTAATATTGTATAGTGGTTTTAAAAATGCTAAGACCCATAGAACTGCCTCATGGACCATTCCAAGATTGGCTGGAAAATATTTTAATATGATAAGTAAAGACAAATCGGTTACAAAAGGAAATACTTGACAGCAGCACCGTGAACAATTATTTAAAACATCCTTATTCTACGAGGTAATGTGAAGTTATTTGAATTTTCAAAGGAATACGTAATAGTTACTCTTTTAAGCATACTTAATCGATAACTGGTAACTGAAAGGCAAGAACAACTGGAAGGAAATATAGCAAGGGAGTTATTGAATCAATACAAAAGGGTTTGAAGAAGGATCTGTACATAAATGGGTGACCATATTAGTGACCGGTATTCCAGTTTAGAGCGTACAAATGTAAACTAGAGCATAACAACCGGTTTCAAAGGGTTAATGACCAGTTATTTCTTATAATGAGTCCTAAGGCCTTCAGAGAGGATTTGACGATATTTAAAATACGACACAGGAAAGATAATTTAGCATCGAATGTGATACCAAAGTCCTTCGCGCAACGCAACGATGGATGTTAAAAAGATAATATATTATAATCATTCATGTCTAATTTTGCAGTTTTGGTTGAATTCGATAGTACAGTCTCAGATCATCTGCAAATGGTAACTTTTCACTTTTCAAGATATCACGAAGTTCATTAAATGACGACTGCTAGGACTGTGTGGATGTACAATTCACAGGTATAGCAGTAAACTCCACTCACACAAATTAATTAATTATGCGGAACGCAGCGTTTCGAGAGCACGAGCAAGTTTACTATTGAAGAAGAAGTGAACAATCGCCTCCCGTTTCTAGATACTCTAATCATACGCAACAACAATAAATTAGAAATAGACATCTACAGAAAAGAAACTAATTCCAACAGATTCATCACGTTTGATTCGCACCATTGCGAACAACAAAAAATGTCCGCGATTAGTTTTTTGGTCAATAGACTCGTCAGATTTCGGCTAAACAAGAGCAGGTACGACAAAGAATTAAAGTATATCAAAGATGTAGCGAGGTACAATGGTTTCTCTTCTATGGATGTTGACCGTATTTTAAGGAAGGTCTAATACAAACAACGCATCAGAAATTCCACGACCTTGACATCAACAAACACCGGTAATAAGAAATTTAAACTCTTGCTTTTCACCCAACAGTAAAAGGGTTAAGTAAAATTTTCCGACAACTAAATATGAACGTGTCTTTTGTGTCAAAAAACAACTTAAAGAATCTCTTAGGGAATCCCAAAGATAAACCGGAGATGATAAAAAGGTCCGGAATATACCAAATCGCATGCAATGACTGTGAGAAAGTTTATATTGGACAAACAAAAAGGAGTATCGAAACGAGGTTCAAAGAACATATTAGACACTATCGTTTCGACAAACCTGAACTATCAAGCGTAGCAGAGCATATGGTAAGATCCGGACATAAGATTGATTTAAAAAATCTGACACTACTTAAAAACGTGAACTCGTATAGAGAATTAGACGCGTACGAAACGATATGTATAAAAAAGAACGGAAACTTATTGAACAAAGAACCACCCGCAATTGCACACTCGAGTTTGATGGATTTATTACCATAGGCCCTGTTAAAGATACGGTTCGCTTTCGGTCCATCCTTTCCCGAAAAAGGCATTAAACCACCGAGTAGACTGTAAATAGTCATATGTTTTCGAAATTTTAGAGCCTGCGTAGAAAATAATTTGCATGTGTGATACAGTGCTTACATTCAGTTGGTAACGCGGTTGACAATGAGAGCCCACGTGCTCCCGAAACGCTGCGTTCCGCATAATTAATTAATTTGTGTGAGTGGAGTTTACTGCTATACCTGTGAATTGGACAAAGATCATTAAATTACAATAGGAAGAGCAAAGGGGCTAGATTGCTTCCCTGAGGAACTCCTGGGATAGGTACAAAGAAATGTGATTGACAGTCGTTATAACACACATGCTGTTTTCTATTTAACAGGTACGTCTGGAACAGTGGTGTTAGTCGTGGAGCAAACCCAACGGCCGCAAGTTCAACCAGCAATAGTCCATGATCAATTTGATCAAAAGCTTTAGAGAAGCCCGTGCATATGAGATCGTCTTGTTTGTTACTGTCCAAACATTCCGGAAGATATTGGCTCAGTATGGATAAGTTGGTAACCCTTGCTCGGTTCTTCACAAAACCATGCTGATATTCTGATAGGGATGGTCGGATTTGTAGGTGTATACAATGATAAAGACATATTTCAAATATTTTAGCAAAGTTATTAATGATCGCTATTGGACGATAATTTTCAATAGAACCAGCACTTCCTTTTTTTATGAATAAGAATGAGTTTGGTTGTCTTGACCAATGAATGTTCATAAGTTCTCTATATAAATCAAAGTAGTTCGCTTTTCTGCAGTTATACATTTCAGCTTGGGGATTTGAGGGTAACGGTACTAATTATCATTATATATGATACAAGCCTAATTCACTAACGGTGAATTACTTCTTACGCATAACAGAGCAAGATGTAAAAAATAGTTCACTGTTATCGATACCGAAGCACAAAACCAGGTTTCAGTGTTCAAGTCAGTTAGTCAATAAAATAAATATGATGAACATTTTGATAATATGAAACGAATATCTGTTGGGTGTTAAAACACATCTAAAATGCCTCATGGTATTGGTGAAATGAATTTTCGTTGTGTTTCATGGCAGAGTGGAGAGTGTTTTACTCTATTGGCAATTGTAGTTAGCACCAAGCAAGACTCACTTAAATTGTAACGTTAGTTATGGTGATAATAGCAGAGAGTGAATTGCAATGTGTTGAGCAAAAACCGCTCGAAACTACGCTGATGACGCCAGGTAGACAGAAAAATGTCCGTGCGTTAGCGTCTTTCGTCTCCTCACATTGTCTTTCTCGTGAACCATGTCACCACTACCATGAGAAGATGTTAGGTGTATTTAGCTCAAAATGCATATAATTGGAGAAGTATCATGTATATATTTAATCTTTGTCATTTTCCTCATTACTTTTACGCTTTATATGCTTAGCTTTAAGATTCCTGCAAAGTTCCTGCTTAAACGGCGTGCAAAGTAGACGAACTGATCAAGTAAATGCTTTCAATCCAGGCCTGCAAAACGTCTCTTCTATTGAGAAGGTCTATTGTGCACTCCTCACTCCGTTTATGTATTTCTGCAATCAGTATTATAATTTGAAATATACTTCTTGTATGAGGGAAGAATCTGTTTCCTTACTGCAAAAGAAATTGGGTTAGTTGAGGAACTTATTGGTGTGTACATAGAAATATTTCACATTTTATTAGTAGATGTATTTGACGATATCCTCCGCATAATCAAAGGATTCTGTTAATCAAATCTCCACTGTTACTGTTATTTCCTATCGAACTCTTATATCTCGATCTGTTATTCTCAACATCCCCATACTACTCTATCATTCTCATCGGAAACGATTATTTAAATTCGCAAGATAAGGGAGACGCGTAAGAAAAATGAAGAAGAAAAAAACGACGAACGAAGGTGATAATGGTGGCTCCTAATATTAAGGAGGTGAAATCAAGGCAGCGAGACGTGACTTTCGCCGAATCACGAGCCCGCTTCAAGAATATTAATCGGCCCTAACGGGAGCCGATAATGATTTTAGGAGAAGCCGGCGTAAAGCCCGCGGTGAAGTCCACCTAATCTTTTATTCAGGGCTGCTTTGCGGATAAAAGGAGGCGGCGCGTGGCCGAGACGGTAAACTAAGCGTGTTAGGTCTCGTCGGCGTAGTGAAAAAGGGAAACGCGGAGAAAAGAAATGGAGGCAAGAATGGAAAATCGCGTGGTCGAAAAGGGAAATGAGCGTAGGTGTGGGATTTTGTTTACATTTTGAAAGGAAAAGTTTTTTCTTTGTAAGGATTTTACAATGAAGTTATTATAAATCAATGTACTATTCATTAGCTTTTATGGTGCTATTACTTTGTCCGGTAGGCAATACGATAGTGGAAGGGGAAAGTTCATTTTGATACAAGAAACTGTTGCAGTTGTGGTCTTCAGCCAAAGTAGAGAGACGAGTGAAGTGGTAAGATAGACAGATAGATATGTAGTTTATTTAGCTAACAAGTTATACAATAACACAGAACAAAGGAGTTCAATATACAATAGTACTCAACAATATGCATGCACAAATACTTCATATGGCAAACCATTATATAATTTAAAACCACTTACAAATATGTTTTTGTTTTAACATTATTCTCGTGACTCTATTTTGATTTTTTTTTATTTGCTGGATTTCACTCTTATTTAGAATAAAAAGAACTGTTGCACAAAATTCTATATGTTGTGCAACTACAGACTTATAAACAAGCATTTTTATATACAGCGATAAATGCTTGGAAGTTTTACTCATAACCCCTACTTTTTTCACATTTTATAAATAATATTTTTTGAATGATCTTTGAATAGTAAATGTTTATCAATGGTAACTCCCGAGTACTTAATGTAGTCTACCCTTTCTAAATCACTGTTCTCAATTTTTATTCTAATACTAGCTATATTTATATTATTTAACTTATGCATTCTACCTATAACCATATATCTTGATTTAGTAACATTAATGCCACTAATATAATATAATGAGTTGATTATTCATAGTCATCGTCATATCGCCAACAGAACTACTACTACTTATGCACAACATGCTATCATCCGTATACATACATATATTATCAGCCTTCCATTGCCAACAATAAACCACTAATATATAAGCTAAACAATAAGGGACCTAACTCTGTGCCTTGCGGAACACCATTGTTTGTATTTAAACTATCAGATATCCTATTGTTATATTTCACTTTTTGAATTCTATTATTTAAATATGAATCACAACAGTCCTTAACTCTGTCACAAATACCATACATTTCTAATTTCTTTATTAATAGGTTTCTATCAATAGTTTCAAAAGCTCAATGGAAGTCCAAAAACACCGCTATCACAACATCTCCCTTATCCATTTCTTGCAACCACTTGTGAGATATATCCACTATAACGGTTTCACATGAATGACCTTTTCTAAAACCTGATTTATTATGACGAATCACATTGTTTCGCTCACAAAAAAATCATATAATTGGTTTCCTACGCACAGTTCCAGAACTATTTCGTAATTTGGTATAGTACTAATTGGCCTGAATTCCTCACATACTTTGGTCCCAGCCACTTTGGGAAATGGAAGAACGTACGGTGTTTTCCAGTTTTCCGGAAATGTACCTGCATCGAGTGAAACATTCACTATGTCAAGAATTCTATTTGCAAGCATCAGACTAGCATCCTTAACAATTCTGGTCGTTAGTCAATCACCAGCTACGTCTCCTGTATTTTTGAACGTGTTAATTATAGCTTTGATGCCATTCAAAGTTAGACTGCGAAATTTTGAAAATTTATTATAGTTTCTTTCATGTATGCATATAGTGTTACCTTTGGTATATTTTGGATTATATTATCTATGCTTTTTAAAACATATTTGTTGAAATTTTGTACTATTTCCGAATCATCTCTGACCTACGTATTATCAAAAATTACGTATGTATTGGTGTATGGCGTATGAGTCTTTTTAAAGTTTTCCATAATTCAACAGGTCTATGTTCATTTTAATCTTTCAACCTATAGTATTTTTCTTTCATATTACGTACCGTAGTGACTACTCTGTTTCTATGAAACCTGTACCCTTCCCAATCTATGACGTTGTTAGTAAACATGACGCTGGCGGGCCATAGTTTGGAGACCCCCGTTCTGGACCATCTATACTTAGTCTATTTTAAGTTTTTACCTGCGTCATTGTCTTGCCGTATAAGTTAAGACAATCTGTTCGTTTGACGCTTTTCTCTAGTACTGTTGCTCAAAAAGGAAGCAAGACTTTGCACTTGTCTCACAGACAGAGGTCTACTTGGTTTGATTTTATTATAGTGACAGACAAGGATAGCGGTATATACTACCGCGTTATTCAAGTAACGTGAACTGTTTATCTTCTAGTGTTTGTTGTCGGTTGCCAAGTGTAGGTTAGCATCGTTTTTGTGTTTGCAGTTTAATATCTATAGTTACGTTTCATCTTTTTCTTTACTTTCTTTCTGAATTTTACGAGTAATTGTTCTTTTCAGAACACAGACTACGACTATAAAGTATTTAGTAAGTTATTTTGAATAAAGACAATGCATCGAATAGAGATTAATGTTTTTACTATCGTTACAGAGTATTTCATCAAATTGTTATGATGGCAAACGCTTCATGATTGTTCTTGCTGGAAGCGAACAAGGTTTCATTAATGGTGCAAGCCTAATACTTGCATAAAATTCTAAAGTAGAGATTATCATTCTGCAATCGATAGCAGAAAATTTGAAGAATGGGTAGCGACGCAACTGATCCCAAACTTACCATCGAATTCTCTTGTTGTGATGGATAATACCCCTTACCATAGCCTTGGGACTAATAAAATCCCAAATATTTTGCCGAGGAAACAAGATATTGCAGATTGGTTAACGAACCCTAACATAAGTTTGTCAAGCAATTGATGAAATAATAAAAGCGCATGGTCATGAAGTATTGAGATTTCCTCCATATCATTGCGATTTTAATGCGATCGAATTGATCTGGGCCTCGGCACAAGGATATTACAATAAAAATATTGGTAGGGATGATTATCGTGATGAGAATGTACTGGAATGTGGAACGAAGCATTGAAATATTGCACGTCCAACACCTGGACAGAATAAAATAGACACCTACTAATTAAAAAAAGATTCTATTCTCGTTATATATACAAAATATTTTAAAATTTTTAAATTAGACTAATATTTTGTCGATCCACCTTTACTTGCGTGAAGTGCTGCGAGTCGTCGTGGCATGGAATCTATTACATGATTAATGGTGTCTTCTGGAATATTTAACCACTCATCTGTAACAGCTGCCACGAGTTCTTCCTTATTGCTTGGTTTTCGGGGTCGTTTCGCCATACTTGTCTGGATTATGTGTCAAACATTCTCTATCGGATTCATGTCTGGTGATCGGCCTGGCTATGGTAAAATCCGAATCCCCTGTTCCTCTTTCCATATGGTTGTTGTTCTTGCTTCGTGGCAGGGTGCTCCATCCTCCATAAAAGTGGCGTCTTCTTTAAATAAAATGGCGTTGTCGAATATCGGTAGTAGTCCTGTTAATATTTGGATATATTTTGCCGCATTTATATTTCCGTCGCAGATTACTAATTGCGGTCTTCCACCATATCATATCGCGCCCCACATCATGATGTTCACACCGCCGTATTTCACCGTCTGATGCAAAAAATTTGTCGTCCAGTTGCTGAATTGGCAGTATCTGCTTTCGTCTGAAAAAATGACAGACCGCCAAAACTCTTCGGGCTTCGTTCGCATTTCGATTGCCCAAGCCATTCGGCGCCGTTTTTGAAACGCCGTAAGGAGAGGTTTTTTCTATGCCACCCTTTTATACATCCCCACACTGTGGAGGTACCGCAGAACGGTGCGCTAACTTTTCTGTGAAGTTGCCGCAAGCTCAGCTGTACTTTTTCGCGGTTCTCTTAACACTTCGCGCACAAGCATCCTTTTACTTCTTTCAGAAGGTCCGGCACGACCTGGTCTCGGCTCCGCTGTTGTTTTTTCCTTGCGTTTAAATTGTGTAATCACACGGTTAACTGTGGACAACGGAATATTTAAAAATTTACTTATTTCACGTTGCGAAGCACCGCGTTCACTCTAGCCAACGATGCGACCCCGGGTGAAGTCGCTAATATCACTCGAACCTTGTAAGCGAGGCATATCGTTGTAACGATGCTAAACTATGACGAATTCCTTCCGATACATCTACCCCTACCCTAATGACAAGAGAAACTTCTTAATTCGTTCTTAGAATTTAGCTGTGTACATATTTATACCGCCTTACCTGGTGTCTATTTTATTTTGTTACCCTAGTGTAGATGATTGAAGTTTTCGGTGACATCCTTTGCGTTATAAATTCATAAATGTTTATTTAATGTTTACTTGTTTATTATGAACATTATTTCAAATATGTTCTCTTGACACCTTAAAATATCATTAAATAATGAAAACGATGCGTGTTGTTTTATCGTTAAGAATGGTTGTTTGTTACATATAACGTGGAGGCAGTGGTTGATTGGAATATAAACATACAAACATAGTGTCATTTATTGAAAATCGAAATTCGACCCAAATCTACTATAATCCTTCGCATATGGATTCATATTTGTGATTTAAAATTCGTAACCTATTTCAGGTTATATGTTAAGATATTCAAATAAATATATTTTTGATTAAATAGTAGTTGTACATTAATAAATCAAAAGATAATTAATTTTATTAAAATAAAATAATTTGGGCCATAATACATTAAATTTATTTTAAAAATTAACTATACGGTATTTAATTTGACTGAGAAGTATCGATTTATATCATACGGATAAAATCAATGACGTAGGTAAAAACTTAAAATAGACGAAGTGTACATGCGCCAATTAGTGAATGAAAAGGCTTCGAATTATCAGAGTCAATTATTATGACACTCGCATTTGAAAGGTAATTACTGCCAGCGAAATTTAAAACACTCAATAGTCGATGTAACATTCCCATGGTTCGAAATTACTTGCAAATATTTACGTATGCATAGTTTATGTCGTGCAATTCATTGTTTTATTAATAGAGGGTCCCATTAAGCAAAATACAAGCCGAACGTTGTTATCTGTTTTAATATTAACAACCCTGGCGTTTAATAACACTCACCAGGAAGACAGAAAGATAGAGAGAGACCGCGATACATAAATTAAGCGCGCCGAGCACAGCATGTTATGCAAATATTATCATTTACATAAGAATAAACAAACCGTCCGCCGTATTTACATATAAACTGCATATGAACGGAAAACTAAAGCCGTTTTTATCCTTTTTTCTTCTGCCGCGTTTTACCCACGACGGTGGATTTCTTATCTACTAGGTTATACGTTATACGAAGCGAAGAGCTCGTCTCGAAAATAAAATTAGTAAGAAAAGTATATATTTATAACCTACAGCGGTGTATAGTGGCGCGAATAGGGTTATCGAACCATCAGATGCGTTTACAAGCAGATTTCCCTTGGAGAGTTCAAGTTGAAAGATTACTGGCAATATAATGGAAACCCAGCACTAAATAGCATCTAAAATTTGTATATACATCGAACACAATCAACTAGTTAAACGATCTAAACATTTCTGTTAGTAACGTAATAAATTCTCTCTGCCTGCGCTCCACACGATCTACAGAAATCGACCGTATTACGGCTGGATAAAATTATTACATAGCAGATATTAAATTATACGGAGAACGCTGTTAATATTATTGCGCCATCGTCGTTTCGTCTTGTCCCCTACATTTCGACTAACGAGCCGTAATAATTATTAAATTGCAAATGAACGGCGACGAGTTGCTTTTAAATGTAAGCGAACGAAGCGAGAGCATAGGTCCCGGGGGTGCACCTTGCGGTATTCCCGACCCAACATTTATATCATTAGAGGAAATGCGATGCTCGCCGGGAGAATAGACGCTCCCAGCTCGTAGGTCGCGCGGGTGTCGTTTGCTGCTGACCATAACTTTTAATTTAAGGCGGGCATCGCGTAGGACGAGTTTTCAAGTCGTGAAAGCGGCTAATATGGACGTCGGAAAGGCGATGGTGATGTGGCAAAGAGAGGGTGGGTGCTCGTTTTTGCCGATTAGTTTATTGTATACACTCAAACGATAAAAGATGCAAACTTGGTCTTTATAATTGGTGCACTTCAGTTTATTAAAGAAACAAACTTTGTTTATTAGTAGAGACCCGATTATATGCAAAGTGCATATACAGTGAAATTCCCCATCGCAGACACCCCTCTTACATGGACACCTCCCTTAAACGGACAGTTTCTCATGGTCCCGACCGGCTCTCGTATAATTTCCATTGTATTAACTCTTTCTTGGACGGACGCGGACACGAGAAAATGTTCTCCTAGCCGGACAAAAAATAAAATAAAAAGAAACGCCTTATCTTATTTTTATATCGAGAGTATTGCTATTGTATTTCTCAATCGCGCTGCGCGCCAATCTAGCTAGGACTTCCGCGAGTAAATCGGAGATTTACCGACTTTAATCTATCGGTACAAACGCAGCCTATGTCGTGCATTCCTGCCTGGCGTGAATTATGGACTTCCCCAAGTTGGTCCGGCATTTACCGTTCTTATTCTTTGGGTGTACGCTTTCGATTGAATCTGCTTTCAATATTAGTCTGATGTCTATGCGGAAAAGACACAGTGGGCAACACATTCATTGTAGAAATGGCTTCAAATAGAAAATTTCTCACGCTTAAACAAAAAATTGGGATTGTTGAAGTTTACAATAAAGAGAAATTAAGTGTAAGGAATTTATCCAAGCGTTTTAATATTGGAAAAACAAAAGCTGCAGATATAATTAAACATAAAGAAATCCTTCTAAACAAATGGATGTCGAACAGCAATTTGAATGAAAAAAGAAGTTTTTTGACGGGTGGTACTAAAATTGACAAATTGTGTTATGACTGGTTTACAGCAGCTCGGCATAAGGGGATTCCTTTAACAGGTATGCATATGATCTTTTAAGATATTTTCTTGTATTAATGCGTTGATTTTCTTTTCATATTAAATTCTAAAATAGATAAAAAAAGTGAGATGACCAATAGGTTTGTCGTGACAAAAACGCAAAAATCTTATTTTCTTTTAGGTCCGCTAATACGATGTAAAGCAACAGAAATAGCCGCTTCTTTGGGACATTCTAGGGCTCTACCCGACAAAACGCCCACATTAAAGAAGGAAAAACATTAATATAAATAACCTACCTGTAACTTGGAAATACAATAAGAAAGCTTGGATGACAGGAAAAATTATGACAGAGTGGTTGCAAGACCTAGATTGGAAAATGGCTAAAGAAAAGAGAAACATTTTGTTATTTCTAGACAATGCGGGATCTCATCCGAATGACGTTCGCTTAAATAATATAAAAATATTATTTTTACCCCCTAATTGTACATCAGCTTGTCAACCACTTGATCAGGGGATTATAAAGAATTTTAAAACTTATTACCAAAGTCTAATACTCAAACATTTATTAGTAAACATTGAAACTGCTGGCACAGCTTTTGAGTTAATAAAGAAAAGTACACCACTGGATGCAGTTTATTTGGCAAAAACCGCTTGGGACCAAGTAACCAAAGAGACAGTTCAAAATTGCTTCCTCAAAGCAGGATTTAATCATGTCAATATGCAAAGTGAAGACCAGTTAACTGAGGCTGATACATCTGACCTAGAAGATGATTTGCCTCTTAGTGTACTTTCAGATATCCTCAAAAATAATAATATTGAAATTGACGGATAATGAAAACCTTCAGAACAAGAAATTGCAAATCCAGTTGAAATACAAGAACTTTCGGAAGATCCTAATGTCCAGTGCCAACAGAGGCTAGCCCAAATTATGGTAAAGCTATTACCCTGACCAAGCAGCTCAAAAGTTTTGTCGAAAATCACGGAGATACAGAGTCTTTGGAGTTTCTTTCTAAATTAGAGATACGATTTGAAGACGCCATTTTAAAGAAAAAGAGAAGACAAACAACAATATATGAATTTTGGCGTCCTTAAAGTGACTATTGATTTCATTGTTTTGTATTACATACTACATCTATGTACATATATTATACTTTGTATGTATATATCTAAAGGAAATACACTTTTTTTCTTAAGTTTAAATTTTCTTATTTATTTTAAAAACATTTGTATATATATATATACGATTTAAATGTCCCCGTTTCTTTAATATATTAATTTTTGGTTAAAACACGATTTTTGTTGTATCTACTACATATTCTTTTTATGCGGACACTCCTCCTGAACGGACATCTTCAGTTGGTCCTGTTGGTGTCCGTTCAAGGGAGATTTCACTGTATTTTCTTTTATTTATTTATTATATTTTACGTCTATATGTAGATGTATTACACTAATTAAAGTTAATTAGAGTTAATTAACTGTCAACACCTTTACTGGTTAATGGCGTTGTAAATTGGACTCTGCCGCAAATTACCATTCAAAGAAGACCAATATGGATTTCCCTCAATAATTTTAAAACAATTCTAAGTGTAACACAATATATTAGGTGCTATCAAACTTATGAGCGGTAGTGTATATTATGAGCTTGTACCTTATTTCTGACTAACCCTGCAGTTACACCATACAAATCTTGAACACAGACAAGGTCAGCCAACAGTGCCGCAGTCGCGATGAGGCAGAAAGTACGAGAAGAAAAACCAGACCACAGATAACTTAGGTTACCCTGCTACCGCGCCACACGTATTATCTAAATACAACCAACCCCTAGATAGCCATGAAAGTCAAACGTGAGAACTCCTTGCCGAGGCGGATCATCTCAATTCTGGAACGCAAGGGCCACCCGAAAGGGAAGCCCAGCGATAGATAAGGAGTGACACTAAACAAACGTTGCGACGTTATATCGGAGGAGTTAGCAACGTCATGGCCAAGAAAAGTAGAAAAAAAAACCGACGTCGTCGCGATAGGCAAATTGCGGTTAGAAAAAAAGACTAAAGAACGTTCTTTTCTTATCTGTACAGACGCTCGGGACCTGAGAATTTGAAGATACGATCCGTACAGATGATGTTCTGATATTTTTGATGATGATGGATTGCTAATGGTTTATAACCCTTGCCTTTGCTGATTATGTAACGGAAATTGTTTCTTCTGCATCAAGGAGTATGGGTTTTATTTTGTGAAACACAAAAATGTTTACTAACATTTCTTCACTTAAAGTATTATTCTGTATCTTTGTGCGTGTTAAATTCGAATATGCAGCGATAATATGGTGTCCGTACTATAATTTACAAAATTTAGCAATAGAAAATATACAAAGGCGTTTTCTTCGTCGGAAAACTTTCTTCCACGTAAGTCTCCTTTAAATTGGGGAACAAATAAAAATCACTTGGTGCCAGGTCTGGACTATAGGGTGGATGGACTATTGATTGAAGGCCATGCTGGTGCAGAGCTGCGATTGCAACTTTGCTCTTGTGAACCGGCGCATTGTCTTGCAAGAGCAACACACTCTTGGTCAATTTTCCTCGACGTTTTTCCTTGATGGCCTCTTTTAATTTTTCTAATATCGCTGCGTAATATTCTCCGGTTATGCCCTTACCTATTTCTTTGTAATCAATCAATAATATCCCCTCACAATCCCAAAATAAACCGCAGCCATCAACTTTCCAGCCGATTCTGACACTTTGAATTTCTTTGGCGGTGGTGTCCCCTTTTTATGCCATTGCATGGACTCCTGTTTGGGCTCAGGCTCAAAGTGATGAACCCATGTTTCATCTCCGGTAACAATCCGCTCCAAAATCTGTACAGGTTTGTCTCCACACAGCTCCAAAAAATGTTTGGACGCACAGACGCGCTGCTGTTTCTGCAGCGGCTGAGAATTCTCGGTACCCATCTTGCACTGACTTTTGTCATACCCAGGTGGTCATGTAGGATACGCAAAGTGGTGGTATCTGATACTCCAACTAATGCAGATAATTGTTTTTTCTTCAAACGGGCATCTTGCAGTAGAAATTTTTGCACTTTTTCGACGATGTCTGATGTGGTGGCCTCAACTGGCGGTCCTGAGCGGAGGTCGTCTTCAATCGACTCCCGACCATGTTTAAGAAGACCATGCCATTTATAAATGATTGATTTATTAGGGCACTGTTCCCCATAAACGGTTTCCATTTCATTCAATATGGTTTGAGCGTTTGCTTTGTTAGGAACTTTATCACAGCAGGATGTTCAATTTCCTCCAAATGACTGACGCCATAGGGCTGCAATCTAACTTATATACTAATGACGAGTCGCCAATCAGAATGACACCTAGGGAGTGCCCCTATCCCCATTCCATCCCCTCCATTCCATCCCCTCCATTCCATCCCCTCCATTCCATGAACTTGTGCACCTGCCCTCGTATATTATTAAATACCTTCACTTCGACCACTTGAGAATCGAAACGTAGCAATGTTTATCCTTCATTTGTATACAAGTTGTTGCGTAAGAAGATCGGTACCATCTATCCACTGAGCAGGTCTTTCTTGGTCCTCTGAGTGACCGAACAAAGCGTCCCAATTTTTTATGCAGCATTCGCACACACTAATTTAAGGTTTATATCCCCCGTCACACGTATCAGCAATGAATAGAACCGGATAGCCTCGAACTGTGATGTGCTTAACTGGTTCGCTTGGGCAATTGCTGCGTGCAAGTACAGATCCAGTTTAGTTTCGTTTAATTCATTCACTATTATTTTTGTGTTATTCTGTTTCATTCTTTGTGAATTCATTACTTTTATTTTGTTATATTTTTATATTGTTCATATTATCCTGGTTTATGTTGACTATTGGGCAATAAACGCTATTATTATTATAATCATGGTTACATCAACATACTTGAAAAATGAAAATTATTAGGCATTACCAGTTTTACTTCTTATTATCTTAAGTATACTGCATCATAGTAAAAAGTAACAATTCGACCACTGCAAAATTCGCTGAAGTAGTGGTAATTTCCACTACACGTTGCCGCACCCTGGGCGTAACCAAACTCTCAAACTATGTTAAACAAAAGTATGACACAAGAGAACCGTGAAAAGCGAATCAGAATTCTCAAGAAATAACGTTAACGCCATGATCATATCTAACATAATAATACTGCTAAATACAGCTACTTATGGTATTAGTGAAATCAATTCACAAGAAAGACATGTGAGGAGACATAAAACACTAACACACGGACTCAACACATTGCAATTGCCTTTAGGCTACTATCACCATATCGAAACTTACAGTTCAAAGAAGCATTCTTGGTGCTATGTAGTGTTACAAGAATAACACACTTATCTGTCAGCTCAAACACAGCGAAACAAGCGGATACTGTCTTCCTAACCTCCTCCCAAGTAGGACTACTAAAGCAGAGAAAACGCGTTTGTGTGTTAGCATTTTTTCTATCTCTATATTGTCTTTTCTGTGAATTATTCCACCAATACCATGAGTAGCTGTATTTTGCAGCATTATTGTATTAGGAATTATTTTCTGAGCATTGCCGATGTATCCCCTGAACACTTTCTAACAAATTTGGTCAAAAAACTCGCATCCCTTGTTAGTGTTGCGATTTCCATGTCGTGAAGCAATTTATTTCAACAATTATACTAAAATTAGTAACTTACCAATATGTTGTGAATGACTTATTATAAATAGTTATCGGATATGAAGACGTACCTGAAATGAAAGGAAATTACTTGGTTAGTATTGTTAATAAGTAGAGCAACAATAAATAAATCAGATTTAAGCATTATAAAGAGAAATTTGCAAAATAAAGTAAGCGAATGAATCGTATCATTTATCAATCTTAGTGGGAACACATTATTAATACAAATAAAATTAGATTACTGTTACCGTTTTGTTCCTTCTATTTTAGAATTTAACAATTTCTGCCGATTGGTGAAAAAATTCGAGCGTCTTGTTGGTATTGCAGTTTCTATCTTTTTATGTCAGAGACACTAATACTGAGTATTAAAGGTCCTTTAAACAGAATATTTGCTTCCCTCTCCATTTTAATTGCTTGTTTCTACTAAGTAAACAAGAAATATTGATGTCAGACATAGCTATGATATAAAGAACGTCCATTCTTTGGATCTAACAAAACGCTTCATTTACTCTACTTTGACGTAAATATTAATTAAAACTTCGTATCCCTTTGTATTAATCGAATTTGCTTCATTCATTCATCCAAATAACAGGTTCGCCGTTTGTAATCGCTTTTACTTGAAATACCCCTTCATTCGCTGTAGGTATAGAATGGCTTTTTTTCGAACTCCTTAGAACTTTATTACTGATTATAAGCGACAACTGCAGATAAGACATGACAAGAAAGACTTGTCCATTTAGGACCGTTTAGAAGAAAATATAGGAGTTATAGGATTGCTGGCACTTCTAAGACATCTAGGATATAGCGTAAAAGAAATTACTTTTGTTTTACTTGTAGTTAATGGTTGTGTTACAAAATTTTGCAGGAAAGTGTACTATGTATTAATCATTATTAATTAAATAATAATAACAACATCACTTTATTGTCCAACAGGAAAGAACCCAATTACAGGACAAAAAGGAAATTACAATTAATCTTCAACCAACTTACATAAGAAGACTAACATAAGTAAATAGATATAAGTATAATAATATAAAAAATCACTGCACCAAGAACAGAATCACTACTTCAAGATGCTTATGTCAACATTGGTACATAATATAGACAGGCGAGCGCATCAAACATTAGTCCTGGTTGTAGGTATACCAATCGTGCAACGTTGAAATAAATATTTGCGGTAAGATGTGAACTATCTAATACCATTTTTTTTTCATGGGCGGGGCTTTAACCCCAAAGAGCAAACTCGGCCAGTACCTTGCCTATTGTGCACCCATGTGATTTTAGCTCACTCGACCAGTTTGTACTTCAGCAACAAAGTCCATAATCCGCTCGAGTGGTAACTTGAGTCCGTCAAGCTGAGCATCCCCAAGGTGAACCTGCCTTTCCCTGCAGACTGCAGGGCAGTCGACAAGAAGGTGCACAGGAGTTTCCTCTGCTCTCCCGCACTTTCTACATGAAGGAGACTTTACTAGATCCATGCGATGCATGTGTTTATTCAGTGCGCAGTGTCCAGTTAGGATCGCTGTGCTCTCAGTTTGGTCCTGCTCATTCAGACTGCCTTACACAGTCTTTCCTCACCTGGATAAATCCCGAGAGATTTACAGTGATTGGCGGCCAGCTTGGATCTAACGTAGGTCTTAATACTCCCACACATCGGTTCAGGACCTGAGAATGTTCGTCCACTGGCATCTTTTGCTAGCAAATCAGCTATTTCGTTCCCTTTGATCCTCGAGTGGCTTGGCACCCATCTCAGCGTAACGCTGCAGTGTTTCGCCAGTTGTTGCAGCCTTCTATGGCATCCCAACACCACTTCGGAGTCAAACTTGACAGCTTGTAGTGCCCTAAGAGCGGCTTGGCTGTCCGATACGATTTCCACCGCTTCCTGGTCATGTGCGTAGTTCAGAGAGTTCTCTGCACATCTCTGGATGGCACTTACTTCTGCTTGAAAGATGGAGTAGGAGACCCCTAGACTGATAGTCTCGCCATCCGGTTCTCCCTCTTTCCAAATTCCAATACCTGTTTAATTTGTTCTTTTTTTTGGCAACTGTGGTTTTCCTCCAAACACAAAGAAACCAGCAGAACATTTGGAAGAGAATATCAAAGACAAAAAGCTAATTTCATGCTACGAAAGAGAAACAGAAAAGTAAATTGCCCAAAGCTGGCGTCGTTATTGGAACCGAACTTAAAGGAAATTCTGATCAAAGGTACGTCCTAAAAATAATTCTTTCCATAGTATTCTAAAGCAAACGAATGTGAAAAGTGATAATAAAGATATTTCCCAGTGAATTTTCATTAAAACTAATTATAAACAAAGTTCAACTCTAGGTTAACCGAAAATGCCCAGAAAATGTAAAATTCCTTTCTAAAATGCAGCTTTATTATTCGATTCAATCACAGTAATTAGTCTTCCGCTTTTAAACTTCCTTGCATACAGAGTCCCTACATAAATCTCAATAGTTTTACTTCCAGGCCCTAAAGCAACGTAAAACCATTACTATCTCGGGGTCTCCGTTTCAATGTAACTAACCATCTAACATTCGACAAAATTTCATTTACCTTACACGGGTTACTAGTCATGACTAAATCGGGAAACGTTATTTAAATTGTAATATTACCGGAATTATTTAAATGTGGAACAAGCTAAAATTGCACGAAAGAGGTCGCCGGCAGTAACAGAAAGAGACAAAGGATAAGTTAAATTTCGACAACTGCAACGTCTTCTACGACCGATAATTAGCCCGAGTTCGCGAGCTACTGAAGCGACGAAGCGCCAGTTAACTGTAATTTTAATTAAAACCCTGCGAACAGGAACGCAGGTTCGTAGTGCAGCCCGTGGGAATCACCGGGATAAATTCGATGAAGCGGTAGATTCGTATACAGGGCACATATGCGCTTAGGAATGCGGTCTGCGCTTACCGGAGCGGGTTGACCGCAGGATTATAAATTTGCTGAAACGGGATGAACGTTGTCGAGAATTAGGACGTCGAAATGAGTTCATTTCGTGACGAAAGAAATCATGATGACTTCTAAAGTTTCTTGGTCTTTATTGACAAATTCCGTGACATATTGAATTGGTTACAAAAGCGGAAATGACGAAATAAATACGAGGGCCATTCACAAAGTAAGAAATCTTTATTTTATAGAAGTTTTTATTAAATATAATTAAACGAATTTGCATTTTACGTAAAATTAGGTACACTAGGGTGACAGAATAAAATAGACACCAGGTAAAGCGGTATAAATATGTAAACAGCTAAATTCTAAGAACGAATTAAGAACTTTCTCTTGTCATTAGGGTAGGGGTAGATGTATCGGAAGGAATTTGTCATAGTTTAGTATCGTTACAACTTTGTCTCGTTTACAAGGTTCGAGTGATATTAGCCACTTTACCCGGGGTGTCGCATCGTTGGCCAGAGTGAACGCGGCGCTTCGCAACGTGAAATATGTAAATTTTTAAATATTCCGTTGTCCACAGTTAATCGTGTGATTGCACACTTTAAACGCAGGGAAAAAACAACAGTGGAGCCGAGACTAGGTCGTGCCGGACCTTCTAAAAGAAGTAAAAGGGTGTTTGTGCGCGAAGTGTTAAGAGAACCGCGAAAAAGTACAGCTGAGCTTGCGGCAACTTCACAGAAAAGCCAGCGCACCGTTCTGCGATACCTCCACAGTGTGGGGATGTATAAAAGGGTGGCAAAGAAAAAACCCCTCCTTACGGCGTTTCAAAAACGGCGCCGAATAGCTTGGGCAATCGAAATGCGAACGAAGCCCGAAGAGTTTTGGCGGTCCGTCATTTTTCAGACGAAAGCAGATACTGCCAATTCAGTGATAGTGGTCGTACGTGGGTATGGAGACGTTCGTCACAGCAACTGGACGACAAATTTTGCATCAGACGGTGAAATATGGCGGTGTGAACATCATGGTGTGGGACGCGATATGGTATGGTGGAAGATCGCAATTAGTAATCTGCAACGGAAATATAAATGCGGCGAAATATATCCAAATATTAACAGAAGGACTACTACCGATATTCGACAACGCTATCTTATCTAAAGAAGACGCCACTTTTATGGAGGATGGAGCACACTGCCACAAAGCAAGAACGACAACCACATGGAAAGAGGAACAGGAAATTCGGATTTTACCATGGCCAGGCCAATCACCAGACATGAATCCGATAGAGAATGTTTGGCACATAATCCAGACAAATACAGCGAAACGACCCCGAAAACCCAGCAATAAGGAAGAACTCGCGGCAGCTGTTACAGAAGAGTGGTTAAATATTCCAGAAGACACCATTAATCATTTAATAGATTCTATGCCACGACGACTCGCAGCACTTCACGCAAGTAAAGGTGGATCGACAAAATATTAGTCTAATTTAAAAATTTTAAAATATTTTGTATATATAACGAGACTAGTATCTTTTTTTAATTAGTAAGTGTCTATTTTATTCTGTCACCCTAGTGTACTCAGGTTACTTTTCTTCGCAGTCACCGCTCAAATTTAGGCACTTGTCGTACCCTCTTATCAGCTTTTCTATGCCTTGTGTATACTCAGAATTCGCTAAATTGTTGAACCACTGACTAATGGCTTACTTAAGTTCATCGTCACTTCCTTAGCGTTGTCCACTCAAAAAATCTTTCAATTTCGGGAATAAACGAAGATTACTTAGGACTAAGTCCGGACTATATGGCGGATATTGAAAAATTTCCCACCAAAATTAATGAAGCAAGTCCTGTGTCACTCCCGCTGCATGCAAACGTGGATCATCGTGGAGGAGGATGATGATTAGCATTCCGCGCCGCTTGTTTTGAATAGCACGGCGAAGTCGTCAGTAGGCCGCAGCATTTATGGTCTCAACTTTAGTCGATGCCCATAATATTGCTGGTGGTCAAAATTTTTTTTTTGCGGTTTCGTTGGGGATTTGGAATGATGTCACTGCATTGATTGGCCCTCTGTTTCTGCTGTAAAATGTGATATCCAACTCTAATCACCAGTGACAATGTGATTCAAAACTTCATCACCTTGTCATAGCGACTGAGAAATGTCAATGCAGCTGCCATTCGTTTGCTGTTGTGTTTGTTTGACAAAATTCGAGGAACGCGCCTGGCATACACTTTATTATACCCCAAATATTCATTAACAATTTCGTACAACACAAGTTCTTCAAGTTTCTGGAAAGAATGAGTGCAGTCCATTCATTGTGAAACGTCTGCTTTCTTGGATTTTGTTTCAATCCTAGCTTTGCGTCAGCCAATCACTGCCGAGGGCTGGCCCGAGCGAATAGTTTTATCACACACTTGAAAGTTGCCCAGGTAAGCAGTATGTAGAAAGATATGCGAAAGTAACGTCACTCCATCGTCAGTAGTATCACGTCAAGAGTTAGAAATTCGGTATGGGGCGGAATTAAACAGGTCTTTCAGACAATACGAAAAGACCACGATAAAAATTGTCAAGGAATTTAACCATCTTACATTCCTTATAACGATGGAAATAGCCCAAATAATAACTCTAGTTATTATGAGAATCAATTGTCAACAGTGCCACGTAAAGAAGCATTTATAAAGTTATAAAGTTTTCAATTTTAACGTTTGAAAGGTTATTTTTCCACGAAAGAAATATAATTGCGACATCTTAGGTGGCCATATGCATAAAGAAATAAAATATTAAAAGTAACTTTTGGAACATCACTAAATCTCTGATAATCTCATCATGCAAGGATTCGATTGTGTCACGAAACTTCGTCGGAGAGGCACGACTTGGTCAATAACTCTGCCACAATAGTATTGGTTGCAGGTACTACAGAGTGTGAAACCTAGCTTTCGAAGTATTGTTCTTATGGAACTAGCACTACACGTTGGCAGATTTCTAATACAAGCATTATTTTAAATAATGAGTTAATACTGTTTACTTTGATAAATTTTATTATACAAAATTTCCGTGAAGGATAGTGATAGTTATGATGAAGTGGTCTTGTATACATTACATTTGAAGAAAATGTACGAGAAATAACTATAAAAACAAAAACACATCAGTTTGAGTTTCATTTTAATTTCTGTTGATACATAATCCGAAAAATAATTTTATTCTGTTTACTACAAGCAAATTAAATATATTTATAGGTTATTTATAGTCTAAAATTTAACAGGTGGCAGAATAAATGTTCCTCGCTACTAGTACCAGAAAAAGTTACACGCAAATCCATATAAGTTAGGAAAATAGTATATAATACTGCTATAATCCATAAGACTTAATAGTTCGAAGTCTGGGTGATATTGTCTATAATGCTTCAGATATCGAAACGTCATAAGGGGAGAGGGCGGGGGGATTTTAACAAAAAAAGAGACAATCCCACCCGAAGAAAAGATACGGTGCTTTCGCTCAATAATCCAACCATTTGCGTGTATCACACAAAACGTCGTTAGTATTTCCTTAACATCATCAGTTGGTAGAACAACTAAAAACGCGAAAACTGTCTTATTCGGCAATGGTGATGCCTATTTATCGCAGAATTTGTAAAGAATTAACAAAACTCTTAAAAAAAGCGTAGAATTATTGTAAAAACGCCGAAATACTTCTCTAACTTGTTCTTGTAGTTAGATAAATGAGATACCAAACTTCCCTCGTACGTTACACATTGGAGCTTGTTAAAGAAGATCAAATTACGTCTTTACAAGACCTTATCCGTACATACTTTACCTAATTCCATCCTTAATCCGACCGTCTAATTACCATTAAATATTGCAGAAACTAATTCGCTCGCAAGTTGCACGTTTACCGCATCAAATCTTCCCCAGAACAAAACAAAAAGTAGCACATTTATACTCGACCAATTCCGGCAGGATAGAGCGCAGAGCCAAACCATCAAACCACCACCGCCGCAACTACCCGACGGAGTTGTTTTTATTTTCCGTAATAGCCGCCAACTTTACCAGGCAGCGGTGGCAACAAAAACTTTTTGAGTGAAACGACGCCAAAGCAGGCGACTCAGTCCCGACGTCGGTTGACCGCCGACCGTCGGATCGGTCTCGGCGACCAGCTCAAAAGTTCATAAAAGCGGCGGTCGCCGCCGACAATCTCTCGGAAATTTTAAGCGGTTAATTGAAAAGTTTTCCGCGAGTGCTCGTCGAGATTGTCTTTCGCTTTTTTCTCGGCGGCGAGTCGGCAGATATTCCCCGACTGAAGCGGTTAAGGTTACCGGCCGGGAACGCATCGCAAGTAGGTCGGGATTCGAATGAGACGATTTAAAGGCGGTACGGGGGAAATGAGCTTCGGATCGGGCAGT
This sequence comes from Trypoxylus dichotomus, assembly GCA_023509865.1. Taxonomy (NCBI): domain Eukaryota; kingdom Metazoa; phylum Arthropoda; class Insecta; order Coleoptera; family Scarabaeidae; genus Trypoxylus; species Trypoxylus dichotomus. The sequence continues at coordinate 5,889,574 of CM042077.1, forward strand.
AAAGGGAAAATTTATCGTTACGAAAAGAAGTGCGACGTACGAAAATAAAGCAATACGGTCATCGCCCGCTTATGTGGCAGCGCGGGTGTTTGATGAATCTTAGTGCGGCTACGTTTTAAACGCGGTACGTCCAAGGTGCGTTTCCATTGTATGTTCTCACTGTAAATATGGTCACGACTTTAGTTCTTCATGTATTCCGGTAACAAAGGTTACGAACTAATGTCTAATAGTTAGTTCGTAACCTTTTAATTGTAAAAATATTTATTTTTCTCAGAATGGCATTTACCTTTTCAGGACACAAATACCAATACGTGGAGAGAAACCCGAAACAACGTTATCACAGATACTACCCGGGGAAACCTTAGACATCCTATATATATATTGTAATGATATGAATTATTTTGTCTTTTAAATATTTTGTAATATCAATGATTTTCTAAATTTTTTTTGTTTATCTACTTTGGATATTTTCTCATCACTGTATGGTTAACGCCCTTATTTTGGTTATTGTTGATGTTGTTGTTGGGGACAAACTACTGTAAGGACTCCCTCTTGAATGAATTTATTTCAAATATTTATTCCGTACAGTTTTCTTTCTGTATATTAAATTTTACAGATATCTACTTTAGCTGTTCATTATTAACATGTAATCTACAATTTTAAAGTTTAAAAGAAGAGTCCCTTCAACAACATGTGCAGAGGAGACGTAAACTATCGTTTACTAAATATATATATATCGCTTTTCGTAAATATATTTTTGTATGTAATAATAACTTCTTTCAAATTTATTTGTAAAAGATATTCAATGTAACATACTCTGATACATTTTTATCATATTATTAGAATATACGAGGGAAGATCCGGAAGTTCGTGGAATGAAAGGGTTTTTAATAAAATAAAACAAAAAACTATTTTTCCTTTTCAATATAATCACCCTTAAGCGCAATACATTTATTAGATCTATGAATTTATTTTTCTAAACCATCATAAAAACATTTTTTATCTTTCGCCTTAAAATGGACCAAAATTTACCTCATTGTCGTCGGAAAACTTTCTTCCACGTAAGTCTTTTTTGTATTAGGGAACAAATAAAAATCATTAGGTGCCAGGTCTGGGCTGTAGGGCGGATGGACTATTGATTGAAAGCCATGCTTGTGCAGAGCAGCCATCGCAACTTTGCTCTTGTGAACCGGCGTATTGTCTTGCAAGAGCAACACAACCTTGATCAATTTTCCTCGACGTTTTTCCTCGATAGCCTCCTCTAATTTTTCTAATATCGCTGCGTAATATTCTCCGGTTATGCTCCTACCTTGTTCTTTGTAATCAATCAATAATATCCCCTCACAGTCCCAAAAAACAGTAGCCATCAACTTTCCTGCCGATTCTGACACTTTGAATTTCTTTGACGGTGGTGTCCCCCTTTTATGCCATTGCGTGGACTCCTGTTTGGACTCAGGCTCAAAATGATGAACGCATGTTTTATCTCTGGTAACAATCCGCTCCTAAATCTGTGCCGGTTTGTCTCCACACAGCTCCAAAAATTGTTTGAACGCACAGACGCGCTGCTGTTTCTGCAGCGGCGTGAGCATTCTCGGTACCCATGTAGGATACGCAAAGTGGTGGTATCTGATACTCCAACTAATGCAGATAATTGTTTTTTCTTCAAACGGGCATCTTGCAGTAGAAATTTTTGCACTTTTTCGACGATGTCTGATGTGGTGGCCTCAACTGGCCATCTTGAGCGGAGGTCGTCTTCAATCGACTCCCGACCACGTTTAAAAAGACCATGCCACTTATAAATCATTGATTTACTAGGGCACTGTTCCCCATAAACGGTTTCCATTTCATTCAATATGGTTTAAGCGTTCTTTCCTTGCTTTGTAAGGAACTTTATCATACCACGGTGTTCAATTTCCTCCATAGTGTCAGTTTTCTTCCGGATTGACTTGTTTTGCAGGCAACTATTCGTAAACGACTGACGCTATAGGGCTGCAACTTAACTTATATACTAATGATGAGTCGCCAATCAGAATGACACCTAGCGAGCGCCCCTATCTTCACTCCATCCCCTCTATTCCACGAACTTCTGGACCTACCCTCGTATATCGTCCCGAAATTATCTTCGAAACGATTGGATGGCACACCTGGCAGCAGTACTTGTTAATAATTTCATTCCATCCAAAAGTGTGTTTACTGCGTGGTCTAACATATAGGCAAACAAGTTATATATAATGCGTGTAACCCTGATAACGGGCGGGATAAACAAGAATGTCACACACATCGAAATCGTCTCTCCTGAGAAAAATTTATTATTTTTCGAATTAATCGTAATATTTGAAGTTCCTCGAATATATTTAAAGTCAAAAAGTGCATCAGCTGATATTATTATAACAATTTGGAGTTCCGGATACATCTGCGAAAGCCAAAGACCAGGAGGATGCCTAGAATACGAAACATTACGCATGAGTACGATTACAACAGAGGAAGTCTGAATTTTCTACCGTCTGGTTTCTTATTAGACGCGTATCTCCTCAATTTCGACAAATCCTTTTCACATATTATACACACCTTATTTAGCATATTTGATGTTTACTGTTCTATATACTGACACCTATTTATTTAAAGTAATCGAGAATATTTCCAACCCGTTCACGTTCGCACGCACCTCCGCATATCGAAGAGAAGAAGAAGAAAAAAGAACACCGCGGCAACCATTCGGCTATTCCCCTAATAAAATAGCGTCGCGACGCGTCTTCTATATTCAACAAGAGAACTCCAATATCCCGCTTCATTATTCAAAGGCGACGACAAACGCGCCCCATTCACTCAAGTTAGTCAGTCAGAGTTTCACTTTGGCAAGAAGCTCGCTGCCTTTCCGACGGCACATACGAATTCGATAGACAATCTATAGATACAGCGTCGGAGCAGCTGCGAAATTACGCCTGCGGCACAAAACGCGGAGGAACAGAAGCTAGTCGCGATTACAAATGACGCAATCTAGCCGGCTGGGATATATTGGATACGTCGTGAAACGGGAGCGTTAAGATGCTCGAATTTAGTCGCTATATGATGCCTATCAATCCAGTTGAAGGTGATTCTATCCTTACCGTATATCTTTGGAGAGGGGTGTCGTTTATTTATGCGTATTATTAGGTGGAATAATATGTCTATTTGAGTGTAAAGTGTTTTTAGTGAAGAAGGTCAATGATTCCTTCTAAAGTTTAATTTTAATTTAACTCTCAATTAAGTAAGAAAATATGTAATGAAACAGTTTGTACCTGCTTGAATCGGGCGCATCCACTAAAATTTGGCAATTTGATTTTTTTGTTTTGATGCATTTATACCTTCTAGATTCTAGAAAATCAAGTAAACATGTTACACCTAACACATGGGCTGAAAAGTCCCGGGCCTAACACATAGATGACGCTAGTTTTATTGCAGTCACCTTTCTCTCAGTTAGTACTGCCCTTCAAAAGACAGCTGTTAAAATTTCATGATATTCTATTCATTAGTTTGTGAGTTATTGTGCTAAGAGTCACGCTACTTTTGTTATTTTCAAAACAATGGATCGAAAACAATTTCGTGTTTTAATTTTACACTGCTTCTTGATGGAAAAAATACCGTTCAAGCGAAGCAATGGCTTGAAAAGTGTTATGGGGACTCCGCTCCATCAGAAACAACAATAAAACGTTGGTTTGCTGACTTCAAACGTGGTCGTAGAGACACCGATGATGCAGAACGCAGTGGACGTCCAAATGAGGCGGTAACACCAGAAAACATCAAAAAAATCCACAAAATCGTTTTGAATGATCGAAAAGTGAAGTTGCGTGAGTTAGCTGACATCGTAAAGATATCAAAAGAACGTATTGGCTTTATATTGCATGAGCACTTGACTATGAGAGAGCTCTGTTCAAAGTGGGTGCCGCGTTTGCTCACTGTTGACCAAAAACAAGAACGTGTTGATGATTCTGAGCAGTGTTTGGCCAAGTTTGCGTCGATATGTGACAATGGATAAAACATGGATCCATCACTCCACTCCGGAATCAAAACGATCGTCATCTGAGTGGACAGCAACTGGTGAACCTCGTCCAAAGCGCCCGAAAGCACAACAATCGGCGGGAAAGGTTATGGCCCCGGTATTTTGGGATGTGCGTAGTGTAATATTCATCGACTATCTTGAGAAAGAAAATACCATCAACAGTGAGTATTATATAGCGTTATTGGAGCGTTTGAAGGCCGAAATTGCAAAGAAACGACCGCATATGGCAAAGAAAAAAAATTGTTTCATCAAGACAACGCATCGTGTCACAAGTCAACCAAAACAATGGCAAAACTACATGAATTGAACTTCGAATTGCTCCCACATCCACCGTATTCGCCAGATTGGCCTCCCAGCGACTACTGGCTGTTCGCAGACCTCAAAAAAATGCTCGCCGGTAAGAAATTTCGCACGAATGAAGAGGTTATCGCTGAAACTTAGGCCTATTTTGAGGCAAAAGATAAATCGTTCTACAAAAGCGGTATTGGAATGATTGCGTTGCTCTTGATGGAGATTACGTTGAACCAAAAAAACCGTGTTTTCTTTGTTAGGCCCGGGACTTTTCAGCCCATGTGCTATCTTTTAATCTCCTAAGATTTTGTTTGTTTATTAAGTCAGATGGTTTTGCCATATCTAGATAGTAAATGCATATTACCTGATTTATAGTCAATATACTGTTTTATGTTTCCTCTGGTTACTTTTCTACGCCTCCCCTTAATCTACTTTCTAAAATTCCTTTATATACTTGCAATATTCAGTATCTCAATTGATGGAATGATGTGGTCCCGCAACAGATTCAGATATTTTACTGCAGTGAGGTTATCGTCATTAAAAAATGTGTCAATAAGTTTGTACCTTATTATTTCAACCCAGAGATTGACTTTTCGAGGGTACTGTGTTCGGGCCAGGGTTCCTGAAGGGGAGAATTTCTAGGGAACCAATATCTAACGCATTAATGGAAAGAAAATTTTATATTTTCCAGCGGATAGATGTAGGATAACCGAAAGTTTTGAGAGTTGACTAAAAATGACTTAAAATTTTTCCATCTTCATTTAACATATTAAATATTACTTTGCAAAAAACCGTTCGCTTTATTTTGTTTCCTTCGAAAAGCTCTTTATGATTTGACATCTTGTATATGGTTTATATTTAAATTCTTTCAGGGTTTTGTACAGCGAACTGTACGATTCCTGGCTACATCTAGAAGCGATTCTACAGACCGTCTCTCTACTATAAAACATGATATTCAGTTTTATGTCTTCTGTTAAAACGTAACCGGTTTTATTTCTTTTTTTGCGGCAATTTAGAAGACAATCATCTTCCTTGAATTCGTTAAAAATGCTTAGAATTGTTTTCGTACAAGGTATAGGTCTGTCACGATAATTAATTGTAAACATGCCTAACTGTCCTTAAACTATTATTCTTTCAGTACCACATTACCATTGCCACCTTTTCATCTTTGTTGTACTTACTCACTATTTAAATTAGTCATCTTAAGATTCATGTAAGAATAAAAAATCACGAAAAAATATCAAAGAAATGTTTGTTTTTTCTTTCCAAGGCACTAAGCTATAGGTAAATCCTTCACTGGTGTATAACTGGTTACCTACCATGCCTCTAGTGCATTTTGACAATTATCTTTTTAAAGTTATATATAAGAAATATATATATATATATATAATGATAAAAAAGAACCCGGTGTATACATATATATGTATTCTTGCATGTAAGATACAATTCTTTGTTCTACTACCATTTTATAGCGTCTATCACGGAGTTTCTTACAAACTTGAAATCCAATCAATTTGTGCGGTGTGGAGTGTACCGATACTTTCCACGTCGCGTAGAATAGAAACTCCACACAATTAATTTTTGTAGATCTATGTATATTTCATTATCAGAGTAATATCGCTGTCTTTACCCTTATCAAGTTCGCCAAATAAGAAAAAACATGCACGCTACCAATTTACCGAAGCGAATTACAGCAGACGTTAAACGTTCTTCTATCTTCTATCAAAACAGAAAAAGGTAATTTTACTCTCTTTCCGTCAGCAAATCTAATTTCGTTCCGAGTAATTGCGCCGCATATTCTTTGTCTTCTCTTTATTCATTTTCTCCATCTCAAACGCTACCCCCACCTTCTCTTATCTATTTCTTGCTTTTTCTTTTTGCGTGGTGGTACTAATTGCTATTGCTTCCGCTACCTCTATTAGATATAACAGTGGTTGCCTTTACTCGCCATGTTTTATTTGGTACCTATTCTCAACGGGTTTATAAGGATACGAAGTTTCATTGCTCGATACGATTTCTTTCTTTGTTCGTTTTTCAGACGCGAATAACTAGAGGTTTTCCACCGCTTACTAGCGCGAGATTGATGAATTTTTAGGATAGTGAGGGAGCGTAATCAATTATAATGATTAATTTAGTGGCGCTAATTGGCCAGCCACGCCGCGCTTCCACTGCAAAAACGAAGAAATATAACGATATCCAAAGCCTAGTTAATGATTATTTATTGCTGGAGATTGCCGCGATGAATTGATCGATAGACGTACGGATGGTTTAACGCCAATTTAAAGAGATTTCTACGTCTGTTTCGGGGAAATTAATGAAATTCTAATGGTGAACGCCGTCTGGTATAACGCGGCAATTTATTTTCGACTTGTTTAGGCTCGGAGATGGAGAGAAGCTATTCTGAAACGTCCCAAAATTGTTATCCTTCGATTTATATACGCTAAAGTAAATTTTCTGGACCACAATTTCGGTTAAAGTAAATTCTTAATAATATTAGGGTCCTCTTTTGACTCGTAAGAAAATTTCTGTTGGAATTATGTCTTTGCTTTAAATGTTTTCTTCTTCTTCTAATAATAATAACAATAATAATCCTTTATTCCCCAACAGGCCAATTGCAGGATAAATTTACAAAATTTTTATTCACAATTCAAAAAAAAAACCAAATTATGTTGCCTACAATAATATTTGCAATAAAAAAAAGACAAAATGAGAAATATGCTAAAAATATATAATATAAAGTGGAGACTCACAAAAATGGTTCCAGATCCCGTTGATTTGCGTTCCTCATCATGTGACTAATGAGTGCCTTAAGCAAAATATTGGTATTAGCTCTAGGTACTTGAAGTATATTATAGAAGTGACGACTGTGATGTTTATTTGCGCTGGAAGAGTTGGTGAGTCGATATTATTTTTTTAGGATCTTGCAAAGAAACTTCACACTGTTACGCTCGCGGTGGTTAACAAGGGATATAAAATTAAGCTCCACAAGTAAGCTATAATATTTGGTGACTCTCTTAGAGTACACATTATCCATTCGAAAGGAGAGATGCTTTAGAAACCTCTTTTGAACACGTTAGATAATTAGCTCTTAGTATAAATAGTGGGGATATCGAACAATGGAGACGTATTCAAGCTTAGAACGGACGTAGACATAACATAAACGCTTCACTATACCTAAATCTGAGAAATGCATGTGGGGGGAGGGGCGCTTGACAAAACCGTGAGGTTTGGAAGCAAATGAACACATTCATGAAATAAGTTCCGTAAATAACAGTTTATTATCAAATAAAGCACCTAGATCCAAATTTTCGACATTGCATGATATGGCTGCATCATTAATCTGGTAGTGTAAAATAGTGTGAGTGTTATTGTAGGAAACCACCACACTTGTTAATGTTCAGAGGGAGATAATTGCCTTTGCTCTAAGTATTAATAAACAGAACATTGTCTAGTAAATGTTTACAGTCATAAATGCCACCAACAGTATTAAATATCTTCACGTCATCTGCATATGCTAAGACGTGACACGTAAGCAGTGATAGTAAATCATTTATATACAAATTGAAAAGAAGCGGTGCAAGATTTGAACCTTGAGGAACACCTGGTGTTGGAGAAAATGCCCTAGAGAAATAACCGTTATAGTAGACATAACAGTAAGGTAAGACTCAATGAACGACAGGAAACCCACACTGACACCAAATCTATCCAGTATTGCGGGGTTAATGCAGTCGAATATTTTAGAAAAATCTGCGTAAGTAACGTTCACCTGCTTTCGGTTATCAAGTGTTTCACTATGATACTAGCCAATGCATGCTAAATTAGTGATTGTCGACCTGTCTCCAACTAAACAATTCTGATGCTCAGATACAAAAGTAGTTATACAGGTGTATATCTCTTTGTATACCCATAGATGTTTCCCTCATTTGTACTCCTTACTCTCTCTAATACTTTAAATCGTGCTCTACGCAAGTATTATCAGATTTGAATCAGACCCTCACTTGATCACCTACTTTTGACGTAAAATTACAGCGAACAACCAAATTATCAAACTTCACCCAACCATTATCAATTCCTTTTTGTATCTTCTAGCGTTTGCACCTTGGAGAAGACGATTAGAATTACTCTTTAAAACAAACTTCATATTGACATGTCTCGAAACAACTAAAGCCATTTGAATTTTTGTATGTATCGATTTAACATCTCCGTAGAACTCTTTAACTGATCCTTCAAGGGGAATCGATATTAGGTTTGTCGGCATTATCGCTTTCTTAGCTGCACTTGTGTATGCAAAACGAATTGTGACGGGTGGTATAGCAGTAAGAGAACAACGGTTAAATTCTATGCACAAACGGAAAAGGCTAAATTGTGTAAAAGCTCACGGCGACTGGAGTGTAAATGATTGGAAGAATGTGATATGGATGGATGAATCCAAATTCGAATTATTCGGAAGTAAACGTCGCACGCGTATTCGTCACTACCATGAAGAAAGAACGTTACAGGAGGAAACATCATGGTATGGGGTTGCTTTGGAAACGGAAGGATCGGAAAATTAATTCAAATAAATGGAAGAATGACAAAAAATGTGTATTTGAGAATACGATGTGGATTAATTGGCAGTAAGATAGCGACCCCAAACACACCGTGAAGTTTATTTTTAAAGACAAATCTTCTGAAGAAGTCCTTTCCCTAATAGAATGGTCGCTACAGAGCTCTAATTGCAACCCCATTGAGTTCTTGTGGGATCACTTGGATTGTGAGGCTCGCAAAAATCTCAAACTAGCAAAATAGCATTCTGGAATGGTCTGTAGGACGGGTAAACTGCTATAGAGGAATCGTATTTAGTGCAATTAGCTCTAAGGATGCCGCGTATTATTAAAACGAAAGGGAATTATTTTGAGGAAATATTATAACGGTATGTATTTTATTGAAATGTAGTATTTTGCCAATAGAACATTTTAAGTTAATGAGTAAAGTTTGTCTCTTTATATAAATTTCTCGCAAACATTACCTGTTCAGTTTATGTTGTTATTTTACATAGCACGAACAAACTTATGCTTATGCTTATACTTCGAGCACCTTGAATTTGGTCATGAATAGAAAATAATTTGCATTGTCCTTGAGCATATGGAATATATTTCGAAAAGGATTTATTTCTTGTATAGTTTCGAAAAATATTTATAAAAACTTTAAGATCATGCTAATTTTTGAAAAAATTGAAGTGAGTATAAATAACAATTTATTCCACCAAAGAATGAACACACAAAATATTAAAAAAGGCAATTATTGCAAAAAAATTGTGAGGTTTCATGTAAAGTAAAATGAGAAATGTGTTGGTTGTTAATGAATTGTTTCTTCGAAGTCAAGGTTTAAACGCAATTATTTTCTTTGACTTCTTCATGTACACCATTGTAACCTTTTTCAACAAAACTTCCGCGCAACGAGGCAAAGAATACGAAGCCTCTCAAGTATCGAAACAGACAAACTTAACCGTCGGACGTAATTTCTAATTAAACACAACTTACGCCTGTCTACCTTCTCTACACCTAAAAGAAACTTCAAGAAAACGGCGTGGAAATCGTCGAGAAAAAGAATTTTCATTACATCAAATTATAACTACTTTAAACTACCTTAATTTCGCGCCGCTGAAGAGCAAAAAATAATTCGGTTCGTTACGAACGGACTCTCGATAGCATAATGAAAAAACTTTTCCCCTGATTTCGCTGTTGGTATAAACAGGCGACGGGTTTAATTAAAGTTAAAGGATTCGTTCGTTCCGCGCGATCGCTGATGCAAGTAACCGGGTGACAAAGTTGACGATTTATGTTTTTTTTTTCTTTCTCCGAAGAGTAGGGGAAAAAATGGGCATCGCCAGGTTTCCATCCGAGAGAGCCGTGGATGCCCTGGAAAGGTGAGAGAAGGGTGTTTTTTCGTTGCTAATTTACTGCTCGATGGAGTTTCCTCCTCGCACTTTGAGGAGTTCGAAGATTACACCGAGAGGAAGGGAGAATATGCCCAAAATTTATCCGCGTCTCTGTCTTCATCACGATGACTAAGTTCCGATTGGTAAATATGGTTTGAAATTTTTGAAATGGTACATGTTCCCAGGCTTATAGTTTTATGTTTCGTATTTGTAAAACTTTATTCACAGAGCTCACGTCCCTAAAGTACTAAATTTGGAGTTTTAACGCAGTTTTCTATTGCATCCAATTCTAGCGAAATTTTCATTCGGCCATTCACTATACTCTTGCCAAAAGTGACTGATTTAAAACTCATTAGGTACAATGTCGTCGGACAAATAATGAGAGCAGTCGGCTCCCGCCTGACGGTCGAAGTATTAGCGACCGTTCACGCCCGGTCACCCTTCGTACCTCGTCGTAACGTTTACAGTAACGTCGTCGGACGAATATTGGAAGTTTTTAATGGTTTCAAGTTTTGGCGGGAATCGTCGAGGCCGTTGTCGTCTATACATATATTTAATCTTCTGTTGAGATTCTGGCGGGGATCATTATGGTAAGGTCTTCGGAGCACATGTATAGATTTCTTCAAAAGTACGTTTTCTCGGCTTTCTATTATCGTTCGTCGAGGCTACTGTATCCGTTGTCGTCTATACATATTTCTAGTGTTCTGGTAAGTTTGTGTCGAGAATCATTTTGGTAAGGTCGTCGCCACGCATGTATAGACATCTTCTACAAGTACGATCACACAATTTTCTATATGTTATGTTGGTTTCATCGCTCCGTTTTCCTTGTCGGGGCGCACTTCGCACATTTGTTGGCTACTGGTACTTTCCCTTCTTCGGGGCGCAGTAGTAAAGAGCTAAATTGCAAATAGCATATTATTTATTACGAGAACGCCTGGGTAGCTGTAACATTACATACTTTTGTGTTGAGATCGGCTATTATCGTTTCTGTCGCCCTCAACCAGGCGCTCAGGCTCTAAGAGATAGGGTGGGTTCCCCTATAAAAGTGTAAATAACGAAAGTGTGTGGTTCAAGTGCAAACACAAGTCCCTTAGGCAAATTTAAAGCAAGGAAAATGTATTACGCTCGCGGAAAGTGCCATATAAATAAACACTGCCCCGAGGTGCGCTTATAAAATTAACAAGTGAATAGGGTTGTCTCCCCTATACGAAAGGTAGTGGTGCATGCATACATATAGAGGCATTAGTACATGCCTTTAACAAAGCTTTTGCGGAAGCATATAAGAATTTAAAGATAGCTTAGTAACGTACACGCTAAGGCTGTACCTTATATTGCTAAACCAAAGGAAAACATACATCTACACATGCTAATGTACATTACATGTATAAGAGAGCTCGAATAACTGCAATTATTGCAAATATATACATCTTACGTACATCGTAACTGTACGTAGGCTAGAGTGGAAACCGTGTACATATTTTATTTTTTAAATATATTTTCTGCACATGCGCATTGAGTTTCACTGTACAGCGTTCAACCTGGTAAATAAGCAAACATACTCTACAAGTAAGTATTGGTCAAGTAATTCAGGAATTTACGAGCAGGCTACAGCGGTGCTGTTCTTCAAACGAGGAGAACGTAACTATCGTATCTTCGAGGAGACTACATTGAAAAACAAAAATAAAACACCACACCAATATCGTGTTTTTGTTGTCGATTCTGGAAACATTTCAGGTCGCCCTCGTATGTTATAGACTTCCGCGGTCGTTGTTTTCTTTTAAAGAAATTAGGTTTTTCACAATAACCTTGCGTATTGTGTTAATTAAAATATCAACACTTTTTAAAATTTTTTAAAAAGTCCACAATGCAAATAAAATATCTAGAAAACTATAATACGCAGGGAAATATATTTTTTATGTTTGTCCCATTGAAAATCACGCCTAACTCATCGGGCCTATGTGATGTGAAGATGACTGGCTTCAAGCGTTGTGGAAGCTTTGGTTACAAAAATGCATTAATACAAGAGGTGATTATTTTAAACATCAATAAAATCATCTTCGTATAAAGACTCGTAGCATTCTTATATCTCAAAACATAGCGTGACACTTGTATACTGCATGACATGGAATTTGCATCATCGGGATGGAGTACGATCTTTTTGCCTAAACTTGGCAGAAACAATGGAACAAGAGCAAAAGGTTAATGCAATTTAATTTTGTGTTTATTAATGTAATGCGTAGGGCCCCCACCATTATCATCACATTCTCACGGTACTAATTCCAGTAAGGGCTCGATATCCTCCTGTGATATAGTGACCCAAACAACCTGTAATTCATGCTAAAGAGCTTCCAATGTTTATGGAGGATCCGCAGTTTCTCAGTTTCCTACCCATAATGACCCACACGGGTTTGATTGGTAAGAAGTGGAAAAATCTGGGTAGCCACGGCAAAATATTGACGGGCATTATCTTGCCGGAAAATCGGGTCTTCGAATTGCTGACACTATGGAACAATATAGGGTTCCACAAAATCGAAACTCACCAGATTATACCACTTCAACGTCCCTGTCGGTAGCATTGCAAGCCGAAAGCCGTGAATCAGTGGTAAACGGTTCGAAGGATGATAGGACGACCTAACTATACCTCTCTAGTTCATGACTGATAACGGCACCTGGAGATGAATTGGTTTCAGGTAGAACGATTTGCAATTTCCTGAACAAAAAACCATCTACGGGCGATGTTTTCCATGTTTACCTCAATTTAACTATAATCCAACCCTTAAAATACGCTAAGCAAAAGTATGACAAGAATATTGTGAAAACTGAATCAACACAAGCAAGAAATTCACCTCACAAGAAGTGGCAAAAACATATTAACCGGTTGTTTACTTTTCCTTTTATAAACAGTGAATGAAACAGGTGCAAACAGTGACTTAAATTCTTGCGAAATAATTTTCCCAACCCTATCCTACCAACTGTAAAGATACGGACAAACTTTCCGATTTACTGCCGTACCCTTGGTGGCCCCCTTTTCAGTTTCACAGCGAACGATATAAATAATACTCTTGATGCGTTTATGTTGAAACTTCGACCCTGTTGCAAGATATACGTCGGAGAGCAAAACGGCGGTCCGACAAACCCTTTTTTTCATTTTCGCAGGACCAGAGCTCTATATATCCCCTCCCTTTTCCCATAGCTCGTTCCTATAACTTTTAATGTTTAGGGGAGGAAAACGTTCGGCAAGCTGAAACTAGAGCCGATGGCAAAAATAATAAAATAAATTACGGCGCTAGTTTGCGATAAATTCTGCGAATTTATGTAGACCTTTATTAGGATGCTCGGGCTCGTTTATGACGTTAAACTTCGGTAGTTTTTCTTAATGTATGGGACGTTAAACGTGTAGGAGTTCTAGTTCGAGTTCTTTTTTTTCGGGCAGCGGTAGTTTTCGTACAGTTGGTATACCTTTCTTTCACTTTGTGACGTTGAAAATTTAAGAGAGGTTGGTCTTATTCTTATTGGTATTCTGTTCCCTGCCATGGTAAAATTCATGATATCCAAATTTCATGTTTAGATATGGCTGTTTAGTTAGTAGATCTTAAATATTTGAAGAGATCATCGCTATCATTTGGATATCTATAAAGACCGTACAGCACTAAATTGACTGTATATTTTTGTGTTGTAATGTGTAATGAATTTCATGAACAAAACCTATCAGACAAATAGAAAACTATTAAAAAGTAAAACAGTGGGGAAAAAACAAAAATGAGAATTTATAAAACAAGAATACAAGTAACAATTTCGTATGTGGCAGAAATAATGACAAAGAAGTAAGAAGAAGATTTGAGAAACAAGAACAGAAAATATTAGTCCCGATAAAAACTGATAATAATGAATGCAGGTGTAGGACAAATTGTGAGGTAGTAAACGAGCATCTTCCTTCAGTCCTCTCTTCACCCTCGTTCAGATGGACGTCGACTAACAAATTGAGCTCTTTCGGTCATGGCTTCTAGCATTGATTCCTCGCTGAATACGATCTTTCACGAAAGGACATTGTTCAACAAAAAAATTTTGCTTGATTTACGTACTCATGTAAGTTATTTGGTCTTACCTTTCGCCAATCTTCAATTGTGTAATTTTGATAACGTTTTGCCCATTCAGAACGTGCTCGTTTCATCATAGGTGTTAATTTTGGCTTTTTCAGAGGGCGTCTGCATTTTAATTCGGCTTCGTACAATCGTCTACGTTCTGTACGCGTGGATATTTGCACTCCTTTTTGAGACATTACATTTCCTATTTCATTGGCGGATAAACCTCGGGTTTCAGTTGCTAATTGCAGGATACCTCTATTCATTATCTCGATTAGTAGTGATCCTTTTCTTGCTGCAAAACGTTTTTCTGGTACTTGAACCAGTCCTCAGAAGAAATTATAGATGAAAGTTGTAGATGGAATTGACGAAGCGATCGGGAAATGATGTTCTCGACGTGTTTATTGAATTCGTTCGTGAAGAAGAGCTAAACCGGTGCGGCGAAAGATATTTTGGGTAGCTGGAGGTGACGAGTTATGAGAAAATTCAGAATTATTTGCTTGTCTCGACGGCGACAAAGGAAGTTCAGGGTACAAAGGAGTTTTGCAGGCTTATGACGTAGTTTGGAAAACAGGGGGATAAGGTTTTAAGAGTAAATTCTTCTCCGTAGAGCTTGTTGAAATGAATACGTAGGCTTCCACGGCCAGAGTCAGTAATAAGCGAATTACTTCCGGAATTGGACCGTGTCATAATGAGATATATAGAAATGAAATAAGAGTAAGAGGAAAGAGAATAAAAAGAAAAAGGGAAGGAGAAATGAAAAAAGGGGGTAAAAAAGAACAAAAGGTGAAAAGAGTGAGAGACAGAAAAAAAGAGGGAAACCAAAAAAGAAAAAGAAAGAGATGAAA
Source organism: Trypoxylus dichotomus (assembly GCA_023509865.1). Lineage (NCBI taxonomy): Eukaryota > Metazoa > Arthropoda > Insecta > Coleoptera > Scarabaeidae > Trypoxylus > Trypoxylus dichotomus. The sequence continues at coordinate 5,904,754 of CM042077.1, forward strand.
AAGGAAAAAGAAAAGGTGGGATCTCGACGTTTCGCCTCCGTCGTAGAAGGCTTCTTCAGGAGAAAACTATTTTGGACAGAAAATATTATCAATACAAGATCTTGTAAATGTGAAACCACTCTGTTCCATCGAGTCTTTTACATATTCCTTTATTCTCGATTTTACTATTCGTACATACATTCTGCACGTAGAAGATATAACGGTAATTCCCCTATATTTTTCGCATTTCATTTTACTGCCTTTCTTGAGTATAGAACGGCATTACGGAGAACTTTATTCATAACCTCCATTAACAACTGACAACGCAACACTGGCGAACACAATATGACAGTTAATACAAAATGGCCGCTGGATATCACGTGACCCCCGGCACTCGATTCAAATATCACATACAGTATAACTCTGGGCCCTTTTATCTTGGCCACTCTGTATATATAATGAATTATACATACGGGTATTATAAACATTTCAATTTATGACTGGATGGAATTTTCAATGTTCGCAAGTGGCAGATAATTTATGCTAAGATGAAAATATAAAATGAAATAAGAAGCAAATGCTGCATACCAAATCAAGAACAAAGTTGAATTCCGCAGATGAAGATGAAGCGCAATATTAACTGTTCGAATATTAACCGATTTAGCAAATTCATTATACATATATTAGAAGCCTGTGGAGTTCACATCTGTCACAAGTCAATATTGTATTTTTTCAAATCTAAAAGTTATAGTTTATGTATCTCATTATATTTTGTGAGGTTTTTAGTATAATGGATTGAGACTATCTAGTGCATCAGTGTGTGCCACGATAAAACGTGTAAGTCGTTGGAATTTGTTCATACAAACCGTCGCCGACCAAGTTAACAACTATACCTTTACAACATTACAATCCGTGGGTGGCGAAACGCAGAACTTGTGCATAAGTTTGGTGTAACAATTAATTAATAAATGAAACAGTGTTTTGATCTTTACAAACATTAACATTGGACGCAATATTAAAAGAACAGCCCTCGTATTATTCGATGTCGAATAAACTCCATCCGAAAAAAAAAAGTTTTCGCCTTACGCTCCGTTTGAATGACCTCCTCTGTCGGCCTCTTTCATTCGCGAAGATGTGAGTGCATCGCTTTGAAATTTATGGATTTTAAAGGACGAATTTCGCATTCAATTCTAAAGGAGGCCCCCGCTGTCCGAACGCACTCGGAAAGGGCGAACTCGAACGCTCCTCCGGCTTCGGCGAAAACCAATTTCTTCCTTTTCTCTTTTCGCCGACGATCCCGACCATCCTTCTCCATACAACAAGGAGGTAATAAAATATTAAGCAACCTTAATAAGTTTTCGAAATACAGCGGGACCTATCGGACGGACGTTTTAATATTCGCCGGAGAAGAGCTCTCTTTATAGCTTCATTTTCTCCTTTTCTCTCTGTCGTCTCGTTTTTTTTCCCCGTCTCTATTTTCATTTTCGACGATGGGAGAGATTCATATTTTACACTAAGCTTTCGTTCAATAGCGCTTATTTCTCGATTACTGAATACTTTATCATCTCGTAGAGTGTTCGAGCTGCTACGCGGGGCATGGGAGGAATGCGATAGGATTTTAATAATATTTTAATTCATAAAAGTGCACCGGTTTAATTTAAACTCGAATTGGTAAAATATGGTTGTTTGATTTAACTGCTATTAAAAACCAATGGTGCGTGAATGTTACTAAGTTAGATGTGCATTTCACAGCGGAAACTGCATTCCGCTGCCGGCAACATTGATGAAATTAATATCACTGCGAATAAAAATTTGCTGTTCCACTTGGTGCTGGACGATATTTCACTGCCAGTGATTTTTTCACTGTGATTTGAAAATCACTGATAACGCCCGTGAAGTTAAATATCAGAATGCTATGATTGGTTACTTGACAGCCATTACGTGAAATATTCAAGTGGTGACGGTGCGATGAAACGGTCATCACTGGTTAGAGATACGTACGTGAATAACTAAATATGTTATTAAGTGAATAACCGTGGTCTAACAAATGACCTTCGTCAGTATCTACTAATGTCTGAATGAAACGTCTATTCTTGCTAATACATACATATGTACACTAGGGTGACAGAATAAAATAGACACCTACTAATTAAAAAAAAGATTCTATTCTCGTTATATATACAAAATATTTTAAAACTTTTAAATTAGACTAATATTTTGTCGATCCACCTTTACTTGCGTGAAGTGCTGCGAGTCGTCGTGGCATAGAATCTATTAAATGATTAATGGTGTCTTCTGGAATATTTAACCACTCTTCTGTAACAGCTGCCACGAGTTCTTCCTTATTGCTGGGTTTTCGGGGTCGTTTCGCCATACTTGTCTGGATTATGTGCCAAACATTCTCTATCGGATTCATGTCTGGTGATTGGCCTGCCCATGGTAAAATCCGAATCCCTTCTTCCTCTTTCCATGTGGTTGTTGTTCTTGCTTTGTGGCAGGGTGCTCCATCCTCCATAAAAGTGGCGTCTTCTTTAGATAAAATAGCATTGTCGAATATCGGTAGTACTCCTTCTGTTAATATTTGGATATATTTTGCCGCATTTATATTTCCGTCGCAGATTACTAATTGCAATCTTCCACCATACCATGTCGCGCCCCACACCATGATGTTCACACCGACGTATTTCACCGTCTGATGCAAAAATTTGTCGTCCAGTTGCTGTGACGAACGTCTTCATACCCACGTACGACCACTATCACTGAATTGGCAGTATCTGCTTTCGTCTGAAAAAATGACAGACCGCCAAAACTCTTCGGGCTTCGTTCGCATTTCGATTGCCCAAGCCATTCGGCGCCGTTTTTGAAACGCCGTAAGGAGAGGTTTTTTCTTTGCCACCCTTTTATACATCTCCACACTGTGGAGGTATCGCAGAACGGTGCGCTGACTTTTCTGTGAAGTTGCCGCAAGCTCAGCTGTACTTTTTCGCGGTTCTCTTAACACTTCGCGCACAAGCATCCTTTTGCTTCTTTCAGAAGGTCCGGCACGACCTGCTCTCGTCTACCCTTTTCTTTCTTCCTTGCGTTTAAATTGTGTAATAACACGGTCAACTGTGGACAACGGAATATTTAAAAATTTGCTCATTTCACGTTGCGAAGTGCCGCATACACTCTGGATAACAATGCGACCCCGGGTGAAGTCGCTAATATCTCCCGAACCTTGTAAGCGAGGCATAGTTGTAACGACACTAAACTATGACGAATTCCTTCCGATACATCTACCCCTACCCTAGTGACAAGAGACAGAAGTTAATTCGTTCTTAGAATTTAGCTGGTTACATATTTATACCGCTTTATTTGGTGTCTATTTTATTCTGTCACCCTAGTGTAATATTGCCATTTAATTTACCATAAATAACTTAAAAAATTGAGGTGTATCTATATTATTTTTATTTGAAAGCAAAGATGTATTGTTATACCTATATGAAGCAATGTAATGCTAAAAATTCAAATTATCATTTCAACACAAAGTAAAATTATTTTTATTATTTTATTATTATATTATTATATTTATTAGTAATGAAAAACATAGACATGCATGTTTCTGAGTGAATATTTAACGAAATATCTTATATTCCTACAAAGATAAGACTGATCTGCAATACTTTCTGTTTATATTAAATTTAAAAGTTTTAATGTATAAATACATGAACTCGATCTTTGTCTTTCTCTATATTGTGTTATAGGTAAATATGTAAATAAAATAAATATTTAAAAATAGAAATGTGAAATACTTTTTTTAAATTTAAGAGAGGATACACAATGCAGTAGAACAGAAAGAATCTAAATTTCAATTTTTGCAGTAATATAAAGTTTATTAAAAATACGACTGTATCTGTTTATTAAAGTTTTCTCTAGTACTTTTGCTGAAAAATGAAGCAAGATTTTGCGAATTAATACATTGTCTTAACTTATACGACAAAACAATGACGTAGGTAAAAACATGAAAGAGACGAAATGTATATGAGTCATAACCATGATCACGTTCACCGTTATTTATAAATTACGGTCACTATTCACGACATGATTTAGAAATCACGGTATCATTCAACAGTAGTTCCACTGTACTTGTTACGTTCTCCTGGTTTGAAGAACAACGCCGCTGTAGCCTGCTCGTAATTTCCTAAATTACTTGACCAATACTTACTTGTAGAGTATGTTCGCTTATTTACTAGAGGAGAGGTTGTACAGTGAAACTCAATGCGCATGTGCAAAAAAAATATATTTAAAAATGAAATGGTTACACGGTTTCCACTCTTGCCTATGTACATGTACGATGTACGTAAGATATATAGATTTGCAATAATTGCAGTTATTCGAGCTCTCTTATACATGTAATGTACATTAGCATTTGTATATGTATTTTCATTGGTAACAACATAAAGTAATGCCTCAGCATGTACGTTGCAACGCTATGTCTTAATTCTGTTTAAAAGGTTAAACTCTTATATGCTTCCGCTGAAGCTATGTTAGAGGCATGTACTAATGCCTCTATCTGTTTGCATGCACCACTACCTTTTATAGGAGCCAACCCTATTTATTTCTTAAATTTATAAGCGCACCTCGGTGCTATGTTTATTTATTATATCCTTATCCGGGAGCCTAATATACTTTCCTTGTTTGAAATTTGCCTATGGACTTGGCCCTGTATTATTGGCATGTATTTGTACTTGACCAAATACGTTTGTTATATTCACATTTATAGGGGAACCTACCCTATCTCTTAGAGCTTGAACGCCTGGTCGAGGGCGACAGTAGCGATAATAGCCGATCTCAATACAAAAGTACGTCACAGCTACCCAGGCGTTCTCGTTTGAAATATTACGCTATGTGCAATCTTTAGCTCTATACTACTGCGCCTCAAAGAAGGGAAAAATCCAGTAACCAGCAAATGTGCGAACTGTGCACCGACAAGTAAAACGGAGCGATGATGCCGACATTACATAAGAAAACTGGTCCGTGACACTCGTCCGCCATGACGAGCAACTAAATGAAAAATTTCTAAGTCCTGATACGACAAGGACCGAACAAACGTACAAAAGACAACGGGCGCTGCGGCCGCAACGACCGTCAGCAAGAAGCGGAGGATCGTACTTGTAGAGGAGGTTCATACATGCGCGCCGACAATCTCACCAAAATAATTTCCGACACAAACTTAACTGAAGACTAAAAATATGTATAGACGACAATGGACACAGTAGCCTCTGACGTACGATGATAGAAAATCGAGAATTTATACTTATTAAAAAATCTATACGTGTGGTCCGACGACGTTACCAAATGACTCCCGCCAGAAATAAATGTATAGACAACGTCCTCGACGATTCCCGCCAAAACTAGAAAAACTTAGAAATCTTCTAATAATCTTACGACGACGTTACTGCACACGTTACGACGAGGCACGAAAGGTGACCGAGAGTGCACGATCGCTAATACCTCGACTGTCGCGCGAGACGACTGCCTATGCTTGTGTACCTTAATTTCAAGAAAACTCCCATTACATATCCGACGACGTTGCAGTGAATGATTTCTAATTAGGCAGTTTTAGCTAGCGTAATGCGAATGGCTGACTTGCATACATATACAATGCATAATGTACATACATATTAAAATAAAATTGATATAAGAGAGCAAAATAAATAAATATAAGAATGAAAATAAATAAATATAAAAATGAAAATAAAATAATATTCTAAATGAAAATAATAATGCAAAGAAGATAAAATACATAATAGTAAAAACTTACAAAACACAAAAACAATGTTAAGTCCATAACATACCGGCCCCCTTGAAGGGACCATCTTCAACATGCACTACGAAAAGTGTTTTTAATGTCTTTGGTCTATTTGGGAGGAAATTGGTGCACTGGGTGAGAACAACAATCGCGCACTAGCACAACACTGCACATTTCAGTCTCTTCTTCGGTGTGGTGATTTGGAGAAGGCTGTCTTCTTTCGCTGCTGGAGAGAGGCAGCACACACAGCTTTGCAGCGGGTCGCTGCATTATCCCACGGGGAGTTTGCACGCTGGCAGCGCGTACAATACCATCTTTGCCTGGAAACACTTCCAGTACTCGTCCCATTAACCAACTGCACGGGATGCTAGAGTCCTCACGTACAAGGACTAAGTTGCCGGGAGCGATACCCAATCCCTGATTTGATTGCCATTTATTTCTTAGTTGAAGTTGGTTTAAATATGACAAATTTGGTTCGGGGATAGTAGCAATAGGAACTCCAGTTAGGAAATGCGAAGGAGTTAAAAATGATAAATTGTTGGGATCGTTAGAGATCGGTGTAATAGGTCGAGAGTTCAAAATACCTTCCGTTTGTAAGGGAAGGGTATTTATTTTTTCATAATTTAATGATGCATTTCCGGTTATTTTAGTCGGATGAATATTAACAGATTTTAAGACCTGATTAATTGTTTGAGGTCCAGTTAAGAGATCGTCTACATAAAGATCTCCTTGTGTTGTGGCATGAATGTGTCGTTCCGAGCTGTTCTCTTTTGCGGAGAATATATGTCGGTCTGGTATCGTGTCTAGTTCACAAGACTTGCTGATATTGTTATTTACCTTCGACATTGTACTGATATGGCAGGTTGTTAAATTTGACGATCGTGGCGTCGGTACTTTGCCAGAAACAATCCAGCCTAATAAAGTTTTCTGCAAACAAGGCCCATTTGGAGTAGGATTTATTTGGCCAACACAAAGTAGTTTGTAAAATAATTCTACACCAATTAGCATGTCTATATCGGCGGAAGTATTAAACTGCGGGTCCGCAAGTTTAATATTATTCGGTATCTTAACGTTTCTTCGTGATACGGAAACAAGAGGCAAACGATCGGTAATCTTATTTAATACAAGGCAATTTAGCTTTGTTTGGAATCCAGTACATCTTGATTTAATGGATACGTCTACTGCTCGTGTAATCTGTGTTTTCGTAGGTGATGCCTGCTAATGCTACATTAGCGGGTGTTTGCTCAAAGCCAAGACTATCAGCCATTCGTTTAGTTATTAGATTGGATTGGGATCCGCAATCCAATAATACTCGACATCTTCGAGAGTGTCCTCTGCGATCCAGAATATTCACAACGGCTGTTGATAGCAATACGTGGCACTTAGTATTACAACTATGACTTGTAACAGAAGTGGAGCATTCCGGCTGTGGAGAGCCAGGTCGGCTGCGTTGAGCTTCATCGTTTCTTCCGCCAATGTGTAAGACGGAATGATGCCTCCTGTCACATATTCTACAGCTATAGTTTGACGGACACTTGTTATCTTTTGTGCCTGGCTTTCAAGCAATTAAAACATAGCTGTTTCTGATTTGGCCTCTTCGAAACGTTTCTTTGGTATTAGTGCGAGGAATTTCTCGCATTGGTGTATCATGTGTTTGCTTCTTGCAAAATAAGCATGTAGCGACATATGTTTTATGTGTATTCGACGGTGGCTTTTTCGTTGCCACATTGATGGTTGCTTTCTGAGAATGCGTGCCGGCTGATTTAGCGATAGCCTTCTAGTGTTTGACATTTCTGCGTTAGAAAACTGACCATCTCCTTAAATGTCGGTATTTCTGTTGTCTGTATCCTTGTCTCCCAGTCCTTTAGCGTTTGTGCATCAAGTTTTTTGGCGACGATAACGATAAGTAGATCATCCCAATGTTCTGTGGGCCGTTTTAAAGCGGTTAAAGCGCTAGTATGCTTTAAAATGCCATCCAAGATTCGACGTAGCATGCTCACATTCTCTTTTGTCGCAGAAGGGAGATCAAGGATAGCGGTTATGTGCTTCTGCATAATAACTCGTTTATTGCAATATCTGTCTTGCAACATTTGCCAGGCGTTTTCGTAGTTATCTGCAGACGTCTCTAGCGAATGCAGGATATTCGCTGCTTCTCCTTTTAAACATGCTTTTAAATAGTGCAGCTTCTGTACCGCTGATACATTACTGTTGCTGTGTATAAGGGAGCTGAATATATCGTAAAACGGTAGCCAATCTTCGTAATTACCCGAAAATTTTGGCAAGTCTATTCTCGGCAGCTTTATTATATCGGGAGTGGAAACCTCAGTTTTCTGTTGATTCAAATTGGCGCTTACAGTTAGAGCTTTTCTAAAGCGAGTTTCAAAGTCGAAGTATTTCTCTTCAAATTCTTCGCGTTCGTCTGCGTCTATCTCATTTTCATCTAGTATTTCTATTCTGCCTTGAATTCTGTCGAATTCATCGTACAAGTAAGTAAACTTTTCATAGCGAACTTGTAATTGGTCAAGTTGTGTAGTAGCATCGTGTTTGTCTAAAAAACTTGCCTGCTCTTGTAAGCGAGCTCTTAATTTGCCTTCTGTGCGCTTTCTCAACGAAGATAGATCTTCCATTTTGTTAGACGGGAAATTTAATTTCTATCGAGACAAGGCTAATATCCGGCCTGAAGGACCAATGTTACGTTCTCCTGGTTTGAAGAACAACGCTGCTGTAGCCTGCTCGTAATTTCCTAAATTACTTGACCAATACTTACTTGTAGAGTATGTTCGCTTATTTACTAGAGGAGAGGTTGTACAGTGAAACTCAATTCGCATGAGCAAAAAAATATATTTAAAAATGAAATGGTTAAACGGTTTCCACTCTGCCTATGTACATGTACGATGTACGTAAGATATATAGATTTGCAATAATTGCAGTTATTCGAGCTCTCTTATACATGTTATGTACATTAGCATTTGTATATGTATTTTCATTGGTAGTAACATAAAGTAATGCTCTCAGCATGTACGTTGCAACGCTATGTCTTAATTCTGTTTAAAAGGTTAAACTCTTATATGCTTCTCTGCTGAAGCTATGTTAGAGGCATGTACTAATGCCTCTATCTGTTTGCATGCACCACTACCTTTTATAGGAGCTAACCTTTATTTTTTTCTTAAATTTATAAGCGCACCTCGGTGCTATGCTTATTTATACATCCCTATCCGGGAGCCTAATATACTTTCCTTGTTTGAAATTTGCCTAAGGGACTTGGCCTCGTATTATTGGCATGTATTTGTACTTGACCAAATACGTTTGTTATATTCACATTTATAGGGAACCCACCCTATCTTCTTAGAGCTTGAACGCCTGGTCGAGGGAAGGCGACAGTAGCGATAATAGCCGATCTCAATACAAAAGTAATGTCACAGCTACCCAGGCGTTCTCGTTTGAAATATTACGCTATGTGCAATCTTTAGCTCTATACTACTGCGCCCCAAAGAAGGAAAATCCAGTAACCAGCAAATGTGCGAACTGTGCACCGACAAGTAAAACGGAGCGATGATGCTGACATTACATAAGAAAACTGGTCCGTGACACTCGTCCGCTACGACGAGCAACTAAATGAAAAATTTCTAAGTCCTGATACGACAAGGACCGAACAAACGTACAAAAGACAACGGGCGCTGCGGCCGCAACGACCGTCAGCAAGAAGCGGAGTGATCGTACTTGTAGAGGAGGTCCATACATGCGCGCCGACAATCTCACCAAAATAATTTCCGACACAAACTTAACTGAAGACTAAAAAATATGTATAGACGACAATGGACACAGTAGCCTCGACGTACGATGATAGAAAATCGAGAATTTATACTTATTAAAAAATCTATACGTGTGGTCCGACGACGTTACCAAATGACTCCCGCCAGAAATAAATGTATAGACAACGTCCTCGACGATTCCCGCCAAAACTAGAAAAACTTAGAAATCTCTAATAATCTTACGACGACGTTACTGCACACGTTACGACGAGGCACGAAAGGTGACCGAGAGTGCACGATCGCTAATTACCTCGACTGTCGCGCGGGAGACGACAGCCTATGCTTGTGTACCTTAAATTTCAAGAAAACTCCCATTACATATCCGACGACGTTGCAGTGAATGATTTCTAATTAGGCAGTTTTAGCTAGCGTAATGCGAATGGCTGACTTGCATACATATACAATGCATAATGTACATACATATTAAAATAAAATTGGATATAAGAGAGCAAAATAAATAAATATAAGAATGAAAATAAATAAATATAAAAATGAAAATAAAATAATATTCTAAATGAAAATAATAATGCAAAGAAGATAAAATACATAATAGTAAAAAACTTACAAAACACAAAAAACAATGTTAAGTCCTTAACAGTACTGTAAACGCCAAATTAGATGGCGAGCGGTGGGGATGCGCCGTAGTCGTTTTTAAAATCGCGCACGCCCACTTAATAAAGTAATAGTCAAAGTGTATTTTATCAGTGGCGTAAAATAATATCTTTGCTAAGGGATCACACAGCGATACACGCTCAAACGCGAGAAATAATTTTTAATGTTTGAATGGCACTAAAGCTATCACTAACACGTTGAAAAATACAGGAGACGTAACTGGTGATGGACTAACGACCAAAATTGTTAAAGATGCTGCTCGGATGTCTGCAAATAGAATGTATTTAATTTTGTCTAGTGTTCATATCAGAAAGTCTTTGCAATTTCAAGCGATAGTAACAAATTCTTTACAACAACGCATGAAAGAGAACACATTACAGATCCACATTTGTCCCTATTATACATTTTTTGGAAATAAACTCCCGCATGTTCTTACATTACAGACTGTAAATCGAAAGCACCATTGCTCGCTTACCTTTTCGATTTCCTTCTAGATATCGCAATTTAACCGCGAAAGACGCGGCACGCGAGCTGTTGCGATAAATTCGAAGGATGCCGGTGGCAACCCGACTGTTTACGGACGATCTGAGACATTATAATTAGCGACGGATTTAATTAGAACGCCCTTTCCTCAGCCCGCAACCGTAACGTCCTCGGGTGGTAGGCCCGGTTCCTTTCCTTTTCCCGAAAACGCTTCAACGTTCGCCCCGACGTTCGTGCAATTATCTAATTATAAATCTTGTCTGTGGAGTTCTTAATTAAATCGCGTATTTAGATAACGTTCGGCGTCAGTATTGTCGACAGCCGCGGCTCGGTAGCAAGATGATTCATCAAAACTGAAGAAATAATTCGAAGAATTTATATTGTGTATTGCAGTGTCGGTGATATAATTGAATTGAATTTTGTTAGGTGCTTGATGATTCGACGTAATAAAGTTACCATTTTGAAAATTACAAATTCTTTACGTAATATCTCTCGGGTTTCAATCCGCGTTCTGCGTTGGTTTTCGTAAGAACCGGATACGTCGACGTTTCGATGTAATGGCATACATCTGCTTCAGGTAGTCGTAGTTTGAATTCATTCGAACCATACAGGCAGGGACACAATTATTAGGCACCCCCAATTTCTTCAATTATCTTTAAGATAAACAATGAACAAATAAAACAAATATTATAAAAGCAAATATTTATTGCTAAAAACTAGAAATTCAATATTTGGTTGGCCCCCCGCGGGCTTTTTTGACAGCTTCAATACTTTTAGGTAAACTGGCCATTAACATATGGCAGGCTGAAGTTGGAATGTCCTCCCATACTCTTTCAAGTATTGCTTTTAATTCTCGTTTGGATTTGCATTTGTGTTCGCATACTTTTGCCTTAATAGTAGCCTACAAATGCTCGATCGGGTTTAGATCCGGGCTTTGGGGTGGCCATTTCAATTTGTCAATGTTTGCTTCCCGGAACCACGATAAACTTGCAGCCGCAGTGTGGCGTGGGGCATTATCTTGTTGAAACAAAACTTCGTCAGTATTCATTCCGAATAATTTTTCAAATAACGGCAGTAAAACTTCATCTAACATGCTGGCGTAGGTCCTCGAGTTCATTCAACTAGTGCACAAGAACATCTCTCCAACCCGACGTTATACACCTCGATATCATGACACTACCGCCACCATGGTTGATGGTAGGCACTGCACAATCGGCATGGTATTCTTTACCAGCCATCCGACGCACTAGCACGGCACCAGGTGTACCACAAATCTGTAATAAACCTATCCAGTTAATTCTTTCAACTCTCTGTTGACTGTTTTGAGTTCTATTTATTTCAAAGTTATAAATATTTTATTTTGCTAGTCTTCAAAGAAAAAGAAAGTCGTTCAGATTTAGGTCATGTCACTTGGGATGCAAACGAATACCATTCCATCCTCTTAACAATCGATCCCGAAAAATATTTTCCAAATATTCTCTCACAAGTCTACTGCTGTGGGCCGGGTACCCATTTTACTGAACCAAGATTTGTTTGAAATCGATATCTAGTCAGCATTTATGAGATTGTGAGTAGGTCATGCTTTAATTGACGATTGCAAGGACTGTGTGGATGTACAATTCACAGGTATAGCAGTAAACTCCACTCACACAAATTAATTAATTATGCGGAACGCAGTGTTTCGAGAGCACGTAGGCTCTCATTCTCAACCGTGTTACCGACTGGCGACTGGTCGGGGCTCCAACTTAACTTATATACTTATATACTAATGATATCGCCAATCAGAATGACACCTAGCGGGCGCCCCTACCCCTACTCCATCCCTTCCAATCCACGAACTTTTGGACCTCCCCTCGTAGTTCACGAGTTTTTTCTAGTTATAAGGAGTTCGGAAGCAACTAAAGAGGAATCAACAGTTATAAACCTAAGATTGTTCAAGTAAATTAAATTGGTTTAAGTGTTTTAAGTGTGTCACCTGAATTTGTCTTCTCCTAATGGTGTACACCCGATAGAATACTAACCCTTCGAACTACGACGAGCTGCCGAGATATACATCGGAGCCGTCCAGACCAACAGGTCAAGACTGTGTCAAAGACTGGCACATCAAGTTGTTGCATACAATATATTACAATGTTTTTTAATTTTAAGAGAATTCGTTATTCACCCTATCCTAAAAATTTCCGAAAATAAAATAACCTCCAAATCATTCTCAAAGTTGATTTCGTAAATACCCAACAACAAAAACTTTCCCGTTTAAACTCGTAAACAATATTTACAAAACAGTCTTTTCGAAACGAGATTAATATCAAACGAACTTAATTTAAATTCTACGACCTTTTTAAACAAAAAAGAAAAAACGACACCGACATCGAAAAAGACAGCGATCCGACATTTTTCAAAAGAGCAAGATGAGGAGGAAAAAAAATTGAGTAAGAGGAAAAAAAGTTATTTTGTTTGACAACCCTCTAACATGAAGTAATCCCCGGACAAAAAGAAATCGCTGACTGCTTTCGAATTAATTTCATCGCTGGTAGACCGCGAACGATGTCAGATAGAAATAAAAAGCGAGGAGTAGGGACGAGAGAAAGAAGTTTCCCTTATGCGGGGATAACCAATTTAAAAAAGTTTCAGCGACGTCCTCTTCTGTGCCGCAACGATCCGAAAAATGAAATGGAAATGGAAAAGAAAGGGACTGCTGAAATGACGGGAAAAAGGAAAGGGATTCGAGGAGATGTTTGGGTATTTAATATACGAGGGTTATTGTACGAATTCTTTGACATAATGTTGCTTTCACTCAATATTTCCGTTAAGGCCATTAGCTTTGGAGATGATACTTTCCTAGACGAAGGAAATCTTTTCAACTCCGCCTGCAATGGATCTAGGTGAATTAAGTTTTTCAGTCTCTACTGTTACCAGTTCTAAGCCCGGATAAAGGAGGAGGGTTTGGCCGTTGGGTCAGCTCCTCAACACAAGTAAAAAACTCATTTGCTAAAAAGTTCGATGATTCGCCTAGAAATACGGACGGAAATAAAAGACTTCCACGAAAGGAAAGGAAAAGAATCACGAGATTCGATACATTCGAATGTTTGCGTACTGACAGAGACAAAGAAGAAGAGTACAGGAAATCAGGTAAGGTCATGGGAGGAAATAGACGAACAAATGATGACATTGGAAATCCAAATTAAAGACGCTTCATAGTAATCATTGCAGTATATGCACGGGAGAAGATACAGAGAGGCAATGTAAGGAGGACTTCTATGAAAAGATGAACAACGTTTTGGCGAATATTAAAGCGAATAAAGAGCGCACGCAGCCTGTATGGTATAGGTATGAACAAAGAATAAGCGAAGATAGATAGCCAAAGAGGGCACTATTTTGTTGTGTATAATACACCACAAAATAGAAGAAAAAGAGGAAGTCCAGCGACATCATGAAGGAATGCGATCGAGAAAGCCATGGGAGACAGAGCAATAAAAGAAGAAATTTGTAAAAAATGCGAGATACAACAAAGATCGCAGCACCTTCGATAAGATAATAGGAAACCTTTTCAATCAATATGCCATATTGAACACAATCAAAACCTTCTTGAAGATCACAAAAATCCTTACTAATACACACTGTTGCACTATCTGCTGTAATATTGTATTAAAAAATTCGATTGAAGCAGTTACAGTTGACTAGCCGCACCTAAATCCATAGCGACATTCTGTGATTGCCTGACACTTATCCAAGTAGGCCTTAACACGGTCAATGTCCGCTAAATCGGTGAGTATTTCGATTGTGACGATTTGATTTCGGAATCATAAACATAATTTCAGCATTCATCACCTATGACAACCTTATAAAGAATTTTGAAGGTATTGTTTCCACAGACGTCTTTCACACGTACAATTCTTCCAAACAATTCCATTAGTGTAGGCCATCCGACAATCTCATAACGTTACAAATGTTTTGGATGATCTGCCTACGAGATATACTCTGGTGTAATGTCAGCTGCTGCTTGTCCGAAACGTTGATCATCATCAATCGATATTTGGCCAAATTTTGAAACGTTTAAAGAAATGACAAGTTTGTATTACCCTTGAATAATTCCTCTAATATTTTCTGTGTTTATGCTCATTAGAATCGCACAAACACACAGATATAATAATAAAAGACTGCCTACCAACGAAGAACATATTTTGACAACTTTTGGGTATCACCTAATGCTATACTTTTACACCTTTGACATTTCAATTGCATATTTAAAATGGCAAAAACGTTAACGCTGCTTCTTGAATATCACCTCTACATCTACAGTTTGGTTCGCCGAACTAAGGTGACATGAATTGCAAACTACGAAAACACAAACAAGTTAGTGCATTGTGTCTACTACCAAGTCCATTAGAAGATACACATTATGCATATGAGTATCCGTACTACGTATCGAAGTAAAATAAAGGCGAAAAAAGGGGCAGAATCCCTAACGATGACAGATGAATGATTGAGAAGGCGTTATATCGGAAAAGAACTGGAATTTATCGGTTTTAGATCGTTGGCATAACGAATGTTATCCGTTTTTCGTCGATATTACGGCTATCATCCCTGTACCAATTGCCATTCGGCGTGATTAATTTACGATCCCTTCTCCAAGCGAGTTTTTCTCTAATTGAAAAGAATTTACGATCTGCTCCACGATGATTTAATGCTTCGACGATGAAGGGAGAACGTTACAAAAGTTCTAATTTAATATTAGCACCAGAGAAATGGAAATTAAAGAGATTACTATTGGACAGGTGACACATATCTTTATACACATGCATAATAAATAGTTGAAAAAGATGTCAGCGATAGGTAGAGGAAGGAATTGTAATTATTATTACGCCAACTAGCGACCTAAAATATTCAGCTTTACGTACATTACTTCTGCAAGAGTAATTATAAAGGAACCAGCATAAGTGTTTGCCTGGATACCTAGAGATGCAGACAGCGAAACAAATATATTTTTGGGCATATTTCCTTTGTTAAATCCTAACAATGAGTATTCCATGACAAGGTGTCTTCGATTGTAACTCCCAGGAATATTTCATTTTCACCATGCTGAGAGATAATTTATTACTGCTAAACCAATTCAAACAGAGTTCTTAAGAGATTGTTGACGTCAAGGTTAGTGGCGTCATCGAGAATCGGAACGTCATCAGCGTAGAGCGTCATGTAGACGTATGATAACAACTGCACTATGTCGTCGATATATAGACTAAACAGGACTGGCCCCAGTTTCGAGCCTAGTATAACCCTACTGAGGACTAGAAGATATTCGGAACTAAAAATCTTGACTACGCCACTGGAAAATAATTTATTTTTACTGCATAAATTGTGTTCTACCATGACGTTAAAACGAAAATCAGGTAGCTATCTTCTATCTTAGAACCATACCAATCTAGCTTTGTAACCAAAATATGCTAGACACAATCAAAGACTTTATGTAATCATAGAACTGTAGCAATGCAGCTGAGGTTGGGTAATTTTTCCTAAAGCCATGCTGATTTGAAAGTATTTCGTGTTTTCCTTGTGCTTACTCATCAATTTCAACTCATTAAAAACCTATACCAATCTCCTTGTGAATAGCCTTATACGTGTATAAATAATTGATATTGAATTTGCTTTGAATTTAAACACCCTTTAAAACGTCCTCTTACATCATCTCACAGTCCAAAACTGATTAAAAACAGTTCCAAAACAAATACAAACGACGGCATAAAGTTTCGCCAACGTCGCTTGAGACGATATAGCTTTTCAGCACTCGCGTCTTCTAAAGTACACATTTAATTATCAATGATAGAAGAAGGAGCAGCACGGTAAGGTGATATTTACCGACTACTTTCTTCTAAACTTCGCTTTCGATCGTAATTAAATTGGTGTCGTCTCTCTTCCGAAACTCTTTCGCAAATTGAAACTGATTATTCCGACCATCGTCTCAGTGTCTTTCGCCCTGTCTGTATACTATAGACTGATAAATATTAAGCGTCAGTAAAACTTAAATAGTGAATAGTAATTTAGAGTTTTAATTAAAACTGTGCGCGTGAAGGTAAAGTAGATCAAAGTGGTTAACGCTGAACACAGAGTAACTAATTTTATTTAGAACTGTTATCACTTTTCGACAGTTCAAAGGATGTCTTTCTAAGTTTTGCATACTGGGAGATAGGGGGCGCCACTCATCTAACGTCAGCACCTTAGTTAACCCATACTCCATTCACACTAAGAATGCAGTGTTAGAATATATAGGTCTTAAAATACTGGCTTGTTATTGGCTATTCACATGGAAGAAACGGAAGCAATTTCTTCATATGAAATTTGTGTCAGTTGTCAAATTTGCTTATCATTTTGGAGTCGTTGTTGCCTACAGTTTTTCATTGTATTTTTTATCATTATAAACAAGTTGTGGCAAAAATAGGGCTGGATGTTGTAACATCTGAAGCCCGGGTAAACTGTGTCAAACATAGTATTGAAGAAGAGAATAAAATGTATCAACTTGATAATATAGTTGAAGATTTTATTATAACTGCATATTCAGATTCGTCGATAGATACATCAGATTCTGATTTTGTGTAATAGAATAGCTAATAAATTAATGAATAGAATACTCTCATTGCTCATTTATAAGTTCATGCATTTCATAGATCTAGTTCACGTATTTTATATAATGTAGTAATTTTCAAAGTTCATGTGTACAAATTAATTATATCAACATGTTTGATATAATCGAAGAAGAGAATAAGACGTATTAACTGGATATCGTTGAAAATACACATGAAGAGTTTATCATAACAGCAAATATGCCATCTTCGTCAGACCTCAGTCATCAGAATCTCCTTCAAATGTCCGTTAACATAATTTGCGTAATAAATTGAAATTATTTGTTCACGTTTTTCACGCTGCCATATGTTTTCCTATAAATAAAATGCTAACAGTAAACAAATCTTTTTTATTAGATTTATTCAGATATGAAGAGAAGGAAACTATATAAATTCGTAATATGTGGAATTAACATGCATGCAATTATTTATTGACTGTACTGCCTTTGACAATATACATAGGTTTTACTGCAGTCAGGATATAGTAGATAAGTATACTTGCAGTATTGTTTTCTTTTTCACCAAATTGCTCATCTAACTTCAACATTGACCATAACCAGATTCTATAAGGTCTTGTGAGTTGGTATGTCCTCTGAAGCCATTCGATATATTTGGATACAGTCTCCTATTACGCATTGTTCTTAATCAGCAACATTCTTTCTTGTTTGACTTTGTCTTGTACATATTAAATTGCTTACCTTCAACCATACCACTGAAACTTTCTCTTTTAAAATCGATGACGATTACCAACACAGAGATTTATTTCCTGACAAATGACTTGGTATAACACTATGTATACAACCCTTCATGTCAAAGCTATACTTTCAAATTTTCGATTCAAGTTTATCCATGGCAATATTGTTATTTTAAAGCTTGAATGCAATCTTTCTAACATAATTAAATAAGATCCCACCATATCGGTAAATGAAACAACCGAACGATACTATATACTTTACTTTATTATTGCTGTATCAGCTCATATGAATATTGGATTTACTCATATGAGCTAGAAACTAAATGCCAGTCGTCCGTTTGGCTGTTTCAATTTGAAGAAAAGCCGACGAAAGTCATGCGTTCTCAAAATATCTCCAAAAAGGTGGTCGCGACGTTTCCCTTAAAAACAGGTCATGCAGCAACAATTGTATGTATTTTCACTAGGGTGGCAGAATAAAATAAACACCTACTAATTAAAAAAAGATTCTATTCTCGTTATATATACAAAATATTTTAAAATGTTTAAATTAGACTAATATTTTGTCGATCCACCTTTACTTGCGTGAAGTGCTGCGAGTCGTCGTGGCATAGAATCTATTAAATGACTAATGGTGTCTTCTGGAATATTTAACCACTCTTCTGTAACAGCTGCCACGAGTTCTTCCTTATTGCTGGGCTTTCGGGGTCGTTTCGCCATATTTGTCTGGATTATGTGCCGAATATTCTCTATCGGATTCATGTCTGGTGATTGGCCTGGCCATGGTTAAATCTGAGTCCCCTGTTCCTCTTTCCATGTGGTTGTTGTTCTTGCTTTGTGGCAGGGTGCTCCATCCTCCATAAAAGTGGCGTCTTCTTTAAATAAAATATCGTTGTCGAATATCGGTAGTAGTCCTCCTGTTAATATTTGGATACATTTTACCGCATTTATATTTCCGTCGTAGATTACTAATTGCGATCTTCCACCATACCATGTCGCGCCCCACACCATGATGTTCACACCGCCGTATTTCACCGTCTGATGCAAAAATTTGTCGTCCAGTTGCTGTGACGAACGTCTCCATACCCACGTACGACCACTATCACTGAACTCGCAGTATCTGCTTTCGTCTGAAAAAGTGAGAGACCGCCAAAACTCTTCGGGCTTCGTTCGCATTTTGATTGCCCAAGCCATTCGGCGCCGTTTTTGAAACGCCGTAAGGAGAGGTTTTTTTCTTTGCCACCCTTTTATACATCCCCACATTGTGGAGGTATCGCAGAATGGTGCGCTGACTTTTCTGTGAAGTTGCCGCAAGCTCAGCTGTACTTTTTCGCGGTTCTCTTAACACTTCGCGCAAAAGCACCCTTTTACTTCTTTCAGAACAGCCGGCACGACCTGGTCTCGGCTCCACTGTTGTTTTTTTCTTGCGTTTAAATTGTGTAATCACACGGTTAACTGTGGACAACGGAATATTTAAAAATTTACTTATTTTCCGTTGCGAAGCGCCGCGTTCACTCTGGCCAACGATGCGACCCCGGGTGAAGTCGCTAATATCACCCGAACCTTGTAAGCGAGGCATAGTTGTAACCACACTAAACTATGAGGAATTCCTTCCGATACATCTACCCCTACCCGAATGACAAGAGAAAGTTCTTAATTCGTACTTAGAATTTAGCTGTTTACATATTTATACCGCTTTACCTGGTGTCTATTTTATTCTTTCACCCTAGTGTAGCTATTTCCCCTACCTATCAACACCAATAATGACAGAGCAATATCCTTATCACTTCAATACGTTCAGAAACTCAATTCTGATTAGTCTCCAGGTTTTGTATTGATAAGTCTTTCCAGGGTAACTACAAAATTACATAGGACAATAAACATTTCGCTGAGCGTACTACCTCTCTCTATCTAATTTAACCCTAAAAATTAATATTTTCGCGTGCGTCAGCTGCTGTGTCGTTTACCGCCGAAAATGGAGCTAGTATATACGAGATACGCTTAATAAGGACACTCGGTACAATTTAAAACTTCCAGACGCGTACGCAGGTCTCGCCTTTTCCATTGGTAATTAAAGCCGAACCCTTCCTTTTACGTGACCGTTTTGCCGCTTTTCTTTTATTAAAATCAAGAGCGGAATTTCGTAGCGTCTTCTCCATTTCCGTTTAAATAAATTAGGGTAGCGACGTAAAAACGCTGGAGTATTCCGAAAGAAAAGCAAACGGAAAAAAAAGGAATAATTCCCTTAACAGATTGCGCCGAAATAATTTCGGTTCTTTGGTGCAATTAGTTTTCTCTTTTTTTCGATGTACAAATGAATGAAAACAACCTTTTCTTTCGCTTGTAATTGTAGGCTACGTGAAAGTATTTATGCAGACTGATTTTAGCATCTGCCAAGAACTGTCAAGATCCATGCAAAGGCAGTTGGTATTAAGTTGCAAAGCCTACTGGATTTGTTTCTCAATCTAGTTTTTGCTTTATCTGGTCTGTTAACGTGAATTTTTGCTCAGCTTTACTTACCATCAACTAGGAAATTAGGAAATATTTTTTGATTAAAGTATAAATTTGTTCCGGGACTCTCGCCTTGTCTCCTCATATACTTAAGATACTTGAGATATTTTTTAAGAATTTCTTCAATTGTTGTTTGTTTTATATCAAAATACCTAGCTTTGCTGACATTTTTGTTATTATCAATGACTTAACATAAGTAATTAAATTCAGTCTAAAATAACACTAATTTCACGATTCGATGCATGTTTGAAGAAGCTGGTTTATTTCGTGAAGACATGCCACTAGATCTCAATTGTGCATCAAAGAGCATGTCTTTAGCTTGCCCATTCATAGGTGAATTGGATCAAGCAGCAATAGAGCCAAGTACTCTTCGATGACGAGTTGTATTTTTGTTTATGATCTTCCGCTGATCGAAGAAGGGCGTGAAGAAAACAGAATGACTGATATGCGGACTCCATTATCTCTGAGGTTTTTCTAAAAGCTTTGTTTCTGAGAATAGAGTTTTGATTTCGTGAACGTGTGGTGTCTGAACACTTAGATGACGTCAACATTCAAAAAATCAATAGACTTGGATCGTCATTCGATTGAACATATTTGAAATCAACTCTAAACGCATATTCGTCATGCTACATAAGCTTTAGGAACTATCTAGCTCTTCAAGAAAACTATGAAGCAATTCCTTAAAAGTGTCTAACAATATTGTTTACCTCAGTACCTGAAACTGTGAAAAGATTTATTGAACAGATACCCAACACAGGACGAATTTGACTATGAGCAATTGTTTCAGGAGTTACCCATGGGCGTCAAAATATCAAATAGTTTCCATCCAGCTTCATAAATATGAGAAGGAAACTGGGTACTGAAACGCGCGCCGGAAAATGGTTTCGGAGAAACTCAAATATTCACCCGAGAAAGAGAAACAAGAACACATTGGAACTTACATATAATATTTAATTGCCATCACGCATGGATAGAAAGCAGATGGTCGTTGCATTCTAGTTGGATGGAAATCAATTCTTCGGACTGATAAAACCCAGCCTGAGAAATGGTATAGCAGTAAGAAAACTACGGTTAAATTCTGTACACAAACGGAAAAGACTGAATTAGGCAAAAGCTCACGCGAACTGAAGCGCAAACGAAATTCGAATTATTAGGAAATAAATATCGTACGGTTCCTCATCCCCACCCTAGAGAAAGAATCTTAAACGAGTATATTTCATAGTTTTTGTTGAATCACATGGATCGTGAGGTCCGAAAGAAATCTCCCAACTGGTAAAGTAACATTCTGGAATGTTCGTGGAATGCTATAGATGAGTTGTATTTGAAACGATGGCACTGTAACTTGCCCACTTTCTCAGGCAATTGTTAAAACAAAAGGGGATTACAATGTACCATTTTGTCAATAAAACATTTTAAGTTAATTAGTAAAGTTTGTTTCTTTAATAAATTTCTCACTAAGATTATCCCTCCAGTTTATTTTGTTATTTAACATAGTGCGATCAAACTTATGAATGGTGTATATATTAAAACATGTATTAAACGTTTTAGTCTCGTATATTTACATTCATATGGTTAATACCAGCTATGGGGTGTCCAAACAGCACTAACACATGATTAGTCTATTCATTTTTTTTTAGATAAAATGAGTCTAACTTGTGATTAAGGAATGCCCTTAAATACCAACATTCATCCGCATAACATCCACCGCTAATGCGATAATCAAATTCATTTTACCGCATGAATTTTTAATCGCGGCGCCTTTACGCACACAAAGCACGCAACATAATAGGGTCAAACCCGACCGCAAACTTACCTTTCTCCGGCGCCCCGAATCGCCCGCAGAAGGCCCGCGAGCGCTGTCGAACCGAAACATTGTTAATTCGGCAAATGTTACGTAAAATCCAATTCCGCTCCAACTACTTGGAATATTAAAGTTTTAGGCGGCGGAGGTGCCGTTGAGGTACGGTAGGTAACTGCGTAACCACGGATATGCGAAGGAAAAGCCTTGCGGGCGAAGATTGCGAAGTTATTTGGCGGATTTCGTTTCGCTCCACCGGTCAACCGTCTACTGGGAGGCCGCCGCTTCGCCAAGCCTTCGCCCGCTTTAAAAGCCTTCGCGTAATTGTTCGAATTTAAGCGGGGAGAAAAAAATGGCGATGACTGTTGAAGAAGATCGCTCGGTGAGGGATTTACGAAATTGGTGTCACCTGTGCACATTTGAATCTGCATAAGGGCAAATGCGAAAGTCGGAGATTAATTACATCCATCTTCATATCTCTATCTCGAGCAAATTTTTGCTTTCCATCACCCTGCGATTGATTTGGATACGTCTCGAAGGATTCAAGTTGCTGTTTGAGCTTAATGTATGGTATTGGAAAATATGATAGCATTTCTAATAAGCGAAGTGATGTTCAATGCTTGTCAATGTGAGATCGTAGGGAATTGCAATCTCTAGTCACAGTACAGTAAAGGTAGTAGTTTCTCTTCCTGACGGTACCTTTGATATTCATCTCTTACAGTCTTTCTCACGCATTGCACCTAGCACAGCGCAAATGATAGCGACGACAATTGGAAACACCTTTTAAAAATACGAAGAGATAACGAGATAACTAAAGATAAAATTACGATTTCCTCGCGTTTTACTAACGTTTTAAAGTCCTGAAAAAATATCAGTCATGGTAGCATTTAAATCCACGACCCTTGCATTGCCGATGCACCACGAGACTGCATGAGAGCGATTTGAAATGTTCATAAGACCAGCCAAACAATCGAAAGCTATAACGATCGCATCATTTAAAATAAAATTTCTCATACATTGGCGAAACACAAGAAACCTTTTGAAAACTGGTTGTGACAAGAGCACTTTTTTAAGCGGGGGAGGTTTTAATTGGGAGACTTTAAAAAATAAAACAGAGAGCATTTCTGCTATTAACGGAGTTCAGTTATCTCGCCCAACAGTCACAAGGCGTGTTGAAGTCATGAGCCAGGACATGGCAAAGAAACTAAAGTATGGTATCATGGAATATACATATATTTCCTTGCAGTTCGGTGGATCCACCGATTTGATAGATATTGCTCAGCCGTGTATTTTTATTTTAATGGTGCTAAATGATATGTCAGCCGAAGAATTTTTAACAATGATTCCTCTGAAAGGAGAATCCCATGACGAAAATATATATGATGCTTTCTTAATTTTTATGACAAGCTACAAGCTAACAATCTACAAACTACTGTGTATTATAACAGGTAGAGTACCAGCCATAACTGGAGACGAAAAGGCAATACCATCGATATTAATTCGAACACGAACATTTTCTGTTAAAGAAACAGAAAATATTCACTTATCTTTCCAAAGCTTAATTTTTTATTGCATTTCAAGAATTCTAGAATATTAAGTATATCGCCCTGATCTATAATTTTCCTATAACCTAATCATAAAAATCTTCAGTTGCATACGTATTATAGTATATTTTGGATGACTTCGATTTTTCGCAAAAAACTTCTGAAATTTCCTCGAAATTTCGCTCATTTTGGATTTGGTTCAACATTCACCGAATGCTATCACCAATCATACAGAATACAATTCTAAAACCACAACTGGCACAAGAGGACTGATCTAGCTGGTGTTCGTTTCTAAAGATTTGAAAATACGTGAAAAATGTAAACTGGCGCTAACTCCTTCTCTAAGCTTAGAATATTAAGTATTTCTCCATGATGGATAATTTTCCTACAATCTAATCATCAAAATCTTCAGTTGCATACGTATTTGTATATATTTTATATGACTTCGATTTTTCGCAAAAAGACATAAGGAGAACTAATAGACAATAAGATAGATAATTTTCTTACAATCTACTAATAAATTATACAGAATACGATTCTAAATCCAAAATTGACATAAGGAAATTTGACGCACTGAATAACCTTCTAGGTGAAAAGCAACAACTACAAAAAGATACGCACTTAACACCAACGCACGCACAAGTTTATTTAGAAACCAAAGCATTTATCAATACACAATACACTTTTGTGTGGCCTGCTCCAACCCCTAAAGGGTATTGTAAATTTATTAGCTGTAATATTGTCCCAAAGGTAATTCTAGTTATCATCTATTAACAACATTAAAATGACAGACATATACCATCACTGCCATTATTTTTGTATTACATGTGTTAGAGGAAGATAAATGATCACTGGATCCTTAACTTATGTCAGATGAATACGACGGAGGAATAAGAATCAAACATGCATATATCTACAATCAAACAAGATTTTAATCAACCAACTCTAGTATCAGCATTAACTTCTTCCGCTAGAGAGCGCTGTCGGTCGCATTTTCGATTGATGTCCGAAACAAGATCATATTATTCTCTTGATTGCCATCCCATTACGATCTCCTTTTGTTCCACGCTCGGAAACTAAATTTTCCATCCGACGCATTTCCATACGTATCCGGAGCGACAAACACAATTAACTGCCATTATTTAATTTTCCCCGGAACGGACTACCGGAGCGCACCAACCCCCGGAAAAGAATAATAATAGATTCGGGAGACAAATTGGCGAACAACGGCTGTCGCCGGTCGTCTTTCAAAAGAACCCTTTCATTCAAACCTTCCACTCTCGCAGACCTCTTCCCCTTCCCTCTTTACACCCCCGCTGTCAAGCCGAAGACAGAGGCACTCAATCATAGGGCGGCCTCATTACAATGTCATTGTTGTTTTCCCTTCGGAGGAACCGGAAGCTTCAGCAGCTTTCGGTCCCCGCGCGGATCCCAAACAACACTTAAAAACGCCAAAGTCTTTTGCCCTGGCGTCCCTGCCCGCTTCTTAGGCTTCCTTAGACGATAGTCGCTGTAAATTTAATTATTTTTCTCAGCGCACCCCAGTTTGAGCATCCTCGACGTTCAGTCGCGACGTCGACCATTGTTCAAGGAGCGACCAAATCGAATTTACTTAATGACGGAAGAATTGAGGGGTTGAGAGATGTATTCGTTCTTTTGGGCGTTTAGAAGGGAATAACATCTCGGAATGGACGAGTGACGGTGTTGGAATTTTATTGGTATAATCTCAGAATAACGCTGGTCACTTATTTACTTACTTCTTATGGAAATAGTTTAAATGACTTTATGCGATGGTTTTTGCATATCATCCCTTGCTATGACGAAAGAAAGAAGTTAGAATTCTTTAGTGACATGCATAACATTATGCCCATTATTATTCTCTATATTAATATATGATGCTATTAAAAAAGCCAAACAAAAGGGAAAAAATATGAAAGTAGGAAATTGGATAATGAATGCAATTCAGTAACTAATGTTTGCAGATGATACGTGTCTGTTAAAATAAAACTGTTAACCTACGATGCAATCTACCAACTCTATTTCTCTAAAGATAGCTCCCTATCTAAGCAACTAATATTGACAACATACAAAGCTACTGTTACTAAAAATAATGTGTTGATACCAACAATGTGGTATTAATAGCAGACTTGGAAAAGTCACTACAGCTAAACTTGAAGATATATCAAGAAGAACTAACAAAGATGGAGATGGAGAGGAACACGATGAAAACAAACACAATGATAATAGCGGCAGAGGAAAAAAAACATAACATCAAAATCGAACAAACAGCCTTAGAACCAGTTAAAAGTTACAGTTACTTAGGAACAACCATTGAAGACAACGGGAGAATAGAGAAAGAAATAAATGAGAGAATAGGTGAAACCGCAAAAATCTATAATCTATTACGAAATACATTTCTAGATAAACAAGAAATACCAAAACAAATAAAGACAGAGGTGTATAAAAGAGTGATTAGACCAATATTAACATATGGCAGTAAGTCTGGGATGGCTTGGGCATATACACAAAATGGAAAAAGATCGAATAACAAGGAGGATTTTTGAAGCCAAAACAGAGGGCAAAAACAGAATAGGTAAACCCCGAAACATCTGGAAAGAACAAATGTTAAGGATATTGCAAAAAGAATGTGGGATGGGATGAAGCCAAACAACTGACGCAGAACCTGTGGAAGACAAAAATAAGAGAATGGTAGTCCAAGACCGCAAGGTACAAAGGACGTAGGATTAAAATATATATATATATATACATAAACATCCAACGATACATTGCAATCCGTATGAAAGTGCTGACGCACATCATCCCTTAGAAGGAACAGCTTAAGCTAATTTTCAAATCAAATATATTGATCGTTAACGTAACTATGACATTTCTATCGCTTTAGAGTAAATTGTGAAGTATCTTAAAATTTTCATTTCCCTATACATACAAGTTCCTTTTATCTTACGATATATTTGAACTCCAGTGTATATTTATTTTCAGTGATGTAATTTTATGGTGTCCGTATATTTTTTCATAGTATAGTATCTGTGGATACCGCTTTTTCAGAGTCGCCCGATTGTTGCAAAAATCTAGACATGTACGAAGTAGATCCTACAGAATCCCCGTTTGAATTGTTGGGGGCGGTAAATTTCGTGAAACCAACATCTTAGGTATCTAATGGGTCTCGATTCTAAGTTGACTTTCCAAAAAAATGTCGCGGAACTTCTTCTTTGAGCAAATATTCCGAATTTCGTTATAGTCATATTAATAATTCCTGGTACCGGAATTTTCTCGAGGACCATTTCTCGCCACGGTTGTAAGTGACGGTAGCACAACGCCATAGATGGATATCATCTGGCAGACGATACGATGACCTATGCACGCTTAATGTGTGACCCATAAAGGAAGCTAACTGTTCTAAGTCATTCTCAGTCATATTGAATAATTGAGAAAAGGTAGCAAGATGTTTTCTTAATCTCGTGCACGTAATTGAGGAAGAATTGTTAGATCCGCAAGCATACGCATGCTTACTTAATATTTTGTAGAATGTAATGGGCTCACTTGTGCTGGGATTACCAAAAGGATATAAATTCGGTTTCTTCGTAATTTTATCTCTGTATTTGAATAATACTTCTAAATGATCCTCCACATCTTTGTAATTGCCACTCGGTGCACACACTTTCAACATTCCAAAAGAATTGAATTAAAGAGGACGCCTTATGCTCATTGAAACATATAGTACATATAACTACCTGCAAAACAGCCCCGGAAATCACCGCAGAATTAAATGTTGGTCGCCAAAAACTAGTCAGCGTTTCTACAGTCAAACGTCGCGTACAGAAAGCCGGGCTCCATAGACGTATTGCGATGAAAAAGCCATTACTACGGAAACAAAACAAGCAAAAGCGACTTAAATGGGCTCGTGAACACCAACACTGGACCATAGAGGAGTGAAACGACGTCCTATGGACGGATGAGTCCAAATTTGAGCTGTTCAGAACACGAAGACGCATATTCGTAAGAAGATCTGGGGGTGAACGTGCCAGAGAAGAATGTATTGCTGCTACCGTGAAGCATGGTGGAGGTTCTATCATCATTTGGGGCTGTTTTGCTGGCACTAGTGTAGGGGACACTGTGAAAATTGACGGTATATTAAAAAAGAAGGCTACCGCGAAGTTTTGGAGAACCACGCAATACCTTCCGGAATTCGACTTTTGGGTCAACAATTTTATCTTCCAGCAAGATAATGACCCAAAACATTCCTCTAAATTATGTAAAGACTATTTACGCCATTTAGAAGAGGAAGGAACTCTCAAAATTATGGAATGGCCTCCCCAGAGCCCCGACTTGAATCCAATCGAGTTACTATGGGAAGAACTAGATCGGGAAGTACGGAAATCGGCTCCGACATCAGCTACTGACGTGTGGAACAAATTGCAATCGAGTTGGACCTCAATAACACAAGAAACTCTGGCGAAACTTATTGCGAGAATGCCTCGATTGTGTGCTGCAATTATTAAATCAAGAGGAGGTGACATAGATGAAAGCAAAATTTAAATTAAACGTTTTAATTTTCACATTTATTTAATATATTTTTATTCATGTACGTGTATCTGTACATAAAAAATAAATATTATTAACATTTTTGCTGAGTTTTTATACATTTTTGCTGTCAGTGGGAGTGTCTAAACACTTTTCAGCGGTAGTATGTATATATATATAATTGAAAATTGAAAAAAAAATTAAGATTCGAAACGTTAGCAACCAGAATCGCTGGTTGATAATAGAAAATAAAATTCCGAAAAGTAATGATAAGGCAACTAGAATCAAGAAAGAAATTACAACAGCAAATGCTGGTTAAAAGTTTAATTTTTGTATTTCATTCCGAGTTTTATCTCTCTGTTTAAAGCAATATTTGCAAACCGAATGAAACAAAAATCAACATGCATATATATTCCTTTAAAATGCCATGTAATTAACGTAATATATATGTAGATATATTAAATATACAGTAGTATTTAATTTATATCCAACGTTAACCGCAACTTTTTTATAACCTCCGGCATTTTGATTTAATTAAAACTCATATAATTGCGGAGATTTCTAAACATCCGTTTCTGAAATTTGTGTACAAACTTCCATGAAACCCCTACATAAATTTTAGTTAAAAAAACTTTGATTGTAAAATATACCGTAACATTTTTATGCGATGATTGTCTCAAAAAAAAAAACCTGAGAAATTGTATGTATTGTTGGTATATACAAACTTTTCAATCCGGACAGTCAAGCGATCTCTGCGCAACTCCCTGCTTTAGCCGAATATTTACGACAATCGAACGCTTTCTTTTATCCCATACATTGTAATATTGTCGTTCGAAGCGAGCACGTTACATGTAGGAATGCAGTTAGCTATGAACATACTGCAATGCCAATAATACAGGTAATTGTTCCCTAGTCAGTCGTAATTACCTTCAAATTAATGGACTGGGAATTGTATATCCCACTGTGAAAAGAACTCGGTATTTATTGCAACATATTTGTAATTCATATTTTTACGGAAAGCTTATAAAAAACAATATTAGCTATAATTGAATATTTCGCATTTGATAAGTTCAAGTAAAATCTTAATATTCTATTGTTTTGCTGTATTTTTTAATAAAGTAATGATGTCTTAGGAGATTTGGGAATTAGAATTATTAGGTTGATACTGATATAAATAAGAGTAATAACCAACGTCCTGGGAGTCTAACATAATAAGATTAAATGCAACATATCTACGGTGTTCAAGAAATTATTCATAACAGATTATTCACATTCTCAATTATTGTCTTCAGGTGGGTGTCTTCCCTACTGATTGGGGGAAGGCTCATGTAATCCCTATTCCGAAAAACATGTCATTTGTTCATCTGCTACCTACGTTCCAATCTGGTTTCCGTCCAGGATTCAGTTGTATGTCTGCTCTCACTTGCATTGTCGATGACATCTTGTCAGCGAGCGACATTGGTGATTTGACAGTTCCAAGGCTTTTGACAGAGTTGATCATAGTCTTCTGCTAGCAATTCTTCACTACATTGGTCTTGGCGAAGTTGCTCTTCACTTCTTTAGGGCTTACTTACTTGGCAGAAAACAGGCGGTGGTTGCTGGCGGGAAGGTGTCTGATTGGGCGACTATACACTCGGGAGTTCCGCAGAGATCCATACTGGGTCCATTGCTGTTCTCTATTTACACGGCACATATGTTCTTTTTCCATAATTTCACATGTAATCTCCACTTCTATGCTGATGATTCACAATTGTACAGATCCTTCTCCACTGATGAGGCTCACAGTGTTGTTGATGATATCAACTGCGACCTCAACAATCTGTATACTATTGCAAGAAAACATTGCCTATTTTTGAATGAAACTAAATCATGCTTTACAGTGTTCGGCGGTTCTAAGATAAGGTCGAGTATGCTTCCTAACATCAAACTCGCAATTAACAACACTCCTCTGAAATTTCACAGTAATGTGATAAATTCAGGCCTCTTTGTAGATAATGATCTTAAGTTTAAACATCATGTCCGTACTTGCATTAGACGCGCCTACTGCAATTTGAAATTAATTTATCCCCACCGGCCTTGACGTTTCTATTAAAAAGCTGCGATGTGATACCTTGGTGTTATCACATTTTAACTTCTGCGATGTTGTTTATGGAAATTGTCTGGACCAAATTGACTCTCGCAGAATTCAGGTGGTACAGAACGCATGCCTCAGATTAATATATGGAATTAGACAGCGTCAAAGGATTTCCCATAAACTTAGGGATGCCGGGTGGCTAAGTATGGTACGACGGAGACAATTACACTTCTCGTGTCTCATTTATAAAATTTTGAATTCTGGTGTTCCGCCTTACCTATTAAATAAAATGAGGCATCGTACGGATGTGCATAGTATCAACATTCGCAGGAAGGATCTTATCGATATACCTAAGCACCATACCCGGCAGTTTGAGAAAAGCTTTAGCTACGCTTCTGCACGATTATACAACTCGCTTCCCCTGGATATCAAAGAGTTACCATTTTATTCCTTTAGGCGTGCTATTTATAATAGTTTAATGAATGAGCAGCTCTCTGGCAGATAGGGATTTGTAGTATTGTAGTATATTAGATAATTTGGCTGTGTAACTAATTACATATGTTCTCATTTTATGTTTGTTCTTGAGTCACCGTTAACAACAGGAAACCTTTTTGGTTTACTAATTGGCAAAAATGTTATTATTATTATTATTATTAAGTTTTGTAGAGATAATTTATTTATTTAGTAGGTGTACCGTTATCCTTACGGGTCACAATATCTCACAGACATTTCTACGCTGCCGAGAATTGTAGAAATACAATTCGTTTACACCATAGGTTTGAAAGAATACAAAAAAGTAGTCTTATACCACGACCACTGAAGCGTTTGCAATATTAGGTACGCGTATAACTATTTCAACTACTTCATAGAAATAACATCGCATATTAAGAATAAAGAATGTTATTACTGATATGCAGAGGGTGCATTGTTATTCCTCTGGTTATAAAAAATGCCGTTCAATTTCAAAAGGAACGGGACCTTCTTTAAAAGTATTCCGGTTTAAGGATTTGTAGCTAGTATTCAGGCTCCGTCATTTTTAGAATTTAGTTGTATTTCCGCAATGCAATATTGAATTTTTTTCCGGATGCATACATCCTACTTAAAAAGAAAAACATGTACGCTATTATAAAAGGTATAACAGAAATTTTCTAAAAGTTAATCGAAAAAAATAAACCATAAAATAAAAGAATCAAAATGATAAAATTAATTAGATTAACTTAGGTTGTAATTGACAAAGTAAACATTTAAATAATAATATAAAAGAAAATCCTTCGGAAAGTTCAATATTGCATTACAACTTCGCACCGCAAAGCGTACTATGTTCAATTTGCAAGAAGTCCTTCAGTTATACCTGCGCTGAGCTTAATGTTTTTGAGGTTCTGCCTCTCAAATCAAAACGTGGAATAACTTGGATTTGCAACGACCGTAGTTCTTTAGGAAACGACATAGTCGACTCCAAAGTTGTGATAGTTACAACGAGGAATGAGGCGAATGAGCTCAAAACTCATCTAGTCGGGCCTTCGTCTACTTCTATAGACGATCTAGCCTTGGAGGATATAATTCAGGAAATTCGAGAAACGGATAAGTGAAAGTGCAACCTTATTATCTACGGTATTCAAGAAGATAACTCAATCACAAAAGCTGTACATCGCGCGAAAGATGATGAAGAGGTTGGAAAGATTTTGGAGCATGTTTCCATTCGCCGGAAGTCATTATTACGTTTGAGTGCTTTTGATGGAACGAGATCAACTCTGAGGACGGTCAGAGTAACCCCGGATAGTGAATCTTTTCAGTTCTTTTTCTAATATTCTTGTCAATACTTTTCCTGGGATGCTAGAAATCTGCTAGTTGGTGATGCTATTACCATACGCACTCCAAAAAATTAATATAATAATTTTAGGAATATTAGAATCGCTTATGATCGTACTCAAATAAAATGAAGAACCTCTTTCGTGACGTAAATCGTCGCAATTCAATTTCATTACTTATTTAAGCAATATTTTGGATACGTCCTGTATATTCGTCGACAAAAGTTCACGAAGATTAAAATCACCTTCCGTGACGACCAAGTAATTCAGTCTGGACCGTACTGACCGAGCTGAAACGGGTTTCCGCGAAAAAGAATCCAATAAAAATACACGGGGAAAGGAGGCCGGGGGGAGGTGGGTAACAAACGAGCAATTCCCGATCTGTATTATCGGAATTTATAGCGAGATATAGTGGTACGTTCGGGCATGCTGTACCGAGTTTTCTCCCGCGGAAATGGACGCTTTGCGAAATTGAATCGTAGCTTACACGGAGACGACCACATACGCAGTTCGATGTACAAGTACACTACCGTCCAAATTAATTCGGACACGCAAATAAAAGTATTCGAACTCATCTTTCCAAAACTTAAAAAATTTTATTGCATTTTATTAATAGTGATTAAAGTTAAGGTATGAAAGTAAATTAAAGTATGTAATTCTAACGAAAAATAAACTAGAAATTCTTAAACGTTCCGTTCATCAAAGAATCTCCTTTTTGCACGAAAGACAGCTTTCACAATCCGAGGAATCCGCTCCACTAGTGGTTCAGGGATTCTATCTGATTAATTTCGATGGGGTTTAGATCGGGGCTTTGCAGCGACCAGGTCGTTATTTGCAAAGTGCCATTATTCTGGTCTTCAATTAAGAAATTTTTCCGTATCGCTGCTGAGTGTTTGGGGTTGTTGTCCTGCATGAATATCAAATTTTCGCCAATTAGAAGTTGCCCTGATTTCTCGCACTATTTCTAAATAACCCTCTTTTCGATTCGCTTCAAGTCTCCTGCACCGGCGTACCAAAAACAACCTCAAACAAGCACAGAACTTCTTCTTTGCTTGACAGTTGGCACTACACAATCCTGCAGCATTCTTTGGCCTTTCGCTCTTCGTACAAAAACGCGCCTTGATCGTCAGAACACCTCAAACTTTGACTTATCAGTCCACAGCACCCTTTCCCAATCATCCACTGTCCAATTTCTATGTGCTTCTGCCCACTGTAGCTGTTTCTACCTGTTTCCCCGTCGAAGTATGGTTTCTATTTGTTGCAATGCGGCCGTGAAGATTTACAACTTTTAATCTTCTTTTCACTGTAGTAACAGAAAGTTTTCTTGCACGGTCGCGATTCATTTCGGCGGCGATTCCTGGTGCTGTCAGTGTCTTATTTCGCTTGCTCAGCAATTTTATACGTTCATCGTTGGCGTGAGTTGTTATTCTCTTACGATCTGAACATACCCGATCTCTTTTCCTCTCGGCATTTTAATAACTTTAATCAAATTCACATTAAAAGATACGCTCTTAACACTAACGCACGCGCATGCAGATTTATTTAGAAACTAAAGCATTTATCAATACATGCTGCTCGCACTCCAAAGAGTATTGTAAATGTATTACCTGCAATATTGACCCAAAAATAATCCTATTTATGGGGATGAGGATTATTCTGAAAATAACTATATTGGGTCATAAAATATAATAGGTTTCTTAATCATTCTGTAATCGATATTCTTGGAAATTTGTCTGTACAATTAATAAACTGCATAACGGACCTAATATCAATGTTATTTATATATATATATATAAGCAATTATATTATCCTTTAGTAGACTTCACAACATTTAACTGGGTGTCCGAACTAATATGGACGATAGTGTAGAGTGCCGCAACCTTCCTACTAACAAACGAAAGCAGCGTAGTAGGCGAGAATTGAGGGCGTGGCGTGCGGTGTAAAGTAAAGTTGGTATTTATTGCGGACGCTGGACGTCGCGACGCTAACTACTTTCTAAAGTTTGCAGTGCTAGCGTTTGTCACGCCGCACACCGCCGATAGTGGAGTTGGATCTAGTTGGTGTCGGGATTTTACTTTCTTTCTTTTTTGTTCGTTTTTGAAGCAGTGAATCACATCGTAAAATTTATTATCAGAATATTGGCAATTTATGAAAATTCCATTTATGTGAACATATCGATTATTGGAAAAATTTATTTAATAAGCGTAAGAAGAAACTGGACTCTATAAAAAGAAGAATATGCAAGTAATTCTTCTTCGATTGTTTTATTAGACGAAACCTGCAACATCTACGTAGTAACGCGTACTACAAAATTTTATCCTAAAGAAATACATGGGTTTATATTATTACCTACAAGGGAATAACAACAACCCGAAAATTCTCATTTCCGGTGAAGCTTTAGAAATTGAAAGAGCGTCTTGGTACCAGGGTGGATCTCTATGCTGTAACCTTGACCCCCTTACAGTAAAACTACAATGGCATTATATTTTTCAGATGGTCTCCCTCTACATTAATGCACTTCCAGAGTTTGCAGCTAACAACTAATTTAATACGTAACATTTTTTGGTTGAATTCCTATTTGTGTTAACTAGAGTAAATGCAATCTAGTAGCTGTAATATTGTACAGTTATATCGAGGGTGTAATACGACGATGGATCTCTATGTTGTACTCCTGACCTCCTTACATTAAAACTATAGTGACATTATATTTTTAATTTTTGGCGTAGACTCTACACTGATGCATTTGGTCCATCGACCTCCTGGAAAGATTCTTGTCCGACCTCTGTAAACCACCTCTCTATAGCTTGTACTACTTCATAATTACTGGAAAATTTTGCCCCACGTAAGATTTCTTTTAATTTGGGGAACAGCCTGTAATCACTAGGGGCCAGATCCGGTGAATATGGCGCGTGCTACACTAATTCAAAGCCTGCTTGATGTATAGTAACCATAGCAATACCAGGGGATCATTATCCTGATGGAACAGCACACCGTACCTTAACTTTCCTCGGCGTTTCTCTTTAATAGCGTCTCGCAATTTAGAAAGCAATTGTGCGTAGTACGGTAGTATGTCCCTTTTGTAAATAGATCAGGATGATTCCTCGAGCATCCCAGAACAGAGATAGCAAAACCTCTCCAGCAAACGGCACGATCGTAAATTTTCGTGGAAGAGGAGAACCGTGATGCTTCCACTCTACTTTACACTTTGGTCTCGGGATCATAATGGCGCACCCATGGATACATATGTACCTACTAAAAAAGTTCTCTTTGTCTGCTTGGTGCCTTTCCAAAAGACTCTTATAAATCGACACCCGATTTCTTTTTTGATCAATGGTTAACATTCGGGGCACCCATCTTGTACTCATCTTTTCCACATCTAATTCTTTAGCCAATATGTCGATGTCGTGTACCTTTTTTGTCTGCTGTTACCGTTATGTGAGGACCAGGCATGTTGATCTTCACAAGATGTTCTTCCGCATTTAAAATCTCGACACCAGCGTTTGTCTACGTCATAAGAAATATATCATTGTAGCCAATGAGTACGCATTAGTTTCTGCGGGCTTACTTATATACTACTACCAGCTCATCTTTCAAACCTTGCAGGATAAATATCCAAGGCTTATGCTTCATTTTGATGGAGCGAAGCCAGCAGCCCCGTATAACCTTTCCTACTCCAAATGAATGCAGCTGTTGACAAAAAGAGGTCATACGGCATAATACGAATTATTAGTTACTTTTAGGCAGCGAATTGCGAAAATTTATAACACAAAACAACAGATTAAAGATTAACGCGAAACTATAGCAACCTACCTCGAATATCGATGCGTAGTATTACGTTCGAATAATTTAAAAGCGTAAAATTGACAAAAGGCAAAACCTCGTTCATTTCCATTGCTGTGTTTGTCTATTTATTAATTGAAAAGCGGTATTACGGACCGTTAGTTTCAAACGCATGATAATTTTAACGCTGCAATAACCGGAAAAATATAAATAAACATGCGACAGCCCTCGTAATATGCTGAAAGGACCCGGATTGCATTAATAATGACTGTTAACTCGAAATTGCGATTTTTCTTTTTTCGAATAACATGTTAATAGAATTATACAGAGGGAATTAAAAGTGTGCATACAGTCCTCTATTTATTTATCTTTTTTTTGTACTTAGACAAGAATGATACAACGCAGTACAGAAAGTTCATTTGAAATATGAAATTTAATGGTACATATCTCAGACAAAACGGGGAGCACTATAAATTTGCTAAGTAGATAAAGAAATTGCAAATATAGTTTAGGTAGTATGTCCTAAAGTTAAACACAGCCGAATAGTCCTACAGACAAGAAATCTGGACCTGTACCTATGGCGATTTTTTTGATCCGTTTTAACATTTTATGAGACTCACCGCATTACTGCTTTGCTTTTAGATCTGCGAAGGATTGGTTTGCTCACCTGCAAATAAAAGTAATATGTTAAATTGGCAATAACTAAGTTAAACTAATTAGTAACAAAGGTTACGTACTACTGTCTGCAAGTAATAATAACAGCGGGCACTAACAAGGGAAAGTTCTCGGGTGTCAAATTCAGATCTTAATGAAACTTGGTAGGTAAGTAGAGTATGTTGAGACTTAAAAATAAAAATTTCTTGTGTGTGTTGAAATTCACTATGAAGGGGCTGAATCGACCCCTTCGAAAATGTACAGACTTTCAGTTCTCTTGATTTAAATCTTGAACGGAAATATATACAACAAAAATTTTAATGCAAATATTGTACTTTATCGAAAGGCCTTTCAGGACACGTGAATATGGTATATACAGGATGTTGCATGTAAGCGGCACCCTCTTATGCTAAAGCTGATTATAGTAATGCGGAAAAGTAATTAACCCAAGTTGTTTTTGTTAAGGTATAGAAAGACAAATATATAAAGATATCGTTATGGTTTTATAATGCAACATTTAAATACGTACTCGACGAATTCAAAAGCAAGCAGAAATTATATCTAAACTCGATGTTATAAGTGCGTTTAATACAGTCCTATAATATAATAATATCCGTATCTGGCAAACTACTACTGACAGTACTAAAAGAACCTGGTGGCAAATTTAAGCCCCAAGTATAGGGTAGCGCAGGGGAACGGGAAATTTTTAAATAACGTCATTACCACGAATAAATTCATAAAACTAGTAATTCATTAACGAAAGTGCATATATGCAGCATGCCATTTACGTTTTTACAATCAAAATGTCCAAAAGTGTCTCTTTACTTTTTAAAGATGACATCGGAAAGATGTCCTCCCATTCGGCGTTCACACTCTAACAGCCTGTTATGAAAACTCTGGAATGCGCAGTGTAGTAAATCTTGGGGAATGGCAGTGATTTCTGTTGAATGTTGTCCTTCAGTTCATGGATTGTTGCAGGTCGTGTACGGTACACCTTGCCTTTAAGATACCCCCACAGGAAGAAGTCGTACACACCAAGATCAGGGGATCTCGCGGGCCATTCAATGTCACCGTTACGTCAAATAATGCGTCTTCCAAACAATTGACGAACTGCTGCCATCGAATGTCGAGCAGTGTGTCACGTGGCTCCGTCCTGCTGGAACCACATGTTTTCCATGTTAAGATTAAGCTCGTACAGTCTCAGTGTAAAGAATGTTTGAGGCATTTAAACATATCGAGCGTGCAAAGAAATAAGGGCCGATAACACCATGGCATGATACAGCACACCATATTGTGACCTTGTAGCTATGTAGTGGTCGCTGGTGTAACTCACACGGATTGTCCTGGGCCTAATAACGAAAATTCTGTTTGTTTACGAAACCGTTCAGGTGGAAATGGGCTTCGTCTGATTTCCATATGTTACCAACGAAATCCGCGTCCTCGTTAATTTTAGCCAATATCTACCTACTAAACTCCATACGTGACGCTGGACCTCGTTCATGTAATTGTTGCACAATCTGCAACCAGTATAGGGACGGAAATGTAATTCGTGCAGTATTCTTTGTAAGCTTCGTCGTTTAATCCCTAGCGTAGATGCATGCTGCCGAACGGAGCGGCGAGGACTTCTCTCGATTGCAGCTGTAACAGCCTCAATGTTCTCTGGGTACGTACCGTTCGAATGCCACCTGGAGCTGTCTTTTTCAAGACAGATCCTGTTTCTTCAAAATTACGGACCCACGTTCTAATCGCATGCGCAGATGGGACACGTCCATGACGTCCAAGCTGGTAACGCTGTCGAAATATTCTCTGCGCGCCAGTCGCACTATCGCCATTTTTATAAAACGCTCTCACAGCTACTGCACGTTCCGCACCAGTCCAACGATCCATGATTACTAAATGGCAATGCATTCATAACAATTGTGCAACGTTACGAACAACTGCCGGCTCTACAGTACTGACAACTGTAACGTTCAAAATTTCCCGTTCCCCTGCGCCACCCTGTACAACACCCTGTACTTTCCATATTACTTTGATCAGCCCTAGTATCAGAGGGTGGCGCTTAAATTCAACACCTTGTATATACCACATCCACCTGTCCTGAAAGTACTATATTTGCATTTAAATTTTTCTATTTCCGTTCAAGAATTAACCCAGGAAAACTGAAGCAGAGTGAATTTCACCACAAACACAAATCTTCCTTTTCAAACCCCAACATATTCTACTTATCTACCAAGTTTCAAGATCTGAATTCGACACCCGGAAACCTTTCCTCGCAAGAGAAATTGTTCGATATCTTTGTAGCCTGCAGTTAAGTAGAAGATGGAGGTTCTGAATTTACCATTTGCCTTCGAAAGTAATGCTTACTTTCGATATTGCTCCGGGGTATTAGAGTCTACCAAGTTGTAGCCTCTTTATTCAGCCAATAGATCAACACCGTATATGTACACTCCTAAAATAATCATTTAAAGCAGTTTAAGTGAAATATTACCAACAAATTGCTAGGTCGAATGTTTCCTTTCCCCAAGTAGTTCAGAGTAACATTTGTTCGTAGCTTGGGAACACCGTCATTGAAATTTTGTCCCAAAGAACTTAATTTTTACCAGAGGAAATTAATGATTATTCTAACTACTATTGTTTATTACTCTAAGCTTAGAACTTCTAACGCATATATCCTTGATTTCTATCTTGTTTAAATCCTTCTTCTTTCATTGGTTTGATCCAAGCCCACAGTAGTTTGAAATCTGTCGGAGTTTTAGATGTCTATTGCACACAATGACATTGATGTGCCAAAAAGAAACTACGTACCAGAACGAACTAAAATGTAATATGATAGAAAATACTTATTTGCGATTAAACTGCCAACTAATGGAAACGTGACATCTAGTTGGACACTGAAGACTTAGCATGTTAAAGGAATTTTACCATTTCTACAGCATTAAACAGAAAATTAATTGTACTTAGTTGAAAAGCATGCTTATTTAATTACCTAGCTAAAGAGAGAACGAGAGACAAACGGTAAGAAGCTAACGGTATAAGATATAGCGTCAACTTAGCAAACGTCAAAACACCTTCCATCAGCTTTAAATGCGTATCTCATACTACACCGTTCAGAAACGATATTTCATTCTTTACGACCGCCTTTTTAATATCACTTAACGCAAGTTGTATCCTCGAAACGTTCCTCCGCAGATCCGAAGCGCAAGTTTATACACCTGCCACCGTTAAAGGCGCCATCACAGAGCAAGACATACATTTTCCGATGCATACTTCACGTTTTCCAGCCGATTCTCGACAGCCACCAAGCGATTGTAGAGACCTCCCGCTTACGTTATTTTCCTTTTACGGTTTGTTATTAGAGATAGGACTATAGCGGCGGGGAGAAAGGACCGTAGAACATCAGTATTTCGATCACGCGTACCGGTTTCTAGGGGGATTTAGCATTTCGCAACGTGGAACGTTGGTTCTATACCTAACGTAGGCAAGGTATCTTTGTAGCAATCGATAGCGCTAGAGGATCGCCTCCGATGGGATACAGAATGTATGTAGGGCACTCAGTTCATGAAGGAAGTGTGATGGTAAAGATCTTGTACGGGGTGGATAATCGCGATGAGGGATTTTGAATAATTTTAGTAAAATTAGTAGTAGGATATTACTCTCATATATGGCTTTCAAATTGTGGTATATTAATCAGCTTTCAGAGCTTTTCAATCCTTTAAAGTTATGGTGTCTGCATGTCCAGTAATGCTGAAGAAATGAGCAAGTATTTGCTTTCCAACCTTGCGTGCATGGACAAATTTTATTGGTTTTGGCTGCGTTTAAAAATTTTAAGTAAATAATATAGATTACCCAGCATAATGCTGCTGATATAGCTACTAATGATATTGGTAGGATCATTCACGGGGAAAAGATGCGAGGAGAAAAACCTAGTAGGTAGATTCTTCTAAAGCATCAGACTGCATCGACCACACCATGCTACTACAAAAAAATAGGTAGGTTTGGTTTTGGTATAGATTTTTTATCGTTAATTAAGTTTTATCTTACTGGAAGATTTTCTCTACTAATGGGCTTATTTACTTCCAAAGCTCTGAGTTTTGTCATGCGTTTCTGTAAGAATTTTCCAGATTTGAATGTAATAAAACGTCTATATCATGCTTACGTATGCATATTTATATCAAAATCTTACTATTGGGCATACTTTTAAAGTACTTTTCCTTTAGAATGGGCAATTTATACCTTGTACGAGATACTGAATATTATAGTCCACTTTCGTAGCACAATTTTCTATCTGTTGACCACCATTATAAGACACATACTGTTTTCTAATTAACAGATACTTTTGGAATAGTGATGTTAGATGTGGAGCACACCCAATGGTTGCAAGTTTGTCCTGAAATAGCCCATGATGAATGCGATTGAAAGCTTCAGAGATGTCCGTATATATAACATCGACTTGTTCTTTAGTGTCCAAACATTCCGAAAGGTACTGGTTCAGTATGGATAAGTTAGTAATCATTGACCGGTTCTTCACAAAGTCGTACTGATATTCTGATAGGGATGGTCGGATTTGTGAGTATATACAATGATAAAGGTATATTTCAAATGCTTTAGCTAAGTTATTAATGATCGATATTGGGCGATAATCAATAGAACAACACTTCCGTTTTCTGAATAGGAATGATTTTAGTTGTCCTTCGGCAATTTGGAAAAACACAATTCGTTGAAGAAATATGTTAAATAGAGAGCATAATGGTTTAGGAAAAACATTTGCACAATCTCTAACCATGAAGCTGGGTAAGCTGTCCTTTTGTGTGTTTATTCTTTAACTCGTTCAATGCACAGCAGATATCTGGTTCTTGAACTGACACCACACTCAATTGATTACAGTTTAATGTTGCAGAATTTTGCTGGTCAGAGTTGGAAGAACAAAAGAATTAAAAGAAATGTTGGAAGGCGAGATGGTGTTATAAATGAATCTCGGAGGGGACTTGAACCCATATGTTGGGTTCAAGTCCCCTCCGAGACCGATATTTTATCGGAAATTTAATACTTTAGAAATTGCAAGAAAATTCTAATTTTATCAACCAAAAGCATATTTTCGTACGTAAATTACATTATTCCGTAACTACTACTAAATTAAAAGTTCCAAAAAAAAAAACAAGTATCTAGACGTAGTTAAATAAGCTACAAAACAATAGCGATGCCTTCATTTGTTTTCTTAAACAACATCTACTCCTCAAATTTCAACTCTAACCAATCCCACTCATGTTATTCTTACCGGGAGAGGTCACCCTTGTACTTTGCCATAGTCTGGACGTGTCTGGAGTTTCGAGTTTCGACTTTGGAAATTTGCCAAGGTCTTCGTTATCGGACTACGGTCGGAATTTCTAGCGAGTAGAACTACCGTCGAGACTGAGACGAATTCTTCGTCTCTGTTGAAAGGGGATGATATAGATCATCGAGGTAGGGTAGAGACGAGGGTGGCGGGTAAAAGTTAAGGAATTCGCAAAGGAAACGGGAGTTAACCTCCACGGTGCTATCTGGCCAGAGAGAATGTGCCTTGTCGGAGAAAATGCAGCGATATAGTTCATTCGGTGTGGAAATTTCTTACGGCTGTATGTATATAGTCGATACTTGAAGTGAATGGTCGATTTTTTAGATTTTACGAGGTCGAAATGCAAAAGAATGTGGTCTGGGATATACTTTTCTTATTTATTTACAGTTGCAGTTCGTTTAAAGTTTCCGGTGAAGTATTATAAATCTTTCGGGCAATTAGGTTTGACCTAGTTAACTTTGAACTTCGTTTTTAAGCAGTGAAGATTGTTACAAATACTTAAAAGTGGAAAATAAGTCCGAAAATTAATTAAAAATGACTTAAATGAATGAACTAATGTCAAATTATTTCGACAAATTATTCATATTTTAGTTACGGTAAACACCAAATTAGCAGAAGCTTACACCAAACTTGCCCATAAACTCCCTTGTTGTAATTGATAATGCGTCGTATCACAATACTCAAATAAATCATGCTCCAAGAAGTAATAGTAAAAAGATTATATAATTGAATGATTAGCGTTAAAAAATATCATCAATGTCATCAACCTAACGTTTATAAAATGTAATGTTACTTGAATAATTATTGTTTTGACGGGATGTGTTCCGATTCAAACTCATGCATAAATATATCAAGTAATAGAAGAGATAAAGTAGATTCCATAGTCAAGCCTGAAGGCATGTTATACGTCAAGTTATTAAGTTCAAGAAACTTTGTTTCCAAGGAGATTTTAAGTAGCTGTAGGATTTCAGCAATTTGTCGTGTAGAAAGGTATAAATTCAAAAGCCTTGATTCTATCAATTATAAGATCTCTTGTCGTGGTATAAAAGCAAAAACATTTTTTTACGTTCAACGAAATATTACATTCGATCATGTATAGCCGTTGAAGTCCCTTAGTGAGTTAAATATTGTTAAGGTTCTAAAGAAATATCTTCACCAATAAATGGAGGCGTATTTCACGTGAAGTATATTCACTTATACACCATATTTGTCCAAGTAAATATATAATATAAGGTACAGCTTCCCAAATAGGCCACTCCCATCCCCATCAGTACACACTTCCTTCCCGTATACAGTATTGACGAAATGAACCGCAACATTTCTAAGAAATCCATTAAAGGGTTACTCTTTAATGGATTTCTTGCTTAAATTCGGTAACGGTAGTAAGGTATTAAATATGTATACCACATTCAGATATCTAAACCATTCAGCTGCAATGAAATACCGATTATATCTAGGTCGTCCGAAATATGGCGTAATAAAATTTATTAAAAGCAAAAGGATTTATTAATTCGAGTTCTAAATAACCATATTACGTGTAATACTT
Source organism: Trypoxylus dichotomus (assembly GCA_023509865.1). Classification (NCBI taxonomy): domain Eukaryota; kingdom Metazoa; phylum Arthropoda; class Insecta; order Coleoptera; family Scarabaeidae; genus Trypoxylus; species Trypoxylus dichotomus. Next base: position 5,948,325 of record CM042077.1, read on the forward strand.
CGCAATTAGTTGGCTTCTAAACAAATTTGTAATGAAACTGGCGGTGGCCCACGAAAGCAAAAACTATAAATCGCGACGATCGAATTGTGTTTGAAAGATCGTACCTTAACTTCGACAGAATTAGATTTCGAAAGAGCAACAGGAGTAATTGTAAGCTCTTCAAATGTAATAACCTATTAAAATGCATAGGGGCCATTTAAAACACCTAATGAGTTCGTAAACATCAAAACCGTTAAGCTAGGCAGCAATATAATTATCGGTGTCCAGTTTGTTCGATGTAAAGCCGAGGAACTTTTGGAGATTTGCCTTAAAAGAAAACTACGGAGTTTCTAGTAAGCGTGATGCTTTGTAGAAGTTTTCGGCTAATGAAGATCATCGAAGCTCGAAAGTGACCGATCTGATTACTCGATCCTATGTAAATTTTAATTAGAGGTTGCAACCGATTCAAATTCACTATCCCTTTTCCTTTAGTCGCTACGGCATTTCAAAGTCAAGATAGATGAAAAGATTTTTTCAACTTTGAGACGCTCGAAGGACCAGAGGAAACAATTGGTGAAGTTTTTTCGACCGAAAACATCACAGGGTTGAATTTTGACGATTTGACCATGTCAAAATGGGGACCTATACCAGTACATTAGATCTGAGAGATTTTAGCCCGCTATCTCCAATCATTCGGGAGATATCGACATTTGCAAATTGAAAAAGTGAAAATCCAAGATCTTATGGGTACTCTGAATAGAGTCGTGTTACATAGCAAAGAAGAACCGTAGGAAAATGCAAAAATGTTTAACTCTATATATGCAACCGTCCGGGAGATACTGGGTTTCAAGTTTTCTAAAGTCTAAACAGGTTTACGTTCAAACTCTAAAGCGTTCAAGCTCCTAAATAGTTAGAGTTTGAGGGAGTGTCGAAAAAATCGAATTCCCAGAGTTGGAAAATGACCGATGTGACCATACAACCCCATAAGATTTAGATCCGATGAACAAAATTTCATAACACGATATACATCTTATCGCTCTACACAAATCTGTGAGATTACAGAACCACATAGATTTTAGACACTCATTAAATACCAACGATGGAAAATCAGTTTTGAAACCCTTGAAAATTGCGTCTTCCAGCATGATTAGTATAATTAGTAATTTGTATGGACGCATACAAGGTACATATGTAAAAGATTATTGAGAAGAAATAGGCATTACATACTTGAATTAGAGGGAAACTCGATTTAAACTCCTTCGAAAACTGGTGGTACGTTTCTTTTTAAAGAAATTAGCCAAAACATGCTAAACACAAAGCAGCAATTTGTACAAACTGTCCAAAAAATGGGGACTGAAGACATTTCAGTAAAATATTTATAAAATTTTGCGAATTTTATGTTAAATAGAAGTAGGGCTATTATTAAAAGCACTGGAAACCCAACTAAATCAAATTTAAAATTTTAAGCAATGTTTTTATTCAATCAGAAAATATCTTTTTAGAAACATGTGTGTTAGCTAACATTGTGATGGTAGACCCTCAATTATATTCCAAAAGAGCATTTTCTATTCGCTAGTGTTATTATTCGTTATCTTCATATCGAATTATCTTAGCATAAAACAATGCTTATTCATAACAATTACTTCAAGCCGTTGCGGTTCATTTTGTCATTACGGTATGAGGCCTCGGAACCGTACTCTAGTCAACGATCGCTTTTCGCAAGAACGACCGCTTTAAAGCGAAATCGTACGTAGCAGAACGACCAATTTTCTCCTGTACGAAAGCGAATGCAGGAAATAAAAAAGGACCACCGCAATCGTCCGTAGGGTCTTTGCAGACCTCCGCGCTGGAAACGGATATCGACGACGCGATGCCGTTGGAACGGTTTTTCTTTTGCGTCGACCGTCTACCAATTGTCATATTTTACAATGTAACTGCCTCTCTTACGGAACCCGAAAGCTCTAGCAGTCATATGAAGATCAATAACATGGAAAATAGTAGCACAACACTCTTCTTGCAATTCGCCCGAACGCGAATGCTTTAAACGATAATTTAATGTAACAGTAATTGTGTCAAGATTTTCCGAAAATTTCAGTAGCGTAGTGAGCATCTTCCTTTATACGGTTTTACTTCGAGAAAGGAGAGTAACGCAATTGTATCTTCTGCATCCCATTTGAGCTAGAGCAATTATTATCCTTAGATCTAACTAAAATCTATCAATATGTGTACGAGGGAAAGTTAATAAGTAGGGTAGTAAGGACACTAGATAATTCGAAACTCTCCAGCATGAACTACAGGTTGCTTGGGTCATTATATCTCAAGAGGACATTGAACACCTACTGCAATAAATTCCGTGAAGCTAGTAGTGGGGGCGCAATACATTATTAATAAATAGAAAATAAACTTGCTCTAATAATTTGTTCTTCTTCTGTCGTTTCTGACAAGTTTTCCCAAAAAATCGCACACTTTTGAATTTGGTCCAAATGGTTCCGTGTTTCTATATCAAAACGCGACCCCAATAATGCAGATTGGTTTCATTGAGACTGGTCATATGCTTTAAAGTGATTTTGAAGTCTAGTATTAATATTGTGTTTAACATTGTTTTCACCAAAACTACTGTAATATCTGTGAACGAAACAGACAGTTTGTAGCGTATAAATATGAGGGAAGTAAGTCAAACCAAAAACAAGTTTTATTTTCCAATAGTCTCCATCTATATTAATACACATAACCCATTGCTCTATCAGTGCGACAACGCTTGCTGCATGAAAGTATCTAGGTATTTTTGTTCAACATGGTTATCACCCTCGAAATGTTAGCCGCTTAGATGCTTTTTAAGTCGGCCAAACCAGATGTGGTTAGGTCGGGACTGTAAGCCAAATGTTCAAGTACTTCCCACACTAATTCTGCAATTCTCACCTGGGACAAATAGGCCGAACGCCGCCTGGCGTCATCGTGATGCTGCAGACCTGGATGTTTTCGTCGAATTGTATCCCGAACCAACAACAAAACTCTTCAGTATTATTCAGCAGTCACGTTCTCATCTCTGCTCGGGAAATGGGCTAGGAGTACTCCTTGAGAATCCCAGAACACGGTAAGCATATTCTTACCAGCTGAAGGTATAACCTAGAATTTCTTTGTTGACGATGAAGAAGGATGTCTCCATTAATGCACCCATGGCTCATCATCAGTTACAATCATGTTAAGCATATCTTCCCCTTCCTCTGCCTATAGAGAGAGGTGTTGCAAGGAAAAGGCCAATCGAAACCTTCTGTGTCAATTGTCACTTGAATATCATAAAGCTCGATTGTGCTGACACCTAGTGATAGTTCGTTGCTATTTCTAGCTTTCCCAATAGCTCACTTAACAATTTTCCCTCGTATATGTACATTGGAATGTTAAACAAGCATTCTACTTGAACTATATCCATCTATTACAAAATCGAATCGACATCCTTTTTATTTTCCGCACAACTTTGAAATCCAATCAAAGTTCACCAGCCTCATCCTATCATCGATCTTCTTCAATGCACCCTGTTCGGCTGTTGTCGCTTCAAATCTCTTCAATTCTCTTTAAACCGAAAGAGAAAGCTCTCGGTGATCTACACATTCCTAAGGGACGCGCGAAGAAGGGTTCCCCACGCAAACAATTTTAATTAGAATAAATTATCGGAGGCGGAAAACTTTGACGATAGGGAATAAGAATCGATCTGAGAACGAACGAGGTGTGGCACGGTACTACAGAAAAGAACAGTAGGCAGCGAAAGTTCGGGGAACCCAAGTTCCTCCTTTTTTTTCGTTTCCACCGCAGCTTCCTCTGTCCCTCCCCTTCCTACGCGTCTTCTCTTTGACAAGGTTAATTATTATTACCTAATCGAAATTCCTTTCACTTAAATTTCCATCAGCCTTCGTCGGAATAACGTTAATTAAGGTTCATCGCCGTAACTAAAGCCTTTACACGCCCCCATCGACCTTAGCCACCCCCGTTATTATATCAAGGCGTGTAATATGTAAAAGAAAGGATGATGACGAAGGAAGATGTTTTCTGAATAAAATTAGACGGTGATGGATGCAGGATTTTGGGTGAGATGAAGTTACGTGTTTAATAAACATGAACGTCTTCTTTTTTGGGAACGTAGGCATAGCCTGGTGAAAAATTAATTAGAAGAAAATTAATTGATGACCGGAATGTGGAAGGTACTTGCCGGGGATGAATGCGGTTTATAGAATCTCGGAGAAGTAACGTGGAAAGTTGTAGGTTAAAGGTAAATTGTGTTGGTGGCCTAATTAAAAAGGTTCGCTTTATTATTCATAATAATAATCAGATGTTTTTCTATTTAATGACCGATCAAGAGATACAATAACAGACATACATAATGAAACGTGATATCATGAAGTTTCTAGGATGAAATAGAAAATATAACGGTTTTGAAAATTATTTGGCAGTGACATTGACTGTCATCAATTAATGTATTAGAACTGCCGAAAGCAAATTTGAACATCGAGTTTGAATAAATCAAGTCAAGCAATTTTCTGACCCCTAACAATTATAATAATAATAATATCCTTTATTGCCAACAGAAAATACCATTTACAGGGCAATGTGAGAATAATATAACATAATAGTAGTATATACAGTGCAGGAATAAACCAAAATTAATGAAAAACGATACAATTGAATCGTGAACAAAATAACAGCTCGGTGACACCAAAAAGGACAAAATGACACGACAATGTAAACCCTATATACACTTCCACAAAAAGGATCCTTAATTAGCCCAGTAGCATTTCTAGTCAACCATGCGTAATGGGTGCTTTAAGCAGAACATAAAATATAAAACGATTATATGACGGGACAAAGCCATGTCTTATCAGCAACGCGGATAATCAACATAACGTCTAGGATATGTGTAATCAATGTTGTTACAAAAATTTTTACAGAGTTGGATAAAATATTTATTGGTTAAGTCTGAACAATTACTTTTCTTAAACACGGGCGTAATTCTACTAATTTTCCAAGCGTCAGGAAAGGTAGAGGAACGTACGGCTATAACCATAGTACTGCACAACAATCACGTACAAAATAAGGAAGCCGTCATGACCAGTAGTAAAATTAGATTTTAACTTTATAGAAGCTTTTGATATCGTGCGCAGTAAAAGATGCAAGAAAAGAACTACCACCAACAAAATCATCTATCAGTAAACATTCTTTATGCGTTAATAACAAAATTAAATCCAAAAATAATCTTTTTCGGCTACTACAAACATGTTGCTCTTTAAATTAACGAAATGGTTCACCATTTCACCCCCAGGCTTACGCGTATTCAAACACACGGGCGTAACATTACCGAATAGCAAATCTCCCTTTAGTATGAGCTGTCTAACTTGCCAGACTACTCAAGATAGCTTCTGTCGTCAAGCGTAAGTCTATACCGACTAGTTATTTCATCAATTTCGCACAATTGCACCGTTTAAACAATACGACAGCGCGGAACGGCGCCATACGCCAACCCCGTCGACTCCGTTAGTTCAATATTTACATCCTCCAAGGTAAAGGATTGGTTCGTTGGGCTGGCGCGTCATCTTCGCTTGTTTGTCGCACTCACAGACGTTGGAAAGGGGACAAAGGATCACTCAACGCTCAGCCGATACAGTCTCCTGCAGACTAGAAGGCGAACGGTTCGAAAACGAGGTGGGTGAAGAGAAATTCGCGAGACACGAAGACGTGTTTGACTGCGCCGAAGGAACGTAGCCGCGCTGTTAGCGCGTAATGCTCGTGCCTTACGGTTTTGTCACGTTACGTAAACACGCATTGTTGGGAGATTTGTAGTCGAAATTAAAGGGTGCCGAGTCAAAGTAAATTTCGTGTTTGAGCTTCCGTTGACGATATGAAAGGGTAACGTTTAGGCATTTAATTAAGCGTAGATAATTATAAGAGATTAATATTTCTTAAATTTAGTTATGAAAAGCTCTAGTAGAGACTGAAACCAATCAAGATATTAAAAGAAAAATTGGTGGGAAATGCATTCACAATCAGGGAAATTTCTTATAGTTCCATGTAATTTCTTGTTCCTCTATAATCGGTTAAAAGATCAAAGGATAAAATTCTGGGAATTCGCAATTAAGTTGTACTATAAGCAGTTTAATAAAACTCCTTTTAAGAGCACTCTGAGCTATAGAATTTAATTTAATTCTTCATCAGAGCAGAGGTCTGAGACTACTAAAGTTGCGTTAATAAATCGCAAAACATCCTTCATCTATTACAAGTCTCGGCAAAGTGGGCCAATCTACAGTGCAGTGCGTAGAACAACGTGGAAGGGCCGGTAACATATGGATATCAGACGAAGCCCATTTCCACCTGAACGGTTTCGTAAACAAACAGAATTTTCGTTATTGGGTCCAGGGCAGTCCTTGTGAGTTACACCAGCGAGCACTACATAGCGACAAGGTCGCAATATGGTGTGCTGTATCATGTCATGGTGTTATCGGCCCTTATTTTTTGGCACGTGAGGATGGTAGTGCAGCGACGGTAACATCCGCTCGATATGTTGAAATGCTTCAAACATTCTTTACACCGAGACTGTACGAGCTTAATCTTAACATGGAAAACATGGGGTTTCAGCAGGACGGAGCCACGTCACACACTGCTCGACATTCGATGGCAGCAGTTCGTCAATTGTTTGGAAGACGCATTATTTCACGTAACGGTGACATTGAATGGCCTGCAAGATCCCCTGATCTTAGTGTGTGCGACTTCTTCCTGTGGGGGTATCTTAAAGGCAAGGTGTAGCGTATACAACCTGCAACAATCCATGAACTAAAGGAGAATATTTAACAAGAAATAACAGCCATTCCTCAAGATTTGCTACACCGCGCATTCCAGAGTTTTCATAAGAGGCTGTTAGAGTCTGAACGCCGAATGGGTGGACATCTTTCCGATGTCATCTTTAAAAAGTAAAGAGACACTTTTGGACATTTTGATTGTAAAAACATAAATGGCATGCTGCATACATGCACTTTCGTTAATAAATTACTAGTTTTATGAATTTATTCGTGAAAATTGCGTTATTTCAAAATTTCCCGTTTCCCTGCGCCACCCTGTATAATCCGGATACTTGCTCCAGAAGGAGACACATGCTTGTTGGTCTAATAAAGGGAACCGTACATTACATGGAATAAAACAAACACCTACATCAAGTATTAATTATTCGCGGTATTCTCTGCCACGGATTACAGAACAGTATTTTGTACTTTTTAGATGGCGTTCACACTTCCACCTCTTAGTACACTTTACACATTTAATTCTACCGCTTCCGTATTCTAAATCCGGCGTACTCACTATTACGTTTTCTAGTTTATTCGAAATATACCGTTTCCGAAACGTACCTAAATGCGACATATTCTAAGTACGTATGTACTGACAAGCACTTACAACAACTAGTCGAATAATACTGAAGAAGCGTGCTGCGCGCTTCACACCTGCACGTTGTTCTCCGCACGGCACTGAAACTTGCCCCTACTTGCCGAAACTACTGATATGTATACTTCAACACTATACGTATTTAACGATAAATAAACTTTAAGATGTTTAGAGGTTTCTTTTATACTGACGAAGGAAATTCCTAATTTCATAGAATGTCTGCCTAACTCTGTGGAATTTATACAAACTCCACTCGTATTTATACGTTTAAACGGCAGTACTTTGCATTCAAACATTATGTTACATCGCAAATAGAATGCAAGCATGTAGAGTATCAAACAAAATTTTGCATCCTATAGATAAAGACTTTAACAAAGAAATGAAAAAAAGAAATTATCGTTCAGTATTCTAATAAACGTAGAGGAAGCCTACGTATTCAGTTCAGTATTCTACTTCGAAACGGTCTCAGTAAAACAAAAAAAAATATTGTAGAGTTACAAAAATACATAACATTCGGAGAAAAGAAGAAGTTGGTTTATTGAAATCAGAAAATTGAAAACATTTCATTCAAGTCTTTAAGACGGGTATATCTTGAGGCCAGAATAAGAATTCGTGGTGAAAGGTTTTTATTGGAAAATATCGGGGAAATCCAAAAAAAAATGTTAATTTATTAGTGCATCACCATCCGAAAAGTTTAAACAACGCAATTAAACAGAAAACGATCCGAATCTTTACGAACTACGATATTTTATCCCGGATAAACTCTCAAACAAAGGCGCAGGAATATAATTAAAATAATGGCGGAGGTAGTCGTATAATTTCTTCCATTTGCGAGTAATCGCAGGTATTTGTGCATCCGCTACCTCCGGTAAAATCCGATACACTTTCGTTGTTCCTTTTCGCCTTCCGAAGGTGATAGTGTACCTGGAGCGTCGTTTGTTCTCATTCGCTCGCCATAAATTAAAGCCTTTAAATTCTGCGCTGTTTTCTAACGCCAAGAAACGATTTCGGTGATGGAGGCGGTTCGGGCGTTCTTTAAGTTCGCGTGTCTTAACGAAAATTTATGGGGAAATTGCAGGTATCTGCTCTGGCCTAAATACTTTAGGTTATGTGAGGGCATGTACGATGAGAAATTCCATCTCGGAAGCGAATCGTTTTTCCTATCATGTTGTTGTGTTTAAAGTGAACATTGCGAATATAAGGAAGATAGCTGAACATGTAATTTATTATCTTGTACGTGTATATGCGATTGCTTTCTTGCGAAGGAAGGATGATGGTTTTTGATTGTAAAATACGTTAAATCTGAGGCATATCTTTTAAGTTTTGCATACTGGGACATAGAGGATGTTGCTAATCAACTGTCACTGCTAAGAATACCTTCAAAAACCCAATTTTGACTGTACCAACTAACTAGTGCAATAACTGCTACCGGAGTTGGTTCCAGCCCATATGAAATACTTCGAGAAACAATAAAGCTTTTAAAAGCTATCTACCGTTTTAGAGCTCTATATGCAAAACTTACAAGGCAACCCCCGTACAACATCTTGGTAAAGCATCATAGATTTAGGAAGTTATATCATTAAACAAAAAATCATAAATAAAATCAATGCTGTCAATGGTAGAATAAAGTTTCAGGTCACGATATTATTAATAAAAATATAAATGTAAGGGTACCGAGATTTGAGGCTTAGGCAATGCCCAAAAGTAACTAAATATCTGACAGACGTAAAATTTCTATAATGGAAGTCATAGTTAGATAGAGAATCCAAATGATTTCGACTTCCGAAGAAGCATACAGTGATTAATTTGGTTAAACGCTTTCTGGAAGGTCAGAGAAATAGTGTCTACTTGACCATCCTTATCCAAGGCTTCAGATACACGTAGTGTAAAGCAGGCAAGGTTTGTGATTGTAGAATGCTGGTGCATTCAATCCTTGGTGACTGTTTGATAGAAAGCATATTTTTACTTTACCTTCCTTGAAATGCTGAAGATTAATTTGGTATTTTGACACGTGGGCTGAAAAGTCCCGGGCCTAACAAAGAAATCACGGTTTTTTTGGTTCAAAATTAGCTTCATTCATCAACGTAATCTCCATCAAGAGCAACGCAATCATTCCAGCGCCGCTCTAACATTTCAATACCACTTTTGTAGAACGATTTATCTTTTGCCTCAAAATAGGCCTCAGTTTCAGCGATAACCTCTTCATTCGTGCGAAATTTCTTACCGGCGAGCACTTTTTTGAGGTCTGCGAACAGCTAGTAGTCGCTGGGAGCCAAATCTGGCGAATACGGTGGATGTGGGAGCAATTCGAAGTTCAATTCATGTAGTTTTGCCATTGTTTTGATTGACTTGTGACACGGTGTGTTGTCTTGATTAAACAAAATTTTTTTCTTTGCCATATGCGGTCGTTTCTTTGCAATTTCGGCCTTCAAACGTTCCACTAACGCTATATAATATTCACTGTTGATGGTATTTCCTCTCTCAAGATAGTCGATGAATATTACGCCACGCACATCCCAAAATACCGAGGCCATAACCTTTCCAGCCGATTGTTGTGCTTTCGGGCGTTTTGGACGAGGTTCACCAGTTGCTGTCCACTCAGATGACGATCGTTTTGATTCCGGAGTGAGGTGATGGATCCATGTTTCATCCATTGCCACATATCGACGCAAAAATTCCGGTTTGTTACGTTTAAACATGGCCAAACACTGCTCAGAATCATCAACACATTCCTGTTTTTGGTCAACAGTGAGCAAACGCGGCACCTACTTTGAACAGAGCTATTTCATAGTCAAATGCTCATGCAATATAAAGCCAATACGTTCTTTTGATACCTTTACGATGTCAGCTAACCCACGCAACTTCACTTTTCGATCATTCAAAACGATTTTGTGGATTTTTTTGATGTTTTCTGGTGTTACCGCCTCATTTGGACGTCCACAGCGTTCTGCATCATCGGTGTCATCTACGACCACGTTTGAAGTCAGCAAACCAACGTTTTATTGTTGTTTCTCATGGAGCGGAGTCCCCATAACACTTTTCAAGCCATTGCTTCGCTTGAACGGTATTTTTTCCCATCAAGCAGCAGTGTAAAATTAAAACACGAAATTGTTTTTGATCCATTGTTTTGAAAATAAAAAAAAATAGCGTGACTCTTAGCACAATAACTCACAAACTAATGAATAGAATATCATGAAATTTTAACAGCTGTCTTTTGAAGGTTAGTACTAACTGAGAGAAAGGTGACTGTAATAAAACTAGCGTCATCTATGTGTTAGGCCCGGGACTTTTCAGCCCATGTGTTATATGGTTTATAATTTAACTTTTCTATGTCAAAACTGTCTAGCTTCATTTTAAAACGGCTCCACAGACCATTTCTCCACGTAACATAGGATATTTAGTTTCATGTGTTGCGTTAAAATATGATTAATTTTGATTTCCTTTCGAGAGAATTTGAAATACAACCACCTGGTTTGAATTTGTTAAAAATATTGCGACTAGTTTTCGCATAAAGTATAGGGCTTTCAAGACAATTAACCAAAAACATACCCATATTTTTTTAACTATTATGCTTCTGGTATCACATCATCATTGCCACCTTATAATTTTTGTAAATGATTTAGATATTTTGTTGTTTCTTTTAATGAAATGTATTATATTCATTCTAGCACAAATTCCAGAAAAGCATTGGGAATACAACAGAGAAATACACATAAGGTTTATAGACTTCGAGAAGGTTTTTGATAAGATAAACCGATGTAAATTATGTGATTCTATGAAAGAACCGGCATACCCATATCATTTAATAAGAGTTATACATGGTTTATACACTGATACCAGAATTATAGTAGATACCGGTGCAAAATTAACTAGGGAAATACTAATAAGCAAAGCAGTTAGACAAAGCTGCTGTGTGTCGCCAATTTTATTCATATGCCCTAAAGTTATGCGTTTTGACCAAAACACTATCCTAAATTCTATCTTATATGCTAACGATTTAGTACTTTTAACAGAAACAGAGGATGATTTAGAGAAAGGGTTATATACATTACAAAAGATCTGCCAAATGTACGAAATAAAAATATTGGTAAATAAAACCAAAACAATGGCTTTCCTGGGCAAAAATGGTCATGAACGTTACTGTACTGGAACAGGTGAAACACTAACTATTTAGGCTGTGAGGTATCTTATGATCGAAACAAAGACATAGAAGAAACACTGAATAAATTGACGTATATCAGTGGAACAATAACCAGAACGTTAAAAAACAAAACAAAAAAAAATAGAAATAACATTTTACAAGGCGATAGCAGAGCCAACCTTCGTATATGGTAGTGGAACATAAATAATCTGATAGAACTAACATCTTCGACATGAATGAGAGAATAAAGGAAATGAAAAATAAGTGAAAGAAACATCTAGCACAAATAAAAGATGCGTGTGGTAAAAGGCAAAGTGCCTAAAACCTGAAGTGAAGAAGAAGATGTAATGTATTTAATCAGAATTGATTGATGAAGATTTAACAATAGAAATTCCATAAATTCTATCATTTCGTACCGAAAAAACTATGCCATAGAAATACTACAATCATTTTGAATCTTTGCAATTTCCAGAACAAGCCATTGCGAAATTAGAGCTTCATACAATAGATTTTAATATAAATAACTAGTGTACACCGGGGCAAAATTAACGCGATACCCTTAGATATATCCCCTACCATAATGATACGGATATAAACCGTTTCAAACCATATCGTTAATATACGCTTCGCTAATAAATATAACACCTTTGCGAGATGTGTGTACCGCATATCTCATTATCAAATGTATCAACTCGATCTATAAACGAACCGCATCGATGTACACACATAGACAGCGGTTGAATGTCTATATTAGTACGCCATGAAGCGTTACCTAGGCACCTAGGGCCTAGCTCTAATGTAAAGTCTGTGTTATCGTCGCAGCTATCATGAATATTCAATTACCTAGCGGCTTTAGTCTCTGCATTGTTGGTAGATTTCAATAAACGCATATAATGTCCGGATGCCTAGACGATGCGACGCATCTTCATTGATTATAACTACGAGGATGGCGCGATAAATTTCCGTGTTAAGGAAGATTGTTAAGGATTTGTTTTGTATTTAGTAAATTTATCTCTCCACATGATTTCCTTATAGCCCTATATGCTTGGTCCAATGATGTTCCAACTTTTTTCAGTCATTCAAATAATTGGATTTGCATCTGTTTCGACAATGACCTCTTCATTTGATATGAAGCATTTTCCATCAAGCCATTTTTGGTGACCTCGGGAGCCTATGAATGTCGTCAAGCCGTGAAATTGTTGGTTGATAAAAAGCTGTTGGATGGCTACCACTGACACCCGGGCAATATAGGCCGTGGCTCCATCTTGCTGGAAGATTATCAATATCAAGAACGTTTTGAAATTATTCAATAACAAAAGTTTCGAGCATATTAACATATCATTCAAACGTTACTGTCATTGCATTATCTCTGTCACCTACGAAGAAGTAAATCCCAACCACACCTCGCAATGATACGGCACACCACACCAACCTGTGGCTACGTAACGCTCGTTGATGCAATCAATAAGGGTTGTCAGTTGCCTAATATCTGTAGTTCTGTTTGGTGACATATTCCTTCACGTGCGAGTGAACCTCATCCGACATGATATGGTTGTTGAAATTGAGGTCATCATTAGTATTATCAATCAAGACCCTTACAAAATTTCCGCACAATTTGAATTTTGTAAGGGTGAAACTTGGATGTTCGATTTAGGTCTAATTCGCTGACGCCCGAACAGCTTCAATATTTTCTCAGGTTCGTTGAGTCCGTTGAGATCCTGGTGGTTTTCTTTTTAGAGCTGAATCCGTCTCCTCGAAATTCCTAACCCATGTATTGGTGACATAGTAAGATGGAACGCAACCAAGGCATTCTACATTGTAATGACGTCTGAATGCCCTTTCTGCAGTCACTATTGTTGTAAAATGCCTTCACGGTGAATTGGCGCCGTGAACCTACCCGCTGGTCTATGATTACTAAATGGCAGGTACGTAGTTGGATACTGCTCCCATTTCTACTAATTCCACAGGATTGCCATTACTATATTCAAAAGTTGCCATTTTTCCAGGTCATCGTGGTAAGAATTTCTACATCCGAGATGACATTGCCAAAGAGCATATTTAGCAAATTCTTCAATTGAGTGGAACCACAGTGGTCATCCACTCTTTCACCTGGACGCTGAACCACCTCGCTGTACTTATGTCATATAACGTAAGCGACGATTTGCGCATTTAACATCAACAAAGTCTAAACATGCAGAAATTGATAACTATGCTGTTCCTCGTGCTTTAGAGAATCATTTAATCTACTTTAAAACTCAGTGAATAATATCCAAACCCATACTATTTACCACGTCATTCCATTTGAGTTTCAAAAGTTTAGACTTTATGGATACTGCAGTTACTTTGAGCTACTTCATTTAGATAATCTAACGTTACTAAATTTTGCAAAATTATATGAGAAAAATGTTTTCCAAAGTAATTTTTATCATTGTACGAACAATATATGCACGTATACATAAGGGTGTTGTAGTCACACAAAGCCCTAAAGATTTATAATAGCATACCTTATGAACTCAAGTAATATACACCGAAAGACCTCATAAAACATTTAAAAGTAATATCCAGTTGAATTTCGTAGCAGGCGTGTATTTTTCTCAACCTCAGTTCGTGCCTGTAAACAATCACGCGAGCCATAGGAAACGGGGATGCCCAAAAGGTGACTGCACATCTTCTCAGTTATAATATCTGCCACTTGCAACGTCATTACGCCATTTTCAGAAGTAGAAGGGAATAGGGTAACTGAAATTGGTGTTTCGCGTGAATGGTGTGGGAAGTTTAAAGGAGTCCGAGCCGATGTTAGCAATGAAGAGTGGCAAGGACGCAAGTCCGTCGCATAAGAAGTTGTTGTCGACAAAATAGTTAGAAAAAAAAATGGAGCTTTGCCAACTCTTTAGCGAACTGAAAAACTGGCTTGGAGGGCAAAGCTTTCAAAGTACAAAGAGACTTCAAAACAACGTTACGGACCATTCAGTGCAGAGAGGATTGAAAGGCTCGTCTCTAGATACGATAAATGCGTCAATCTTCACGCTGATTATGTAGAAAAATAACTATGTTTGGTAATATATTTATTTTGTTATTTACACTTAGCTTCTTTTTATGAGCTATCGGATGTTGAAAAAAAGAACAGCCCTCGTTAGTAATTTAACAGTAAATACTTTTTTCCATTGTTTGTACCTCACTAGTACTCATTTTGATTGGCGTGTATCATATTTTGGTATTATGAAATAAAGGCTCGCTATGATTTTTACCACTGTTATTCTCTTCCATTCCATCCAGACTAAATTAATCACTCTATTAAACTTCGATATTTTCATTCCATTACAGTCCAATCGCGGCTCACTCCAGTCTACCTCCCCCCCCCTCTCTCTCTCTTTTTTAATGGTTTCCAAATCTTCTATTTTCGCCCCATTCGAAGCTCTAAGCGTACAAACATACTGTAGCCATGGCACGCCCTCTGCCGATATCGAAACAAAGCGCAAACTTTCAATATCAACAGAACGTAAATCGCAGACAGCGTTGGCGGTCCATTACACAGACGTACATATGTATCTACATATGTACGTATATATAGGTAGACAAATGGACCTGATATTCAATTGTTCTAGGAATCGATACCTTCAGCTATATAGTGGAAGGATGTGGTTTACTTGTATCTGAATAGACAATGCTATTACGTACGTATATGCTCGAAGACGTTTGTCTCGAAATAGACGCAAACAACCGGGGATTTATTTGAGCGATTTCGCACAATTGAATGACAGTACTTGAAGTCCCTATTTGATAATTACGTTTGCGAGTAATAACCAGTTTTACGAAAAAATGTTTTGCAATGTTTGGAAATTCTTTGTTTAGCTTGGCTAATGTCGCTTTTGAACATCTCGCAGCATTGATAAAATTACGATTTCTTTGCATTTTACCAATGTTTTAAATTCCTGAAAAAATATCAGTGAAGGTAGGATTTGAACCCACGACCTCTGCATTACAAATACAACGTGCTGACCACTACACCACGACGCTGAATATGAGTTCAAATCGCTTTTAATACCTAGATGTCATAATGTCTGCAGATATGTATATCGTAATATTTGTGTCTGCTGAGATATTAAGATATGTATATCTACAGATATTGTGTAATTTCACAATAAAGTTACTACTGTCTTCTCGACTTCAGGAGCAAATCAACGACTTCTTATACCGTTTTATTGGATTAGAAGTGAAAGTGAGTGACACTTTAAACGTTCCATACTTTATTAACTAATAACTATCCAACTTAAAACTACGCGTAAACATCTTACCAACGTTATCATTCCATATGTGAAATTATTAGAGAAACAAGGAGGAAAACAAGGGCTTTTTATGTTTGACATATCTTAGGAAAGGTAGAAATTGCAGCATATGTATTCGCAGACGATGGAGCACTCATAGTTGGAAATGAAAAAGCTCTACAGCACAACATAAACCTTTGGAACAACACACTCACTGAGTATGCAATGAAAATTAATATAAACAAAACAAAAGTGATGGTTATATCAAAGAACATTCACATATAACTGGGAGAAACTGAAATACTATAAGTTAGAGATTTCCAGCACTTAGGAATTACAATACACGAAAAAGGAAGACAAAAAGAATAACTTAATAACAGAATACAAAAAGCCAACAAGGTATACTATGCTATGAACTCAGGATAAACAGAAAAGAAATAACAAAACAAACAAAAATGACGGTCTACAAAACAATATTCAGACCAATTCTCACTTTTGTTTGTGAAACATGGGTACTCAATCGTCGAGAAAAACATAAGGCCAAGCCCTGGAGATGAAATATGGAAGAATGTAACTAGAACAGACAGGATAAGAAATGAACAAATCAGAAGAGAGCTACAGGCAGAATCTATAGCAAGTTGTGTAGAACAAAGGCAATTAGCATGATGGCAACATCTACAAATGATAGACAGTACAATTCCTTCAGTTGCATACGCATTTTGCAATATCTTAGATGACTTAGATTTTTTGCAAAAGACACACTCCTTTGAAATTTTATGGAAACTTCGCTCATTTTAGATTTAGTTCAAGACACACCGAATGCTATCTCCAACCATACAGAATACGATTCCAATACCAAAGTTGGCTCAAGAGCAATAGTTTAGACGGTATTCCTTTCTAAAGATTTGAAAACATGTGAATCATCAAGAGAAAAGTGAGGTCCAAGCCCTGGAGATGAAATATCTAAACAGAGTGAAATATGTAAGGATATAATGAACAAATCAGAAGAGAGCTACAAACAGAATCTAGACTATTAGCGTGGCGAGGACATCTACAAAGGATGGACGATACAATTCCGGTTAAGCAGGTCTGGAAATCAAAGATACAGAAAAAAAGAACAAAAAGGAGGCCAAAAATAAGTTGGAATAAAGAAATAAGCAACATTTTAAAGAAGGAAGGAAAAACTTGGGATGAAGCTCAGAAAATTGCAACGAACCCGACACCCAATGGGTAAAAGGGTCTTCCGACAGTCGGTAACACGGTTGATAATGGGAGCCCACGTGCTCTCGAAACGCTGCGTTCTGCATAATTAATTAATTTGTGTGAGTGGAGTTTACTGCTATAGCTGTGAATTGTACATCCACACAGTCCTTGCAATCGTCATTTAAAAGGGTCTTATTCATTACACACACACATATATATATCATATATCTCGTTCCATAAGTCATGTAAAATGCCAGCTAGATATTTCTTAATTCATTTAAGGAAATTAGCCGCATTAGTACTATGTTAAATTAGATTAAACTACTTTTACATGCATATACTACATATACAACTTATTAGCCTGTCAAGTAAGTAACGACAAGTGCATTCAGTTCGCTCCAAAACCGCGCAGAAGTTATTTACACGTCATTTCCATTAAGCAAAACGTTGCGAGCTCAAAATTACAAGTCGATGTGGCATTGCATCGAGTTCTAATCCTCTAAAGTCCAAAATTGTGTTTCCGGCATCCGTATGAGCGCATGAATATGCACCTAGTAAATTATATCAATTATCAGAACATGCTTAAATGAATATCTGACGTGGGTAGGTTAGAATGCGATTCTAAATTATCGGAAAATTTTAACTAGAAGTAAATTAACTCGTAGAAATTACAAGATACGGATGGTTGAGCTACCTTTCTGAGAATTTAAAAGAGGTTCAAATGGAAATTCGTTAACTCTTTTGACGCTGGAGAGTAAAAGTGAGAAATTCTGAAGGCAATTCGTGTACCGGTTATGTTATTAACTTATACGAGGAGAAGTCATTAAATAAGTCACAAACTGCTGTGGGAAAGATAAAAATAGCAATGAGGTATTTCCCTATCTGTCACTAGGTGTCAGCAGAATCCAGCTTTAGGATACTCAAGTGCCAGCTGCTTGTCCTTGTAATACCTTTCTCCATAGGCAGAGGAAGGGGAGGACATGCTTAAGAGAATTACTGCTGGTGATAAGTCTTGCGTGGACCACCACCAACCCGAAACAAAGCGTGCCTCAATGCAATGGAAACATCCATCTTTGCCGTTAATAAGGAAATTCAAGGTTGTACCCTCAGATGGTAAGGTTATGTTCACCGTGTTCTGGGATTCTTAAGGAGTGCTTCTAGCCCATTTCCAGAATAGGCATGAGAACGTGACTGTTGAATCATACTGGAGAGTTTTGTTGTTGCTTCAGGAAGCAATTCTACCAAAACGTCCAGACCTACCGACGAGAGGAATATTGCTGCAGCACGATAATCGCCTACCATTATCGTGCTGCATATTTACCCCACTTGACCCAGGCGAGAATTGCAGAATTAGAGAGAGAACTTCTTCAACATTCGACTCACGGTCCCGATCTAGTTCGATCCACTCAAAAAGCATCTTGGCGGCAAACATTCCGAGGGTGATAATGATGTTCAACAAAAAGTATGGACGTAGTTCAGCGGGTAAATCTAAACACTTTTATGCAGTAGGCATTGGGGCATTGACAAAGTAATGGAATAATTTTTTAATGATATTTTTTGTGACCAAATTACCGACTTTCCCTCATAAAAAGGCTAAAGATTTGTTTAAAGATGTGTTTATATACTCCCTTCCGTATAGAATTAAAGAATTAATCATTAATTCACACCTACTAGTGACGGTCTTCGAATTGAAAAGGTCCGAAAAAACCAAATAATGTCAGTACTTCGGTCTAATAGATTCGAAATCGGATTTACCCGGCAAAATCTCAACGTCGTCGTAATTCAATTATGATGATGCTGCGGAATAGTTCCGATTAATGTTTGAAATTTGCGGATTATACCGCACGAAACGAATGGCCAACTAAAACGAACTGATTCGCTGGACTCGATTGCGAAATATACATATTTCGACGAAGCAGTATTGAATTAACCATCTGCAAACAGAATTCTATAGTTCAAACAAAAGTTTTCGCTACGCGCAATAATTATTAAGCTCGCCGCAACACGTTTCATACTTCTCTATTAAAAATTCCTGTCCTCATGCGGTTGGTAGTTAGTTAGATATACGTATTTGCATATGTATGTACATGTATAATTTGCTACGTACGTATACATATATGTTATACTTGGTCACGATGTATTACACTACTCAACACTAATTTTTTCTGACTTATGTATAAGACTTGTTTTGTAACTAATTTAGGCGTGCTGAATCTTAAAATCATATTAGTTTTTGAAGAATCACTAATGCGACTAAGTTGTTACTTAAGAATTGATAAGATATAAACAAAGTATAAAATTTTAATAATTCATTTATTTACTTAGATGCAATATTAGTCACGAATATAGTGCAAGTATTTATTTTAATAACCATTATAAAAGAGTGACTGAACTCAAAATTTACCACGATCAAGTTTACTATTGAAGAAGAAGTGAACAATCGCCTTCCGTTTCTAGATACTCTAGTCATACGCAGCAACAATAAATTAGAAATAGACATCTACAGAAAAGAAACTAATTCCAACAGATTCATCACGTTTGATTCGCACCATTGCGAACAACAAAAAATGTCCGAGATTAGTTTTCTGGTCAATAGACTCGTCAGATTTCCGCTAAACAAGAGTAGGTACGACAAAGAATTAAAGTATATCAAAGATGTAGCGAGGTACAATGGTTTCTCTTCTATGGATGTCGACCGTATTTTAAGGAAGGTCCAATACAACACATCAGAAATTCCACGACCTTGACATCAACAAACACCGGTAACAAGAAATTTATAACTCTTCCTTTTCACCCAACAGTAAAAGGGTTAAGTAAAATTTTCCGACAACTAAATATGAACGTGTCTTTTGTGTCAAAAAACAACTTAAAGAATCTCTTAGGGAATCCCAAAGATAAACCGGAGATGATAAAAAGGTCTGGAATATACCAAATCGCATGCAGTGATTGTGAGAAAGTTTATATTGGACAAACAAAAAGGAGTATCGAAACGAGGTTCAAAGAACATATTAGACACTATCGTTTCGACAAACCTGAACTATCAAGCGTAGCAGAGCATATGGTAAGATCCGGACATAAGATTGATTTAAAAAATCTGACACTACTTAAAAACGTGAACTCGTATAGAGAATTAGACGCGTACGAAGCGATATGTATGAAAAAGAACGAAAACTTATTGAACAGAGAACCACCCCAATTGCACACTCGAGTTTGATGGATTTATTACCATAGGCCCTGTTAAAGATACGGTACGCTTTCGGTCCATCCTTTCCCGAAAAAGCATTAGACCACCGAGTAGATTGTAAATAGTCATATGTTTTAGAAATTTTAGAGCCTGCGTAGAAAATTGTTTGAAGAAAAAACAATTATCTGCATTAGTTGGAGTATCAGATACCACCATTTTGCGTATCCTACATGACCATCTTGGTATGACAAAAGTCAGTGCAAGATGGGTACCGAGAATGCTCACGCCGCTGTAGAAACAGCAGCGCGTCTGTGCATTTTTTAGCTCCCGGTGTTTTCGGCAAGGTGATAAATTCTTATCTAAGGTAATCATACGAAATCTCTCCGGATGTGTATATTCAGTAGACAGACTGCCGAAACGTCGGACTATACACGTTCAACGAATGATGGATATAGCCCAAACAACAAGTCCAGTTATTATGAGAATCCATCGTCAACAGTATCACGTCAAGAGTTATGATATTCGTTCTCGATGTGGAGTGTGGAAAACCACATAAAAACTTCAACCCTGAGAAACAACTCAGGGCTTCAAACCCGGGACCTCAAGAGCAACTTAACATATTTGTGAAGTTCTAGATAAATATAGTCAAGTTAACGTGATTTACAATGATCAATCTAAAGCCTTTGATGTAATCGATCATAAAAAGATTTTCTACACAAATCGACCACATTTGGTTTTATTCCCTTGTGCTTGTGGAATATACTGAGAATATACTGTAATGACTATTGAATTTGAAATTTAACAGGTGTTTTAAAGACTTTTACCACTCCATTAAAACAGCTAAATCCAATATTAGATGTGAATCTAGTTGAATACGAATTATTAGAATAGCAAAACCTCGTTTAATGTGCATCAATCTGAACTTTGGTCTCAAAATATCTACGTAAACTGATCATTACGCCATCTAGCAGAGAAACCAGATATAACATAAATAAGGCATATCTCCACATTTAATCATCTCATCTATATCGAATTATTGATATATTAGATCAATATATGCCGATGACATACGAGGGGAGCTCCAGAAGTTCGTGAAATGGAGTGGGGATAGGGGCGCTCGCTAGATGTCATTCTGGTTGGCGACTCATCATTAGTATATAAGTTAAGTTGCAGCAAAATAGCGTCAGTCGTTTACGAATAGTTGCTTGCTAAACAAGTCAATCCGGAAGAAAACTGAAACTATGGAGGAAATTGAACACCGTGCTGTGATAAAGTTCCTTACAAAGCAAGGAAAGAAGGCTCAAACCATATTGAATGAAATGGAAACCGTTTATGGGGAAAAGAGCTCTAGTAAATCAATGATTTATAAGTGGCATGGTCTTTTTAAACATGATCGGGAGTCGATTGAAGACGACCCCCGCTCAGGACGGCCAGTTGAGGCCACCACATCAGACATCGTCGAAAAAGTGCAAAAATTTCTACTGCAAGATGTCCGTTTGAAGACAAAACAAATATCTGCATTAGTTGGAGTATCAAATACCATTTTACGTATCCTACATGACCACCTGGGTATGACAAAAGTCAGTGCAAGATGGGTACGGAGAATACTCACGCCGTTGCAGAAACAGCAGCGTGACTGTGCGTCCAAACAATTTTTGGAGCTGTGTGGAGACAAACCTGCGCAGATTTTGGAGCGGATTATTACCGGAGATGAAACATGGGTTCATCACTTTGACCCTGAGTCCAAACAGGATTCCATGCAATGGCATAAAAAGGGGACACCAAAGAAATTCAAAGTGTCAGAATCGGCTGCAAAGTTGATGGCTACTGTTTTTTTGGGATTGTGAGGGGATATTATTGATTGATTAGAAAGAAAAAGGTAGGAGCATAACCGGAGAATATTACGCAGCGATATTAGAAAAATGAAAGGAGGCCATCAAGGAAAAACGTCGAGGAAAATTGACCAAGAGTGTGTTGCTCTTGCAAGACAATGCGCCGGTTCACAAGAGCAAGTTGTAATGGCTGCTCTGCACAAGCATGGCTTTCAATCAATAGTCCATCCACCCTACAGTTCAGACCTGGCACCTAGTGATTTTTATTTGTTCCCCAATTTAAAAAAAGACTTACGTGGAAGAAAGTTTTCCGACGACAATGAGGTAAAGAAGGCGATTTTGGGCCATTTTGAGGTGAAAGTTAAAAAATATTTTTATGATGGTTTAGAAAAATTAATTCACAGATCTGATAAATGTATTATGCTTAAAGGTGATTATATTGAAAAGGAAAAATAGATTTATTGTTTTATTTTATTTAAAACCCTTTCACTCCACGAACTTTTGGACCTCCCCTCGTAATTCATCCCAAATCTTAATTAAATTTAACTGTAAAGAAACTAAAAACTTGGAAACCATAAACACATAAAAGATACACAAGAGATATACAAGATGTATACCACTGTTTGTTATTGTAATATTCAATACGTATAATAGCAAATGTATCTATAGTAATTATATGATATAATTATATCAAGAATGTTGCTGCTTTGTAATACTACGCATTAGAAATTGGATTTTACGGATAAGGCAAATTGCCAGACAAAATAACTTACTAACAGCAGAAAGTGAGGCAAATGAAAATTTATTCCCCGATTGTTTTTTGATTTTTACAAGAGCTTTTGTAATTTTTTAATGATCATTAAAATAAATACTCGCACTATACCCTTAACTAATAGTCTATTTAAGTAAATAATGAATCACTAAAATTTTATACTTCGTTTATATCTTATCTGTTCTTAAGCAACAACATAGCATCAGTGATTTTTCAAAGAACATAGTATGGCATGGGATTAAATTTTGAGGGGATACGCAAAAACTAATATGATTTTCGGATTCAGCACATCCAAATTAGTAAAAGACAAATCTCATACAGAAGTCAGCAAAATTATCTTGGGTAGTGTAATACAAGTCGATCTCGTGTTGCTGTGTATAACTATCGAATTCGAGTTGGAAATATTTCTATACTATTAACGGCATTTCTATAAAGAGGGCGGTGCATCTAACAAAACATTTACCAGTTCCAGATGAATTAACTTTGGGAAAAGCATTATAATTGACCAAACGTCACACCAGAAACGACATGCTTTATAAGAGTCACACAAATCGCAAAGTATACTAAACATACAATTAACGCGGTTATTTCTCCTCGTATCCAACCGCTCACTAGTTTCGAAATATCATAGATTTCAATCCGAAATAAAGAGACCACATCAAACATTATTTACAGTCAGTAATCCGCTTTTGATATTCCAAAAATATAACTACCCGATTCGCACAGATAAACATAGGCGCGGAATGGAATAAAATTAATGGAATCGGTTAGCGAAACAAATTCAAAAACCCGTATCTATCTACATATCGCGACAACACAACGCTGCGTTCGTGAGCATAAATAATAATAGGCGATGTACGACGCGCTTTTTTACAGTCGCCGACAACAACAAAACTCAAACAAATCCGATCGAATTAAATTCAGAAATAAAACGATGCGCACGAAACACTGGCTGAACACACATAAAACATTCCGCAGGTAATTTTATTAGGTACATCCATTAAAGAGGCAGGACAATGCGTTATAGGTAGTCTATATAAACATAATAAAATGTGCGCGAGTTATAAAAGCGATATGCTCGGGTAATTAATAATATTTTAATTGGAAATGTTTAGAATTTATGTACGAGGTGTCCCAAAAGTCTGGTTGATAGAAAGGTGCTGTCTGTCTAAGCGACCCTTAGTCGCACGTCTCGTTACTTGTGATAAGAGCTATTAAAAAGATACTTCAGATAACTTTAGCTAGTATCAGTTTGCAGAGACAACCTCATTCCTCATTTTATTTATTTATACTGTATTTGTATTTATTTCTAATGTGCTATAATTATTAATAATATTTGCTTAAAAATTTTACATTCATCGTCAACTGTTATTATTTGATCTGGCATATACGTGGACTATTCGGAAAGCAAAGAACATTTTGTTCTATAGATATTTTAATTAAATATAACTATACGAAACCCAAGCTATTTTTCTACGTAGTTTAGTCACCGTTCAAATTTAGGCACTTGTACCGTTTTATTAACTCTTCTATGCCCTCTGCATACCCCCTATCTAAATTTGAGTAATAAATGGAAATCATTTGGGGCCATATCCGACTCTATGGCGGATGTTGAAAAATTTCTCACCGCAACTGCTGAAGCAAGTCCTGTGCCACCCTGGCTGCACGCGTACGTATATTAACGTGAAGGGGGATGATTCCACTCCTTCGCACTCCGCGCCGCATGTTTCGAATAGCGCGGCGAAGTCGTCGAATTGTCTGAAAGTAGGTCGATGCATTTATAGTCTCACCTCTAGGCATGTTCTGGACCCTTGCAATTCCAAAACACCGTGGCCATAATCTTTCTGGTGTTAAAAATTTGTTTTCTCATTTCGGTTTCGTCGGGGATTGCCATTGCATTGATTGGTGCTTTGTCTCTGGTGTGAAATGTGATATAAATGTCTCAGAAAGAATCTCAGCAAAAATATAGGTATTAAAACTGATTTGAACTTGAAGGGATTATGTGATCCAGCAGTACGACACTCTTCCAGGTAGTGGAAAGGTGTAGGTTCAAATCCCGCCGGGTCCGATATTTTTTCGGAATAAATACGTTGGTAATTGTAAGGAAATTTTAGTTGATCATTATAAAAAGCAACGGAAGCTTCACATTAACATATCTTCGTCTCAAATTTTAAAATTTTACTTACTACTAATAATCAAACTAGTAACAATTAACTTTCATTAATATATGTTGTCCTTATCTGTGTCTAAATTTCAATAAACACTACTATATTTAAATAATTAGATTTTATTTAAACTCCATAGAATTACACACTACGCTCTATATGTTTACGTACCTGTTCTTGTGTGTGTGCGTCCATATATATAGAATTACAATTCTCACAATAGCATGCGATTTTATTAAATATCCAATCATGTTCCTCGTCATCAATTATTTGAACATCATACCGCACAAAGCCGATCAAAAATATTCTTGATATGTACATAAATACCCAATTTCGCCAATGCATATCGCCGCATGGTATTCCGCCTATTTAGATTTGGAATTGGAATTATGTTTGCTGTTTTAACTAGATACATAGACGAACAAATATTTGTCCACTATACCAATGTAATCGATCTGCTAATCAATTGCGAATTACTAACGAGGAAGGTTGTTGTTTGAATTGCGACTTATTGCCAATTTATGTATTTGAATGATAGACAAGATTATTGTTGAATAATTTGTTAAACCGTAAAAACGCGATTCTCTCAGAATTTGGTACACAAATACTGTGGTGGAGTCTGTTTTTTGCTTTAAACTTTTCAAATAAGGAAACCAATATTGTAATCAATTAAACGGTTCACAATAATACATTATCAAATTTATATATCATTTTTTTTACATAAAGTAGAAATAATCACCTATCTTAATCACTGACTAGGTGCATATTTTCTTTTGAATTAGAAAAATACTGCGCATTTGATTGAGTTCTGATGAAGTTTTTTGCATGTAAAGTACTCACATAGGTACAGCTCTTCAGTTATCCCCAGATCTTTGGATTTGTGAAATTTAAAAAATATTCGAAATGTTGAATAATGCAATATCGATTTACGAGGGGAGGTTCAGAAGTTCGTGGAATGAAAGGGTTTTAAATTAAATAAAACAATAAATCTATTTTTCCCTTTCATTATAATCACCCTTAAGCACAATACATTTATTAGATCTATGAATTAATTTTTCTAAACCATCATAAAAATATCTTTTATCTTTCGCCTCAAAATGGGCCTAAATTGCCTCCTGTACCTCATTGTCGTCGGAAAACTTTCTTCCACGTAAGTCTTTTTTTAAATTGGGGAATAAATAGAAATCACTAGGTGCCAGGTCTGGACTGTAGGGTGGATGGACTATTGATTGAAAGCCATGCTAGTGCAGAGCAGCCATTGCAACTTTGCTCTTGTAAACCGGCGCATTATCTTGCAAGAGCAACACACCCTTGGTCAATTTTCCTCGACGTTTTTCCTTGACGGCCTCCTTTAATTTTTCTAATATCGCTGCGTAATATTCTCCGGTTATGCCCCTACCTTATTCTTTGTAATCAATCAATAATATCCCCTCACAATCCCAAAAAACAGTAACCATCGATTCTGACACTGAATTTCTCAGCCGATTCTGACACTTTGAATTTATTTGGCGGTGGTGTCCCCTTTTTATGCCATTGCATGGACTCCTGTTTGGACTCAGGCTCAAAGTGATGAACCCATGTTTCATCTCCAGTAACAATCCGCTCCAAAATTTGTGAAGGTTTGTCTCCACACAGCTCCAGAAATTGTTTGGACGCACAGACGCGCTGCTGTTTCTGCAGCGGCGTGAGCATTCTCGGTACCCATCTTGCACTGACTTTTGTCATACCCAGGTGGTCATGTAGGATACGCAAAATGGTGGTATCTGATACTCCAACTAATGCAGCCAATTGTCTTTTCTTCAAACGGGCATCTTGCAGTAGACATTTTTGCACTTTTTCGACGATGTCTGATGTGGTGGCCTCAACTGGCCGTCCTGAGCGGGGGTCGTCTTCAATCGACTCCCGACCATGTTTAAAAAGACCATGCCACTTATAAATCATTGATTTACTAAGGCACTGTTCCCCATAAACGGTTTCCATTTCATTCAATATGGTTTGAGCGTTCTTTCCTTGATTTGTAAGGAACTTTATCACAGCACGGTGTTCAATTTCGTCCATAGTTTCAGTTTTCTTCCGGATTGACTTGGTTAGCAGGCAACTATTCGTAAACGACTGCTGCTATAAGGCTGCAACTTAACTTATATACTAATGATGAGTCGCCAATCAGAATGACACCTAGCAAGCACCACTCCATCCTCTCCATTCCACAAACTTCCGGACGTCCCCTCGTATATCATCTTTTGAAATAAAATTTTCAACAAGTCAGTTTGACGATGATGTTATTCGCACTAGCCGTTATTAGTGAGGCGCTGTTCTTTTCAACGTGAGCTAAACTTGTTTGCTTGGTCGTTAGGCTACACAGTGAATACTGTTATAAGCTGCCAGTCACACCTTCCTCTTCATACATATGAAAAGTTAGAATATTGTGCATGTTTCCCAGTAAATAATATTTTTCGAATGAATATGCCAGTATAGTATGCTCCTCAACTTAGAAAAAAAAATTGAAAAATGTTAACACAAGCTAATTCTTTTTTAAGAAATAATATATACGAGGTATGTCTTAAAATTAATGAGAATGAACTGTGTACTGAATGCAACAGACAGGAGTCGACAACATGTGAGTGGAAGTGGCAAATACACAACCAGAACTGGCGTATGGACGTCAAACTGAAGTCAAGGTCCTCCCTGATCAAAGTTCATCTTTAATTGATTGACGACCACTGTTGAATAATGTAACCATTCATAACATTGGGTACTCAAGATCCCCAGAATCTTGCTTTAATAGACGAAATGTTTCCGTGAAACGAGAAGATAGGATGTTAACAATCCAAAAATATGTGGTTATGCGGTAAGTTATATCTGACAGAATGATGCCGATCGCACTTTGCTAAGTTTTCCCATTGCCGTGTAATTCAAGGTGTTCGGGTATTATCTGAATACACCTCATCTATGAAGCATGTCTCAGAATTAATGAAAATTAATAGTTTACGCTCAATGTGTGTGTGGAGGGAGTAAGTATGCAACCAAAGCCGACGCGGATGCTATGTGTTTGCCGTTAAATTCCAATACCACGTCGCATGTAAAATGCAGCCAAATATCGAGCAGCGATGTGCAATTAAATTTCGCATTAAACTGAGAAGGACTGCCTCAAAGACACTACAAATCATAAGAAGAGTATATGCAGATGCTGCGTTGTTGTAAGCACAAGTTTTCAAATGGTACAAGGCCTGCAAAGATAGCTGCGAAACCGATAACCATCGCTCCGGAGGACAGTCCACGTCGAATTATAATACGATGGTGGAGTTTACGCCTCCGCTGGGGCAACACTTTTTTTTTAATTATTTAGATTGCATGGGGAGTGTCTGTAAATGGTAAATAAATGTATATAATTGTAATCTCCAATGCACCAAAAATTCAAGATGAAACTGGCAGTAGTCCCAACGTTATTTTGCCTCCAGCAACAACAAAATGTAAGCAAACGCAAACGCAAATCAAGCCAAGATTCAAAGAGAATGCAATGAAAAATTTGGAATGAAAAATTAATATTCTCTGTAATAAGCATAGAATATCATTACGTGTATACATTTCCATCTCCCTCACACATCGAGTAAAAAACAACACAAAGAACATAAACAAAGAAATGACAAAAGCAAAAGAAGAAAAAGAAACTAGGTAATCAGTTTCCCAAGTTTACGTGCGAATAAAACCAACGTAACAAAGAAACGATGCGACAGTTTAAAGGCAAGAGAAGAAACATATCTTCTCGCGATAGATTGGGCAAAACACTTCATCTTACCAGACGTACAGCTCAGATAACGAGGGAAAAATAATACCATCACCTTCTACGCCGGTTGTCTCGCCCGTTGCCGGAGAAAACAGTGATAATTTCGACGTTTGTACATCGGCGGAACTTCGAGGAAAAGAAACAAAGTCGAAGGCGTAAAAGGAAGACGCGGAAGCGTAGAAATTGTCTGTGGGAGTTGTCTGTTTTATGTAAATTTGCGGTAAGTGACCGCAACGAAGTACAAATATTTTACTTGGAACGATGGATGTAACATCGCGGACACTGTAATTTAAACGATTAATATATCAGTTTTGCGAAATACAATAAACGTTTTATTTATATTTTGGTTGTTATACAAAGTCGCTTATTTCCTTACCTTCACTAAATTTTTATTTGTTTACATTCATGTATTAATACGCATGGTTATGACTACGATTTTTTTTTGTAATGATTCACGTTTATCATTTTAAATAATTAATATATTAATAATAATAATATATAAATTCCAACACTAACAGCGGAAACACAAACGCTAACATTTACATATTATATCGTTTACATAAACTATTTACTGTTCAGATTTAATGCAAAATTATGAGAAATAGAAATTTTCACAAAAATTAGAAACAAGTAGTCAATTATTTACGAAACAAAAATGCCTTTAGGCTCCCTCTTTTTCATGTATTATTGATGCAGTATTATTATTACCCAAAAAAACCACTAGAAAAATAAAATACTTATTTGAAATGCTATTCAATTTGCAAACTTGAGCTTGGCTGAGTTAAATAAACTGTTTTTTTTGCGGTGCAGTTAGAACAATAATCTGTAGGAATCTCCGAGATAATTTATAATTTATCAGTAGGGCAGATTGTAGGTGTTGCGAAATGTCACTGGTTTTTATTTATTAAACGTAAACAAGAAAAGTTCTTTGACTCATTATATGGCACGTCAACTGGATTTAATTACAGAGCAGATTTTGCCGCTAATTGTACATTGAAATTGGTTATAAAATAATAGTGGAATAGGAATTTGAATTGAACATATTGCGCTAACAGTCGGCAATGCTGTTCGATCAGTTGTAGTGTGATATTTACCGTGTTAACATCGTGAGTGAAATATCGAGTCATAGTTATTTCGAAGAGAAAGTACTGACACATGTGCACTTATAGTGACTTACCAAAAAAGTTAAATCAAACCACGCCACGATCGACTATAACGTTAATAAAATATGGGAAAGATGTCATTTTTTTAAAATAGAAAACATAGTGGAAAACCAAGAGCGATAGCACCTGCATATAACAGTATAATAGTGGTTACCAACACGATGAACAGACGGCAAGCAGTCCCGGAATTCACCACAAAATTAAATGTTGGTCGCCCAAAACGAGTTAGTGTTGCTACGAAAAAAAATATTGCTACGCAAGCAACTTAAATGGATTCAAAACAATGTTTTATAGATGAGTCCAAACTTGAGGTGTTCAGAACCCGAAGACGAATATTCATGAGAAGATCTGTGGATACACGTTCCCAAAAATAGTGTATTGCCGTTACCGTGAAACATGGAGCTGGTTCAGTGATGATTTGGGGTTGTTTTACTGGTACTAGCATAGGAATATTGTGCAAATTGACAAAATAGTAAGAACACCGAGAAAAACCTTCAAAAATTCCACTTTTGGGTCAAAATTTTATCTTTCAACAAGATAAATTGAAGAGGAAAGAACTGTTAACATTATGAAATGGTTTCTCCAGACCTCTTCATTTCAATCCGATGGAGTTACTGTGAGAAGAACTACTACGGCAATCACCTTCAACATCAGCTACTGATATATGGAACAAACGTGAATAAACTTGGATGCAATAATTCAAGAATCTCTAGCAAAATTCACCGGGATAATAGCTCGATTGTACGCTGCGATTATTCATTTAAGAAGTCACATCGATGAAGCTAAAACTTAAATTAAGTGTTTTAATTTTCCTACTGATTTGATATATTTCTATATATGTATGTGTGGATACACATTTTTGCTGATTTTTCTATTTGACGCGCTATCTGTATTCGCAAGTTTGAAGACTTCCTGAATTAACTTATTTTCTCTCCATAGCAACATGATTATTTAAGAAACGTTATAGGCAGATCCTTTATAGGTGTGTAACTGGTTCCCTGTTATGTCGCTAATGATTCATAATTATCCATATGAAATGTGTTTAAATGATAAATTTTGATTTTTGAAGGTTTCTTTCCTGGTCTGGAGTCATTTAGCCACGTAAAAAATCTAAAATACATCAAAAAGAAGAATCGATACAAAACGAACAGCACAAGAATACATAGTTCACGACGCGGGGCCAATCGTGTCGATTTGAAAAGGAAGAAAACGTGGAAAACCCATGCAAGGCATGATATACAAAGGAAACGAAGCTAAATTACAGAACTAAAAGCGAAAGAAAAACGAAAGCCATAAGCGTATTCTATTACGAGCTAAATACTATAATAATGCAATAAACGTCTATATTATTTTATGCCAGAATGAAAGAGGCATTAACTGGGAGGCAAAAAAGGAATTTGCACAAATTTTGAAAGAATTCATCTAGGTATCTGACGAAATTAGAATATCGAAATAAAATATGGTTAACATCACATAATATTTTCCAACGTTAAAATTTGATGAAAAATTTTATGTGCTTTCCGCTAGGACTCGAATCCAGAGCACCTGTCCTCTAAACAAGCACGTCTCTATTTACATCATGGACACCGGCATATATACGAGGGGAGGTCCAGAAATACGTGGATTGAAGGGGATGGAGTGGGGATAGTGGCGCTCGCTAGGTGTCATTCTGATTGGCGGCTCATCATTAGTATATAAGTTAAGTTGCAGCCCTATAACGTCAGTCGTTTACGAATATTTGCCTGCTAAAGAAGTCAATCCGGAAGAAAACTGAAACAATGGAGGAAATTGAACACCGTGCTGTGATAAAGTTCCTTACAAAGCAAGGAAAGAACGCTCAAACCATATTGAATGAAATGGAAACCGTTTATGGGGAACAGTGCCTTAGTAAATCAATGATTTACAAGTGGCATGGTCTTTTTAAACATGGTCGGGAGTCGATTGAAGACGACCCCCGCTCAGGACGGCCAGTTGAGGCCACCACATCAGACATCGTCGAAAAAGTGCAAAAATTTCTACAGCAAGATGCCCGTTTGAAGAAAAAACAATTGGCTGCATTAGTTGGAGTATCAGATACCACCATTTTGCGTATCTTACATGACCACCTGGGTATGACAAAAGTCAGTGCAAGATGGGTACCGAGAATGCTCACGCCGCTGCAGAAGCAGCAGCGCGTCTTTGCGTCCATACAATTTTTGGAGCTGTGTGGAGACAAACCTGCGCAGATTTTGGAGCGGATTGTTACCGGAGATGAAACATGGGTTCATCACCCATCACTGAGTCCGAACAGGAGCCCATGCAATGGCATAAAAAGGGAACACCACCGCCAAAGAAAGTCAAAGTGTCAGAATCGGCTGGAAAGTTGATGGCTACTGGTTTTTGGGATTCTGAGGGGATATTTTGATTGATTACAAAGAAAAAGGTGGGAGCATAACCGGAGAATATTACGCAGCGATATTAGAAAAATTAAAGGGGACCATCAAGGAAAAACGTCGAGGAAAATTGACCAAGGGTGTGTTGCTCTTGCAAGACAATGCGCCGGTTCACAAGAGCAAAGTTGTGATGGCTGCTCTGCACAAGCACAGCTTTCAATCAATAGCCCATCCACCTTACAGTCCAGACCTGGCACCTAGTGCTTTTTATTTGTTCCCCAATTTAAAAGAAGACTTACGTGGAAGAAAGTTTTCGGTTAATAATGAGGTAAAGGAGGCAATTTTGGCCCATTTTGAGGCGAAAGATAAAACATATTTTTATGATGGTTTAGAAAAATTAATTCATAGATCTAATAAATGTATTGTGCTTAAGGGTGATTATATTGAAAAGGAAAAATAGATTTATTGTTTTATTTTATTTAAAACCCTTTCATTCCACGAACTTCTGGACCTCCCCTCGTATCGTAATATCTGAACAGATGCAACATTACGCCAAGTTTATAATCAATTTCATTAATAACCTCCGTTGACATTTTAATTATAAATGTTTATTCTATTTTGTAATTTCCAACGAAATTTATCTGAAGAGATTCAAGAATATCCGCACCGTAGTGTCCACGATCATACATCTCCCTTGCCAGAAGAAGCAATACATTTCGACAGACGAGTAAGGCGGTATCTCAGTAGTCGACTACCAGTTAAGATAATTTTAAATTATGAAAGACGACGCCTCCCGTTGTGAGTGCTTTTTCCATTCGCAGCGCAACCGAGGAACACGGGAAAAACCGTGGAACTTATACAAAAGGAGCGGACGTTTCCGAAAATTTATCGCCATCAGGAGGATTGCGACGTTTTATCAACACCGCGATAAATATGTAAATGCACATTTATCTCCGGACGGGAAGCTAACGTCGGAGACGGCTGAAATCGGTCCGTTTTCGTTTGGTACGTGTTCTTTTGATGTACGCGCTTTGGCATTAATTACGAAACCCGAATTTGCTTATTTCGCGTAATGTTTTTGGAACGGTGTTTTTCCCCTTCCAATGAAACAATCGTTATTTCGGCTGGGATCATGTAGATTACCTTAAAATTACGTTCTACAGCGTTATACGGATAAATTATGCCGAGTTGGGGATTTCTAGAGGAATATACATCGGTGGCAATCACTAAAATTCTTCTAGAACTAACGCAAAATGAGGTTTTGCAAGTAGATGTTGATTTGCGCTCTAATTTATTTACATTTAATCTAACGCGCATAACGAAGACCTGACTTTCAAATCCCGGCACCTCCACCATAATTGTTTCGGTAAACTTATAATGAAACAATACTTATTCTAGATCAATGTTTTACCACTACGGCTTTCAATATGAGAAAAAAAATAATACTTTACAAATCTCTTGCAAAAGGTTAGAAAGTATAATAATAACAACTGCGTACGCAATTAATTCAGGAGATACACATGATTATCTTTTCGCCAAAGTCTTTCTTTTACTTTTGTGCATATTTTGAGCTAAATATCTCAAATAGTAGCTCTAATATTCCTTTTTAATTGTTGAGTCGTCATGAGACCATTACTGTGAGACTATACCTTCACGTCTCCCCCACAGAAAAAAGTCTAACAGTATTAAATTGCATGACATAGGTAGTCAATTGGTTTTTCATGTCATGAGATAATACGACCTGAAAATTTCTCATGTAATACCTCAATTGTTTCACGTTGTTGAGAATGAAGATTCTCCAAAGTTTATAACTTCCAATTCAGACCATAAATTGTCAAGTAACATCGCATGATAATGCGAGTTATTCGCCAATTAGATTGCGCACTCTGTATATTAACACATGGGCTGAAAAGTCCCGGGCCTAACAAAGAAAACACGTTTTTTTTGTTCAAAACTAGCTTTATTCATCCACGTAATCTCCATCAAGAGCAACGCAATCATTCCAGTGCCGCTCCAACATTTCAATACCACTTTTGTAGGACGATGTATCTTTTGCCTCAAAATAGGCCTCAGTTTCAGCAGTAACCTCTTCATTCGTGCGAAATTTCTTACCGGCGAGCATTTTTTTGAGGTCTGCGAACAGCCAGTAGTCGCTGGGAGCCAAATCTGGCGAATACGGTGGATGTGGGAGCAATTCGAAGTTCAATTCATGTAGTTTTGCGATTATTTTGATTGACTTGTGACACGGTGCGTTGTCTTGATGATACAACATTTTTTTCTTTGCCATATGCGGTCGTTTCTTTGCAATTTCGGCCTTCAAACGCTCCAATAACGCTAGATAATATTCACTGTTGATGGTATTTCCTTTCTCAAGATAGTCCATGAATATTACACCACGCACATCCCAAAATACCGAGGCCATAACCTTTCCAGCCGATTATTGTGCTTTCGGGCGCTTTGGACGAGGTTCACCAGTTGCTGTCCACTCAGATGACGGTCGTTTTGATTCCGGAGTAAAGTAATGGATCCATGTTTCATCCATTGTCACATATCGATGCAAAAATTCCGGTTTGTTACGTTTAAACATGGCCAAATACTGCTCAGAATCATCAACACGTTCTTGTTTTTGGTCAACAGTGAGCAAACGCGGCACCCACTTTGAACAAAGCTTTCTCATAGTCAAATGCTCATGCAATATAAAGCCAATACGTTCTTTTGATATCTTTACGATGTCAGCTAACTCACGCAACTTCACTTTTCGATCATTCATAACGATTTTGTGAATTTTTTTGATGTTTTCTGGTGTTACCGCCTCATTTGGACGTCCACTGCGTTCTGCATCATCGGTGTCTCTACGACCACGTTTGAAGTCAGCAAACCAACGTTTTATTATTGTTTCTGGTGTAGCGGAGTCCCCATAACACTTTTCAAGCCATTGCTTCGCTTGAACGGTATTTTTTCCCATCAAGAAGCAGTGTAAAATTAAAAGACGAAATTGTTTTTGATCCATTGTTTTGAAAATAACAAAAGTAGCGCGACTCTTAGCACAATAACTCACAAACTAATGAATAGAATATCATGAAATTTTAACAGCTGTCTTTTGAAGGTTGGTACTAACTGAGAGAAAGGTGGCTGCAATAAAACTAGCGTCATCTATGTGTTAGGCCCGGGAATTTTCAGCCCATGTGTTATAGTCACCCCTGTACCTCTTGTTGGTTTTCCGAACCTCTAATGCAGCAGCTTTATTTCTTAATGAATCCATTTAGGTGAAAATGGGTTTAAACGGCTCATAATAATGTTATTGGATAGATCGTTGTCAGTTCCTTGCATTTCCAACACCTAATTCGTGAATGCACAGCGTTGCAATCAGGCTGACGTTTCAGTTCTTGCGTCTACTGTACTTTAACATCGGTGGAGATGAAGATCGCGATGTAAAATTTGATACAGACTACTTTTTAATGCTTCGATATCGACATGGATCCATCAACTGCGTATAAAATTTCGACCAATCCCTGACTTCTTTTGATTTGCAGCAAACCTGATTTGCTCAAGATTCCGTATTATTTTCAGAATCGCATTGCAACTTGCTGTTTCGCTACAATGGTTAAATTGGGTACGAAACCTTCATCATATTTACAATGAATTTTAACATTGCACTACTATGTGTAGCTCCATTTCACAAACCTAAGCAATTTTATGTGTCCCCTGGTCAAAGAGTGCTTTGTGAGAATTTTGTGTTGTCTTAATTTTCTCACTGTCTTCTTACATTTGGTCCATATTTAGACCAAACTCCAACTTCTAGATTACAAAAAGGTGCAAAATATCCACATGCGCGACATCTTCAGTATTCAGAAACAGAATCTCGTACAAACTCATAGAGTTGAAATGGCTTAGCATGTAGAATCGTATACTGTTGTGGAGCAAGATCAAATTCAGAAATGCAAATTTATAACGCCGTCTGTTCACAGTACAGTTTCCTTTGAAAGGCAGTTGCCTTACAATACACGTTAAATTTTAAATCCATCTCCAGCAACTTGAAATGTTTGTTACCAACATTGTTCAGGTGTGGGGTTAAGCAATATCGTAAGCAATAATTTGTTCATAGTTTTGAATCTTTCTGCTTAAGATATCATTAAGAAATCTTCTGAGACTTGAGAATCTTCCGTTACCCATTGTATTCTATTCTAAGACTTCTACCTATCTAAGACATATTAAGATATTCTCTTCTTTCCTGTAACCCGTGTTAATATCTCGAACTATATTCCGAAAGATGATTGGTCGTAGATATAATAACATGAAGAAGAATGGAATGAAACTCTAGGAACCTTCCAGTTTTGGCAGGAGACGATAACCGAATGAATGAATGAATCGCACATCGTGAATATTCCGATGATGATTTAAGGAATGGACTTCATGTTCCTGTTTGTTATAATCACCTCTGCACCTTTTCAAGATTCAGGGGCAAGTATAAGCAACGTGGTGATTAAAACTGTGAAGCATATTCCAACTTGGTGATAACAAAATCAAAGTAGAGTTGTTTCAAAAGTAATTTCTTGTCTTCCCAACGCATGTTCCATAAAAAATTCCAATTTCTTGGGATAGGCGTCTCAAAGATTATGTGGAGTCCTGTTCCATATGATTATGAATATCAATAATCAACTCTTCTGCACGAATAGTTGGCCTATCAGCACCTTCCTTATGAGCTAGAGATCTAGCTTCACGAAATACATATAATAAAGAAGTGATTACATTACAAGTTTGCTCCATGTAAGAATAACTTCAAATCAGGCGTTCGAAAACCAACACATATTAAGAGGAAAAAGCGACAAACGTGCAATCATATTCCCTATTACATTATTTAATTTTCAACTACTTTAAGCATCAAAGAGTAATACTTTTAACGCACCAAATTAAAGACAAATGCCTCTACATATACATTACATCATTACCAACAGCACCGGTAGTCGGCTGCGTCTAGACGACATCAATTTTAATACAAGTTTAATTACAATTACCCTAATAAACGGCAAGAACGAAGAAGTCTGTTCAGAGCAGAACTCTCTAAAGAAACTTTCCTAAGTAAAACTAAAACGTCCGCAAAGTTCGGTCCCGTTCCGAGAATTCATCATCCTAATGCGACTTCCTATAAACGATCTTGAACGGGTAAAGATCCTTAGGTCTTCCCTCTTACTATAGAAGAAGATAATAGTCGAGAAGTGCAAAGAGTTCGATACCGCTTCCTATGTTTGGTGTCCATTGAACTTAACGGACTTTAAAAAAACAAAGAAAGATAAACAGAATGAATGGAAAGCGTGGAAAAAAGTGAAAAACGTAGCGGGCGTGTTAACCGATACGATGTCTGGGTGAAGGTTTTGCGGTGCTCAGTGAAGCGACGTCCGGCGCCGTAGCGTCGCGACGCTAATGCACTCGGTTTTCATAGGGTTGGGGATCGCAGACCGAAAGGCAATTTTTAAGAAAAAAAATGCATCAGCGGTGAAAGAATGGCACCGCAACGTTACCAAGTTGGATTTTCTTTGTTTACTCTGAGGATTTAAGGGTCTGCTTTGTTGGTTTCAATTTATCGAATTTAATATTCTGTAAAAGCGAATATCTCTTAGTTTTAATAGAAAAGTCGCTGGAAATATGTAGTAAATATTATAATTAAACTCCGAAATATAAAATAAGAATAAGCGATATATCTAATTGTGTATACAGTAAGAACAAGCGCCCGATGATCAACCGATATAACATGAACACAACGCTTCTCAAGATAGCGTAGTCAAATATGCTGTAAACAAAAGCAATACAAGGTTGTGTACTCATATCTCATATTTGCCTTCATAGTGAAGTGCTGTAACGTAATTCTGATCATTTCTTATAAAATCATTTGTAATATAATTATATAAAATGTTTGTAAGTAGCTGTTAAGGATTTAACATTGTTTATGTATTTGGCTCCCGGGAAGGGACATATAAACAAGCACAGCACTGAGGTGCGCTTATCAAAATAACAATTAAATAGGGTTGGCTCTACTATACAAAGGTAGTGGTACATGCATACATACACTACCGCTCAAAAGTATAACTGGTTTACAGCAGCTCGGCATAAGGGGCTTCCTTTAACAGGTATGCGTATGATTTTTTTAGATAAGGTTCTCTTGTATTATTGCGTTGATTTTCTTTTCATATTAAATTCTAAAATAAATAAAAAAAGGGAGGTTACCAATAGGTTTATCCTGACAAAAACACAAAAAACTTATTTTCTTTTTTAGGTCCGCTAATACGATGTAAAGCAAGAGAAATAGCCGCTTCTTTGCGACATTCTACATTCAGTGCTTCTTCTGGGTGGCTCAATAAATTTAAAATCCGCCTCAATATAAGTTTTAAAGCGATTTCAGGAGAAGGAGCTTCGGTTAATGCTGAAGATGTTTAATCGTTTTAAAAAAAAACGTCCTTCTTTGATTAAGGGATATTCACCTACAATGCCGATGAGACAGGCCTGTATTTTAGGGCTCTACCCGACAAAGCGCTCGCGTTAAAGAAGGAAGAATGTGTTGGGGGTAAGTATCCCAAAGAGAGGTTTACAATTTTGCATTGTGCAAATATAGCGGGTGAAAAAGAAAATCTCCTAGTCATTGGTAGGGCAGCTAAACCCAGAGCTTTTAAAAACATTAATATAAATAACCTTCCTGTAACTTGCAAATACAATAAGAAAGCTTGGATGACAGGACAAATTATGACAGAGTGGTTGCAAGACCTAGATTGGAAAATGGCTAAAGAAAAAAGAAACATTTTGCTATTTTTAGACAATGCGGGATCTCATCCGAAAGACGTTAGCTTAAATAATATAAAAATATTATTTTTACCCCCTAATTGTACATCAGCTTGTCAACCACTTGACCAGGGGATTATAAAGAATTTTAAAACTTATTACCGAAGTCTAATACTCAAACATCTGCTAGTAAACATTGAAACTGCTGGTACAGCTTTTCAGTTAATAAAGAAAATTACACCACTGGACGCAGTTTATTTGGCAAAAACCGCTTCGGACCAAGTAACCAAAGAGATAGTTCAAAATTACTTCAGCAAAGCAGGATTTAATCATGTAAATATGCAACGTGAGGACCAATTAACTGAGGCTGATACATCTGACCCAGAAGATGATTTGCCTCATAGTGTATTTCAGATATCCTCAAAAATAAGAATTTATTGAAATTGACGGATAATGAAAACCTTGATGATTTTTTGAACGTAGATGAAGATTTGCATGTTGAAGATCCAGATTCAGAACAAGAAATTGCAAATCCAGTTGAAATACAAGAACTTTCGGAAGATTCTGATGTCGATGTGGTTCCAGTGCTAACAGAAGTTATCCTAAATTATGGTAAAGCTATTACCCTGACCAAGAAACTCAAAAGTTTTGTTGAACATCACGGAGATACAGAGTCTTTGGAGCTTCTTTCTAAATTAAAAATACGATTTCAAGACGTCATTTTAAAGAAAAAGAGAAGACAAACAACAATATATGAATTTTTGCGTCCTTAAAGTGACTATTCATTTCATTGTTTTGTATTACATACTACATCTATGTATCTACGTGCATACACACATTATGCATATATTATATCTAAAGGAAATAAACTTTTTTTCTTAAGTTTAAAGTTTCTTATTTATTTTAAAAACATTTATATACATATACGATTTAAATGTCCCAGTTTCTTTATTATATTCATTTTTCGTTAAAACACGATTTTTGTTGTATCTACTACATATTTCTTTTATGCGGACAGCCCTCCTGATCGGACATCTTCAGTTGGTCCCGTTGGTGTCCGGTCAAGGGAGATTTCACTGTATACATAAAATACGCATGTATTATACATACTTTGTCCTGTAACTGGGTAACTTTTGGACAAATATATGATATTACTATTATCACTAGTACATTTATTATCGCATATAATAAACGAGACTTTCATAGTAACACGGAAATTTGGAGCAGACTGTACCGTTTGCACGATACATCACGCTCATCACAGCGAATTTAGCATCGCGACATTTCCAGGAAAACAATTCGACGATGTCTTGTTGCACGCGAAATTCAGCGACGATTCTTTTGAAATATGACCTTTTTCGTCGCACATCATCGTTGCTTTGTAATCCTAGACGGCTTACAAATGTATTCTCCCTGTGTGCTCGAAAACAAGCATTGTTGTTGTTTTGTGTACACTACCGCTCATAAGTTTAAGATCATTTATTGACAAGGAGTGGCATGTTAGAA
This sequence comes from Trypoxylus dichotomus, assembly GCA_023509865.1. Lineage (NCBI taxonomy): Eukaryota > Metazoa > Arthropoda > Insecta > Coleoptera > Scarabaeidae > Trypoxylus > Trypoxylus dichotomus. The sequence continues at coordinate 5,988,881 of CM042077.1, forward strand.
AGTAGATATTATGGTAATGATATATGGTGTACATGGTGTACTAATATTTCGCTAACATTAATCATTTTTAATATGTAGGAAAATGAAAATGAGTGTAGGTGAATTAAATAAAATTCGTGAACTTGGTTTTCCTACGTATTAATATTTTCACATAAATAAATAAATCCTCGGACATTTTAATGACAGCGTCTACTTATCCAAGATTAATTTAACGACCGCATTTTTGTGAATAAAATGTTTTCAATCAATTGTATAAAATCTCTTCAGCTGCGTATTTGTATTTTGCTGCAATTGCATTTCAACCGTTATTGTCCTTATCGTGTTGAATTTATTCGGGTAATATGAGTAAACATAAAGTATTAACCATTGAAAAATACCCTGCAATAATAAAACTTCAAAATAATATCTGCACTTATACGCTCACCTTCCAAATACCTCGACTTGTGGAACTTTATGCACCTACGAATATTGTAATGCTTCTGGAATACACTTCAATAGTGTCTAAATTGAATTCCAAAATAATAACTTGCCTACGTTTAATGATACCTCAAGCTGTACAATAACATTTAGATCTATGATATTAAGGGATATTGAACAGGCGCTAAAGCGATCCAAAAATCCTTTTAGTATATTATATTTTTGCAAAAGTGTTATATCAGATTTTCAACCTAATATTCAAATCTTCTACATTTCCATAAATATGCAAAACTCTCCTGTAGCTACCCAATGATCTTAGTAATTACCGACAGATTTCCTTGTTTTTGTAATGTTCTAAACCATTTGAATACGTCTTGTTTACGCAGTTATACCCTCAGCTTCGTGAAATGATATCTGACAACCAACATCGGGATACGAGGCAGCTTCTAAAATTACTAACCTTACTTACTTTACGCAGTATGTGTCCGAAGCTTTGGATGCTAAAGGTCAAGTGGATACAATCTATTTGGATTTTCAAAAGGTTTCTTATCAAATGAATCAGTCTTCCTTTAAAAGTTGCGATCATCTAGACTTTCTCAATCTCCGTACTCTTTGCTTGAATCTTAACATTAAAGACAAATAATTGCACGTATGTCACAGAAATTTTACATCTTCGAAACGTGTACCTATTGCAGGTATAGCTGAAGAATCCGATCTTTTGGGTCCTTAATGCTTTTTCTATTGATCAATGATACCGCTAATGGTGTAAGAGGTGAAATCCTTATATATGCTGACGATGTTAAGCTGTTCTGTATCATTGATACATCTGATAATTGTGCACTGCTTCAGAAAGATATCTGCAGCATCTCTGACTGGTGCAGATTAAATAGGTTGTTCTTGTATGTTTCTAACTGCTCATGTGTAACATTTACCAATCAAAAACAACCGGAGTCTTTTCAATACACTATTGGAGGAACAGTGTTGAAGTCGCTTCATCAGCTATAGATCTATAGGTGCTACGGTATTCGGCAAAATAAACAGTACGGAAATGCGTATGTGTCAAATGTGTATGTATTATGTCCTGAAACGTACCGAGTGGTTTCCGAATGTGGTTACAACGTATTTGAATGTCTTTTTAATGTTAATTGCTTCAGGATGGTTCTCACTATTACAGAAAAAGTTGGCGCGAAAACGGTCCAAGCTTAAAAGAAATTTCCGACGGATTTACATTATGAAACAGGCTCCGAGCAGTTGTTAACAAGTTTCGTTGTACGAGAAGTGTGCTTTGCCAACGTAGATGTGACGCGGGTCGCTCCGTCGAATGGTGGGTTTGCATACAAAGTGCAGATCGGCTAGAGTCTGACTGCAACTGAGAAGCGTGTAAGTGCCGAATACTGCGCACGTGTGTTGGCTACGGATTATGAGAACGCGTCGATCCTGTCGAATGTTTGGTTTTCTGATGAAACAAATATTCATTTAAATGGATACATTAACAAGCAGACAACACGGTTTCTTGGATTCGGACCGTGTTACCATTTGGTGTGCTGTATCCGCACATGGCGTATTTCATTGAAGCAGACGATGAAACGCCGTTAACCGTGAATCAGGACTGCTACAGAGAACAGGTTATCACACAATTTCTGAGTGATCTTCAGAGAGTCTGTCGTGCCAGGAACCTACCAAGTAATCAACAATGGCTTCAATATGATGGGGCAACCTATCACACGGCTAGGGAGTCTCTTCGAATGCTGCGCAATCATTTTGGAGATCGCCTTATTTCGCGTGGCACTATTTTCCCATACCCAGCGCACTCACCAGACCTAACACCACTTGATGCATACATAATACTGAATTGCGGATTCAAATTGAAGGTTTTTTCGTACCATGCAACTTGTGCTCACAGATATGTTTATGAATCTTCGCAAACGATACGAATACTGCTTGAAACTGAACGGAGGACACCTTGAACTTCTGTTTTATCGGGAACGTCGTCGTGAATAATGTTTGCAACGCTACATAATCTTAAAGTATCGCTATATAATCTAAAGTAAATGTTCACGTTTCATAATTTTCGTACTGTTTATTTTGCCGCATCATGTAGTTGATTCTCCTTTGTGTTCTTCTGCCCATATTTCAGAGATTGTCTCACGGATTGATGTATCGCAATTCCAAGGATTTCCATAATATGAAAGCGTTTACCTGTTTCGTTCTTTTTGCTCTGATTCAGTCCTGACTTGGAATACGGTGCCTCAATTTGGTTTCCCATTTACCTAAGTCTTATGAATTCCGTAGGATCTATCTAAAGGAGGTTACGAATACAAATTTTCACTTATGCATATATTTTTTCATTAAAAAATCGTTCTTTTGTTTTTAATTAAACTTCTCAAAGCGGTTTTAGACCTATGAGCGACAGTGTACGTGTACAAACTTCGTAAATGTGCTACAACAAAACCGTGCACGATCCCAGGACGGGATCCGACGTAATTATCCGAGCCGACAGTTCTTTCCCGATCCATTAATTTCCTACGCATGATAAACGAGCGTCAGACGTCGACGTTTCGGACTGACAGGCGAGCTAGCGTCGAGATTTCGCCATGTAATTTTAGACGATTTTTTTTCGCCTCCGCCGAAACGATATAATACACCCGTCTCTTTAAGGCGTTGTGTCTGGTTACACACGCAGGCGAACGACTCCTATCTACGCATATCCGGCTAACGCTTACGACAAACAATTTTGATCGTTCGTTGCCATCGTACGTCTTCATTAGAAACTAGAAACGGAAGAACGATTGTGGTAGTGCTTTCCTTTCGGTTTGCGAGCTTTCACGAGGATTTTTTCCTTAGATGTATTGTTTCGTTATTGCTTCTTCCATTAAATCGTTTCCGTTTTATCGCTTCGGACGGCGAGAACGGAACAGTCGATGCCAAGGGTTATACATCATTGTTAGACGAATCGTCGTTTCTGTTGTTGTCATTTTCTTGGATAAGAAAGGATTGGTTTTGCAAATTGGACCATAAATCTGTTGGACATCGAGCTTTTTTGTCCTGTACACTTACGTACATTGACTGTACAACACTAGCCAATAACACTGGGTTTATAACAGAAGCGATTAGATATGTAAAAGTGGACGAATGTGAATCGAAAAGGACGAGTATTAGAGAGAAATTCATGGGATCTTTTAGAAAAGATCGAAAAAAGTGTATTTGGAATGGCGAACAAAATATTGGAAGCTATAGAAAAAATGTCAAAAATATACGCTCTG